>QEPC01012575.1:653769-666512 GCA_003113815.1 Sphenodon punctatus | reverse complement strand
ACCTGAGGAATAGAAGGAGACTGCGGATGGATTTGTTTAGACTTGCACCATCCCACAAAAACCCTCCAGGTGCACTGGTAGATGCGCCGGGTAGATTTTCGCTTGGCTGCTAACAGAGTGCGTATTACAGAGTCCGAATGCCCCAGCCCCTGTAGAGCTAGGGCTTCAACAGTCAAGCTGTTAACTTCAGAAATTCCGGTTTCTGGTAAGTTAGGGGCCCCTGCGTCAGAAGGTCGTGGGTGAGAGTGTTTCCGTGAGACAGTTTGATCAAGTCCGGAAACCAAGGCCGGTGAAGCCAATACGAGGCCACAATTATGGCTGTGGCTTGCTGAGTCTTGCATTTGTGAATGGTCTGGCTGATCAGGGGGAACGGTGAAAAGGCATACAGGAGCCCCTGAAGCCATACTTGGTTGAGGGCATCGGTGGCCTCTGACTTGTGGTGAGGGTTCCTGGTGAAGAAGCGGGGTAACTTGTGGTTCATCGGAGAGGCGAATAGGTCTAGTATCGGTGTGCCGAATGTCTCCCTGATTAGTTGGAAGGCGGCCGGGCTTAGTGACCACTCTCCCGGTTCCAGCATTTGTCGGCTTAACCAGTCCGCCTCGATGTTGTCCGTCCCCCTGATGTGAAGGGCTGACAGGGATAGCAGGTGTTGTTCCGCCCAATTGAACAGGCAGGATGCTTCCCTGTGGAGTGTCTTTGAGCGCGATCCGCCCTGATGATTGACATAGGCTGGTGTTGTCTGTGAACACGACGTGATGCCCCTCCAGAATCGGCAGGAACTTGATGAGGGCCAAGCGAATGGCTCTTAACTCCAGCCAGTTGATGCTGTTGGTGGCTTCCATGGGTGACCAAGACCCCTGTGCCAGGTTGGAGCCAATGTGCGCTCCCCATACGGAGAGGCTGGCGTCTGTCGTAAGGATCATCTTGGTTGGCTCCGTGAGAGGAATCCCTTCCAGGAAGCGGTTCGGAGTGTCCCACCATCTGAGGGATTGCAGAACATTGTTCTGTACTGGTAAAGTCATAGGGATGTTGTTGATGATCTGCAGCTGCCAAGGCCTGAGCAACCATTGCAGGGGGCGAGCATGAAAACGAGCCCATTGCAGGTGTCAGGTGCATGATATCATGGATCCCAGCAGGGAGGTCAATGACTGGAGGGACACTTGTGGTTGCGTTCGGATGAAAGCTATTAGGGTTCTGATCTTGGACTGACGTGTGGGTGGAATGAATATCTGGTCTAGTTGAGTGTTGAATATTACTCCCAGGTGTTCTAGGTGTTGGGAGGGATCCAGGTGGCTCTTGGCATGATTGATTTTGAAGCCGTGACTTTCCAGATAGTAAATGGTGCGCTGCAGGTGAATTCGAGCCAGGTCTTTCGACGACGCACAGATCAAGATGTCGTCGAGATAGGGGAAAATCGCTATGCCCTTGAGGCACAGGTTTGCAATAAGCGGGATCAGGATCTTTGTAAAGGTCCTGGGGGCTGAGGCCAGGCCAAAGGGAAGGGCCCGGTACTGCCAGTGCTGGGCGTTGTATGTAAAGCGGAGCCAACGGCAGTGCGCTGGCAAGATGGGGACATGGAGGTACGCGTCCTTTAGATCTAGTGAACATAGCCAATCATCCTTCACTATGGCGAGGGAGATGAAAGCCAAGGTCTCCATCTTGAACTTTTGACGCCTGACGCATCTGTTCAGCCTCTTCAAATCTAGGACCGCCCACCATTCTCCGCTTTTCTTCTGAACCAAGAACAGAAGAGAGTAGAGCCCTTTTCCCTGCTCAAGAGGCGGCACCCTTTCTATGGCTCCTATTGCTTCGAGCCTGTGTAATTCTACTAGCATTGCCCTGTGTTTGTTGGGAATGCGAGACATGGGGGACAGACGAAAGTACTGCTTTGGATGGGACCTGAGTTCTATGGAGTATCCCTTTGCTATTGTCTGTAGTGCCCAGGCATCGGAAACGGTTAAGCTCCATTGATCTACGAAGTGAAGGAGCCTTCCTCCCAGTCGACAGGAGTCGGGGGAGAAAGAGCCCAAGGACTCAGGAGTCCTGTCTGAGGGCAGGGGAACTGGGCCGCTTAAAGGAGGATGACTGAGAAGCTGGCCTGCTAGGTCTTGACCCGCGCCCTCTCTGCCCTCTGCCACGCTGCTGGTTGTTCCAGGGGGTATAAGATGAGTAGGGGCGCTTGTAGCCCTGGTTCGGCCTCTGAAAGGGGCGAAAAAGGGTCTTGAAGGATTGCACCTGACTAAGCGTGTGCTTTTTCTCCTTGTTGGATGCCTGTGCAAGGGCCTTGTCCAGAGCCGGGCCAAAAAGTTTATGGCCCCTGTATTGGCTATGTACTAGGAGATTCTTGGTGTGCGAGTCAGCGCGCCAGGATCGCAACCATAGGCAGCGGCGTGCGGCAACATTAGCCGCCATTCCTCTGGCTGTCCAGGTTACCATGTCTGCAGACGCATCCATTAAGAAGGCGTGGGCGAGTGTGACATTTGCAGCCAGCTTTCGTGACATGGACTCAGAAATGGTCGGGTCTTTGGCCAGTTTGAACCATTTCATTATGGCTCGTGAAGCATAGGATGCTGTAGTGGCCATTTGCAGTGTTTTAGCTAGGGCTTCATAGTTTTTGCGCAGCCCAATCTCAATACCCTTATCTGTCGGATCTTTCGGGAGAAGGTCCTCTGAGGAGGGAAAAACAGATTGACGGGCTAGGGAGGTGGCCGCTGCATCCACCTTAGGTGGCTTAAAGATTAGGGTTACTCTGCTTAGTAAAGCAGTACAGCGCCTGCTGGGTTTTTGATAGCTTAGCCGCCTTGGTGGGTTGCTTCCATTGGGCTCTAATAATTTTTTCAAGGGCCCGGTCCAATACCACCCCTTTCTTGCCCCTATTGAGCTTAGGAATGTATTCCCTATCCGAGTCTTCCTCTGAGGAGGAGGAATCAGACTCCCCCTTCTTGCGAGCGCTTGGGGTGATGCGAAGCACCCTTTGGGCCCTCTTAAGGAGCTTAGGTCCCTGATCTGAAGGGAGCTCCCTGCCCACCTCCTTATGACCTGCCCCCAGGATATCGTCCCATTCAGGGGTATCCTGATGTTCATCTGCGGAGGATTGCGCTTCCTCCATTTCAGAGCCCTCTGAGGGCGAAGATGGTGCAGGAGAGGGAGATCTCTTTGTTCTGGGATCTGCGCTTCTTGCGCAAGGGGTGCAGAGGGGCTTCTGACTGCTCCGAAGGGGAGTCCCCCAACTCTCCTTCTTCTGAAAGGGCTTCCCCCTGGTCACTCCCAGACGAGGACCCCAAAAGCTCATGGAGAGAGGGGCCCTGTGGTTTGGGAGGTGCTTTCTGCTTCCCTTTACTAGCTTTCTTAGAGGTTCCCTTAAATGTGGGGTTTGGGGGGGGGGATTTCCGTTTCTGGGCCCTCCGTTGATTGCTTTCAACACCCCCATCATTGACTGAAGAGTACTCATTTGGAGTCTCTGAAACTCCTCAGCCGTGTTAGCCCCTCTTACTTGTGAGGAGGCAGATGATTCTGCCTCCTCCATTTCCTCAGCTATGATGGTGGAGCGNGCCTCCTCCATTTCCTCAGCTGTCACTGTGGGGTGACCTTCTCCCTCCAGGCCACGTGGCTCCTCCGCCTGCATCGCGGGGGCCGCAGCCTGGGCTTGGTGCTCCCTCGTGGTTTCGCTTTCTGCCCCAGCGTTAGTTTTGCTGCTAGCTGCGCGGTGGGCGGCGGCTCTGTGGATCTTGGCGGTTTCTGTCATGTCCGACTGGCCAAAGGGTCGTGCGTACCCCGCTGGGGTCGAACGCCACACGCTGGGACTCCGGGCTGTACCAGGAGGCCGGCACCGGATCGAGGCGAGCAGCCCTTCTTTCAGGGACTGTGGAGTCCTGTTGCTGCGTGAGACGCAGTTCTAAGTTATACTAATCACTACCACCACCCCCACCCACCCCCGTCTCAGGAGAACAAGAGAGGCGTGAAAGTCTGATGGGGGTGAAGAGCCCCCGCGCTGCACTACCTACTAGTTCAGAGGCAGACTTTCGACTGGGGAAGCGAGGGCGCGCTCTCCCTACGCATGCCCAGTCGAAAGTCTGTGCTGCCTTCTAGTGGTCATGAGGGAGAACACTCCCTGGGTCTGAATAAACGGACCGAAAGCTATAGAAAGCCCTACTGGTCAAATTAAAAATCAACGAAGAACTTACATAGACTAAGAATGGCAATGGCTGGTAATAAAGAATGTGTATCACCTACTTTTAATCACTTTCTGCACAATTATCCAGGACAGATATCCTCTCTATGAAAGTTGCTCTTTTAGTTCTGGCTTTGACTGGAAGATTGTCACAAACAGGCCAATTGTCCTTGTCTGGCTAGGAGAGCTAACTGCCCACCACACCCACAGCTCACCTTTGCAACACTGACATTTGAGCCTACTTTGCATTCAGCCAAGTTAGCAGACAAATGTTTAACAGCCCTTGTCACCACTTCCCCAGATGGTCTGGGTTTGTCAAGTGGGAGGTGAAGGATGCTTTAGGTTCCCCCGCCTCCTTTGACATAGTCAGATCAATAACTTTCTGTCTTGCACCTAAGTACAGACACTAAGAGGAAGCAACAACAACGTGGTGGTAACAAGGATGAAACCACAATATGCACCCAACTACAACGCTATGGCTCGCAGGTGAGGATAGTAAGTCCTTTGGAGCTGGGGAAGGGAAAGAGACAGTTTTGGAGGAGTGAATCTCTTATTACAAGAACTAATTTTATATGAACCGACAGTAAAGTAGAGTGTTGGGACAGCGAGGACAGTTCTGAGAGAATGGTCAAGTCCCCAACTAGCCTCACATTAAATCCTATTTCCTAAGCTGTTCGGGCAAACCATTCTCTCTCAAAACCATTCCCAAGCCTGGTATGGTGAAAGGACACATGGCACCACCAGGAGTGCAGAGTGTCACATGGCCCCAGGTGTGCATCCATTGCAGATATACTCACAGCACTGATGAAAGCAACTAAGAGTTCTCTGAAAGGCACCTACCTTTCCCCTCTGCTCACAGAACTCCTCCTAGTAAACCTGGCCAATTTTACAAAACTGCAAGTTCAGGCAGCACCCTGCTAGCCCAACCATTTCCCCTCCATACCTGAAGCTCTCCACTCAGCTGGCAACAGCACATACGGAGTGTATATCCCTGCCCACAGAAGAGCTAACAGATCCCACTCTAAGTAGCTTACAGAATGGGGAACCACAACACAATAGGGAAAATCAGAGGAAATCAAATAAGATAAAATAGAAAAGCACAGACGGACAGAAGGAAAATATGAAGGCAATCATGCCAGTGCATCAACAAAGGAGATGCGGATGCAACATCAATCAGACTGTCACAAAGCAGGACTTCTCCAGGATAAGGGGAGAATCAAAAGATTTATAGATGGCAGGAGGAATTAAAAAAAGAGGAAGCAATGTTCAGCAGCTAACATTTAGTAACTTACTGCTAACACGCATGTTCCTACAACTGTGCCAGACAGAGGAAGTAAGTCATGATGATTAGTTTGCCACTAGGTTCACAGAGTGCATTCCTTGGAAACCCCATGAGGAAGTGCTCATTTCACTTGCATCTCAGTGAATGAGTGGGACAGACTGACATTACAGGGGCAGCAAACTGATTCCCTCCCAGCAAGGGATCCTGAGAAAAGTACATGCACAGAAACACATGCACACACAGTACTGTAGGAACAAAGGTTGCCTAGACATTTAAATAAACCAAAAAACGGTTTCTCTGCATCCATTAAAGTGAAAGTAAGTTTCCACCCAGAGGTCGAATCTAATACTGTGTGCATTTTAAATGCAAGTATTTGTATAATTGCATACATAAGCCTTGTGGGTCTTAGCAAACCTGACAGATTAAGGAGAGAGATAACAGACCCAAAGCTTCTCCTGCAATATTGTAGAGCTATTAGTTCTAGTTTATCCCCCTCAAACCAGGATTTTGACAACCGTTCAGAAGAAACCTTGTGACCAATCAGGGCTTAAAATTAAAACCAGCAGTTGTTGGCACTAATTGTTAATAATTCTCTGTTCAAATAAGCAGATGCTCCAACAATCGCAGTCAGATGCTCCTGCATGGCTGATATGTGTTTTAGAAGGTCTCAACCATTTCAGAAACAGTTTCTCCCTCCACCCCACCCCCAAATGTGGCACACACAGAAGCCAGGAGGGGCCACAGAAAGTTCTGAACTGAAACCCACTGCTGTGGATTGACCACCAGAAGCCACACAAGCGTTGCCATACATAATTTTTTAGCACACAACATTTCTTCTAAAACCCAAACAGAAATCCTCCTTAAGACACAACAGAGCAGACAAGCTAACTAGCATTCAAAACCCCAAAATCTATTAGATTTCATTCCTGAAAACACACAACGTACCACCTTCTCCAGCTAATGAGACTACTATTTGTGCCCTCTTTACTCACTTGGATATCTTCAGCACCATTTGTATATTGCAACAGACTGCGCTGCAATGACAGACACCACAACTACAGTATTACAGCCAAGAGACCCATTGCAACTCAAAGTTACTTGGCACATAGTTTCTCTCAAGAAAGAAAAAAAAAATTCTACTGAGTTGGCTGGGAACATGTAATTGCCGTTCCATGACATTTTTCATTCTGGGGGCGATTATCCTCTTTTAAAAAAAAATATTTCTGAGCTTTTTTGAGCAAATACAAAATTTGCAATAGGCTTCCATATCAAATGTATTTTTAAAATTGCTTGACACCTGAGAAGAGGGTATGGGGCAGAAACCACATCACTGGTGACTTGCCTGCGTCACACAGAATGCTAGAAAGAGAATTCAACCGTTCCCGCTGACCATTTTGACCCAAGGTTCCCAAACATGGAGTCAGGATCCAAAGACAAATAAAAGATCCAATTGCTATTTCATATACTTTGCATATCTTTATTCTTCTCTAGGGTCACAGGACTGTATTTAAGTATCAACAGGAGGTTACATGGCAAACAATTGGGGATTGCTGCTCTCAACCAGGCTCTGGCAGCTGAAATGAGAATCCCAGAGCCCCAACGCCCAGTCTTCTGTCTCAACCACAATTCCCTATTGCCTCTAAACCAGCTTAGCCATGTGCACTGGAGATATTTACACCAGAAAGTCTTTTGCTCACACTTTTTTAGTAACAACGAAAAAAGGAAAAAAGAAAATGAGTATCAGGAGCTCACAAAAAAAAATTCAGCAGCTGATCTGCCTTTCCACTCTTAGCTCACTGTGCTGTACTCAAGTTTTGAGGGGGGGGGGGGTGTTGTGTGTCTCAGAAGATTGAGGAAGTGTGCATGTTCATCCATTCCTTCACTGAAAATGATGACTAGCTGCTCTGTGTGAGCGCCATCTATGGTGAATGCCTTCAAGATGGTCAGCCAGAGGAATTGCAAAGCCACCACTCCCATCCACGAGGACATTCAAGTTCTTTGACCTTCTCCCTAGTACAGCTGTATGACACTGTTATATCTGTTTTGCATGAAGCGCAAGCCCAGGTGGGACAGAGCAGAGAGTCACGTCCACGGCAACGATCATGTTACTGCTGGTTATTCAGATGCACGTGACGATGGGGTGCAGAAGGATTCCACTTCTGACGGGAGATGGCTGACTTGCCAAAATGAGTCACATTTACTGTGTTTTGCTTTAATTTTAAAATGGAACCACTTCCTGAAAAAGACCTTTAAAAAAAATAAATCACAGTTGTGAAACCAGCTAGATTCGCTCTTCCTAAACAGCAGGACTGACACGTGCAGCATGACACCACGGCTCAGTGAAGAGGAATAGGATCAGGAGGCCATTTCCAAACAGGTTATTCAATCACCTGGTTTCTGAAGGAGCTTTTTTTCTTTTCTTTTTATTGGTAGACTTTCCACAACTCTAGACTTGAACCAGAAATTCAGACGACATGCCTATCCGACCCATCAGCAAACAAACTAGATTCCATTGCCATTTAAAAAAAAACAAAAAAAAACAGAAGTTGCTTTTTCTCCTCATGCTTGAAATTGTTTGCCTGCCTGTCTAAGCACTCACCTTGCCCAGGCCAGGAATAAACATTCCTATCTCAATATTGCAGTCAAGTATATTTCAAGACTAGGGAGGAGTTGGGGTGAAACCCTCCACCCACTGAAGTCAATGGCAAAATTTCCATTCCCATTCCATTAAGTGTCCGCAAAGCACTGCATGACCTCCAAGTGAAAGACTTTCTGTCCAGACAGCTCAAAGCCCTTTATAACCATTAATAAATTCAGGGGAGACTTTCAAAGAACAATAGGGGTTGGGCATTTACAAAAGTTGCCCCTGCTATCCTAGATGCGAGTGTTACAAGACAGAACATCATGAGGAAGATGCACTCATCAAGTTTCAGTGTTACTGAGCCTTGGATGCTACCTCTCTCTCTTACCTTGCCATCTCCAGGTATGTCTGCACGTAACGTTTGCCAACGTTCCTGCCACCTAACATGGGGGCAAGTGTTACATTTGGTCAGTTCAAGCATGGATTTTTGCAATGGGTTTGCCATGGTTTGTTGCCTGGAACATATCCGGGGAACTGCTAAGAAGATCCACGGAGCAACGGATAGCACGGTGCACATTTAACGTTGGTTCAGCAACAGCAGCCTGCCATGGGACATTGCTCAGAAAAGTCACCAGGGGACATTCTACTTCCTTTAGGGACAGAAAGACTGCTTGATTCCCATAGCCATTCAGACATTGGAGCCACTTGTCAATTTCACTCCTCAGTTGAGTACAGAACTTACTAAGCTTTTTGCTCCTAGGACTTGCTGTATCTATCAGTTTCATTCAGTAGAGCCCCCTATTTATGCCAACACTGAAAGGAGTCCCTCTGGTGGTCAGAGTCCATATGTTGGCAGCATACCCATAAGATGGCAGCAGAAACACAAAGCAGTTTGAATGTTTGTTCAAACTACTTTGCCACAGGATGATATCACAGCTAATGCCAGGAGGTTAATTTCCCCCATGGTTAACCTATCAGAGACACAGCCCCTAGTTATTTTTATGTTAATTATGCTGTGGCTCTACAGTAGCCAGCAACACCAAGCAACCAAGCCAGGTGACACTGTTGGGGCCCTGAAAGAGCCCCACTTACCCTGTTGTATGAAGCTTTTCTAAAATGAGTAACTCTCCCTCCCATACTAGCAATAATAGAATAATCCCTTACTCACTCCATGGTATGAGATGTTGTAACAAAAGTCAGTTGAATGACCCAGCTGGCTGAATGTTCTTTAGCAATTGATACCATACCTTGCCAGTTACAGAGCTAGCAGGCGGAGCAGCATCCAGAGTCCAGCGAGATAGAAGTTGGAACTTCTATAGTGCATCGCTTCATATGCTTTGCAAACTGAACAACATTCCACCCTGGACAACTGACAGTCACCAGGCAGTCCAACACATACTAGCTGTAGTTCCAGATCACACAGGCAATGGGGGACAGAGCTCAATGTCACAGAGCAGGTGTCCCCTCCGTATCTCTAAGTGGCAGTACCGTACCCAATAATAATACTTGGGACTGTATATATAGCACTTTGCAAGCATGAATTAGATTTCATAAGACCTGAAGTGACCTGCCCAAGCCAAGGGGATGGCAGGGTTAGATACAGGATTGGAGCGAATGGGTTCCTGGATCCCAATCCTCTATTTAGACCACTGTTACCTATCCACAAACTCTCAGCCCCAATGGTATTCATTTAGATTTATATCCGATTTCACATTATCAAAGCACTTGGTATGTTTTAGATACTCTAATTCTGTTGGCACTTTTAACATCCATGTTTCTTCCTTTTGGGGGACCATTTAGAAGACCTCACATTACCCTAACGTTCTGGATTCTTAGGGTAAGGGATGGAAGCCATGTGCTTAGATATCTTGCAAACAAGCCATCAGAAGATCTCAGAAACCTCACACGTTACAAGGCACTTCTCTCCCTAGTGGCCTTAAGGAAGGATCCAGTTTATTTAATTTCTTAATGGGACAAGTAGAGGTTTTGTTTATCATGTTCAAAGCATTTGAATACTTCATCCAGAGAGTAGTGATTGGAGCAAAACATGCATTCCAACATCAAAAACCCTTCGCTTTTAAATTCATAGTTAAGACGAATTAGTGAAAGTTAACCATTTGTACAATGTACAATTATTTTACAATTATAATACATCACTTTCAACTACATCAATATTACTCATACATTTCATTAACTCTGTCTATATCAATATCTTCTCATAACTCTCATTCTTCCTTAAATACCATCAAGATTATATTAACAAATACCCACCACTTCACCATCTGTGAGAAATTAATTTTCATTCAAATGCCTTAACGAGTTAATTTCTGTAGAAATTGTATATTTGCTTTTGAAATCTACAAATGAAATAAATTATTATAATGTAATAAATAATTAACTTAAGGTGTTTGAATGAAAAAAGCAAGCCACCCCCTGCAACAGATTTTGCTCCCAATCCAGAACCCGCCAGCCATATTTACCCCCTGCCCCAGCTAATCAATCTGATACACACACACCCCACCCCGCCAGCTAGTCTCTCAGCTCTCCTTCATACTGAAGATATTTGTACAACATTGTATATCCAACGCTAGGAGAGCTACAATAGGCATGCACAACTTAACGATTTCTTCTACTATCTTCAATGTGTCATTATTTCAACGACAACTTTTTATTAAGTTCGCCCTCTTTTCACTGTGCACCCTACCCCATACCCCTAGCAAATAGAAACCAGAATCAGTGTGGCCAGTAAGCCACTACTAGAGGTGTTTTTACAACATTAATACATGAAATGCATATACGTGACTTAAGGGTCTCTTTCATTGATATTAACATACTCTTTTTTTCCATCTAACTTTTTATTTACAGCACCATTATGTCCCAAACGTCACCAGCGAATACCTGAATCTAAAATTTAATGTTCTATTCCATTCAGTTTTATTAAAAGACCCGCAATAAGTAAATAAATAATCTGCAACAATTTTTGGTCACAACCCAGAAGTGCAGAGAAAAAAAAATATTCCCATGTCAGAAATAAGCAGAGATTGCATAGAAGAAGCATGTTGCCTTAACTAATAGAGGCACAATTGCACCTCTATAATGCTTAATTAACTTTATCTTTAAATTTAGCCATCATGTTGGTGCATTCATGCTACTCAACATCCACTCAAACTTAGCAGTAGGCTCAAACCGCTCTACACACCTGCACAACAGGCAGGCAAATTATGTAACCAAAGGCCAAACCCCAGGGGAGAAAGAAGAGAGAGAGTTTTCAAAAACTCAAGCTTGGACAACAAATAGGCCTACACAGCTTCCATATGGCACGAGAGGCAGTTAAAATAAAAATCAGTCAACTTCCAAGCCCTAAGCAGTGAGAACTTTACACATGATGTATGTCGAGTATCTCTGGGCAGGCAGAACCTGTTTAATCAGCCACACCAAAAGCAGCAGTTAACCCCTATTTCCAGGACCATGGTGACATCAATGCATTATGAAAATGTTTAAACAAAAGTGGCTTAGGAAAGTCAAAGAATGCACAATCCATATTGTTAAAGCAAAAACATCAGAGCAGTCACAGCTCCACTGAAAACAGGAGAAACAAGAGACATATGCATTTGCAATCAGGATATAGTCAGTAAGAAAACAATTTTTAAACTTTCTGAATCACTATGAAACTAGCTATTTTATTAGCAAGTTTAATACTCGGGGAATGGAAAGTCTTACAGAGCAGGTGACTGCAACTGGATCTATTAAGCAAACATATCCTGTTCTGTTCAATTCTACTACTCCCTCAGTATCACAAAACTCCCATTTCCAAGACACAGCTGGAAGATATGTTTCCCATAACATAACAGTTGTATAATACAGCTATACGGTTTTGTCACCAAGAAACCCAAACTGCACTCTAGAAAAAACAATACCACTGAACACCAGTAAGCCATTTTGCATAACAATATGAACGAAGCACATGAAATCATTACAAAATCCTATCCACATGCTGTAAAGATGCTTGAAGGCTTAAGTCTCCAAAGACATGGGCATGCTTTAAGAGAGCTCACATTCTGTGCTAACAAGCCACAGCCCTGCTCAACCAAGTTAACTGAGTGGGAGTTAGACTACAATTCAGCCAGGCCTTCCAAGGACAGACAGTGACAGCACTGTTCTAAGCTACGTATAATGTTTTGGTTTCAGTGTGATTGCACAGTATTCACAACATAGTAGTGTGGAACAATTTCATGCCTTCAGTACCTTAGGAAAACAACATCAGCTGTCAGAACACATGGTCTGAGACATTCCTAACAAACAATACTGCACTTCTGCAACAACTCAGATGCTTTTGTCCCATGTACAGGGTATTTTGGGTCTCAAACAGGCAGGGTTCTGTGAAGGTGTTTCAACAGTTGACCACATCTTTACTTTAAACCAGTTAGTGACCAAGTATGTCCGTCAGAGACCAGGTTCTTCCATGTTTCTATGCTTTGTGGATCTAAGGACCACCTTCAACTCCATCCATAAGAGTGAGGCTGTGGATGAAGTTAGTGTCATTGGATATGGACCCAAGACTTTTATTTCTGATAGTTTCTATCCACCATGGCTCTATGCTGAGGGTTAGAGTAAACAACCAGGGTCTCTTGTCTGGTTCGGTGCCCCTAGAGAGGGGAGTACAGCAGGGGTGTCTGCTTGCGCCAGCACTTTTTAATATTTATATTAAC
>QEPC01012575.1:617012-638798 GCA_003113815.1 Sphenodon punctatus | reverse complement strand
CCCCATGAAAACCCCTGCCCCCCTTCTCTCTGGGAGACCATGGCACCCCTTCCCAACCCTGATCCCCCATGCCTATGCCCCCTCTCACCAGGGGGCTATGGCACAACCCCACTTGTCCCACCACTGCCCGAGCCCCCGCCCCCTCACTGGGAGGACGTGGCTCTACCATGACATGTTTACCCTCACTCAACCCTCCCACAACCAATATCCCTCCAAAAACCATTAAAATACCAACTACCAACAAATAAACTAACCGCAAAATATAAAAGACTGACCCAGACCCAGCCTCTGACTGCAAGACTGCAGGTAGCCTTTGGCACCTGTCTCTGGCAGCCACCTGCAGGTGGCTAAAGGCTTTTAAGTCCTGGAGAGCTGGGGTTGGGGGCTGCCCCAAGTCTCACAGGCCATGCCCCTAGTTCTACTCCCCAGCAGCAGCACAACTACCCTCAAAAAAATCCAGTTTCATAGGAATACAAATATCTTTCAGTGTAGTAAAATCACAAGCTGGCAGATGCCTGCACGTAAGTCAAGCACATTCCAACTTTAGGGGAAAGCTCAGAGGGAAGATCAGGCCGTACATGGCACTCAGAGCACTTCACAAAGTATAAATCAGCATAAAACAGTTTAAAATAATTAAAGCTAATTTAAAACAATAATAAATACTTTAAAAACAGGGGAAGGGAAAAAGGGACGACAGATTACAATTGAGGAAACCAGCAGTGGATCATAAAAGCACCTCATAAGATAAGTGTGTTTTCAGATGCATTTTAAAGATGAGGGAGGAACGGAGACGAACATCCAGAGAGCGCGAGTTCCACACTGAGGGACCCACCACAGCAAAAGCCCGATCACCTGCCGACTGAAGGTGCGATGGTGGAACCCCCAAACAGAGGGTGGTTCCCGAGGGCAGAGACCCATCGGTGTGAGACTCCAGAAGCAGGTCTTGAATATAGCCAGGGCCTAAACCGGTCAGGGTCCTACAAACCAAACAAGATGCAAGCTAGCAAACTGTCAGGTCTGAAAGGCCTTTGACTACAAGACATAATACATTACTGCAAATTGGTATCCACCTAGAACTTAACAGCTGCCACTAGGTTGAGTTCTGTGGCGATGTTCCACTAACCAGCTCAAGCTGATTCCTGTGTGTTGGGTTATGGGGAGCAGATGAGAAGGAACCCCGCTGAGAGTGACCTTTGTACAAGGAGCCATGCATCTCAAAAGTTAAAACACCAATAGTGTGGTAGTATTAGATCAGACCACCACTGAAAGATCTTCATTGGATCTTCAGGTCTAAGAAGCCTATGGCTGGTTACACAGAAACTCTGTGCGCGTGGCCTTAGTGAAACCCTGCACAGAGCAGGCATTACAAACAGAGGATGCTTGTTAAGAATACTGGGTGAAGAGTGTTGGTTTCCTTAACCCACAGGCTATAGGAGTGCCCCATCACTAATGGGATGCAGAAACAGCCATGTGCCAGGGATTAATCTTGCTCTTCAGGCAACTATTCTATTCAAACATAACCATGGTCTAATTAACTGGAGCAGTCAAGCTGCTGAAGGGACGATGCAATGGTACAGTAATTGCCTATATTTGGGACCAACACAGCAAACCCTACTTTCTCTACACGTGACTTTGGGCATGGTACTTAAAAGTTTATCTGAGCCTTATCTCAATGGACAGCTCTGTAAGATGAAGGTAATAGCATTTCTTTAATTCTCAGAGTGCTGTGAGGGAAAATACATTAAAGATTGAGAGGCAACCCAATATAGCAGTAGAGAGCCATTTGTCCGAGATACTCAATGACACTTAGAAAATCAAACTCTCAGATTCAGCAGAGCAGTTACTCCTACAGGCTTGTCCAAGGACCATGAGAATAGCATCACAAAAGAAAGCCGCTTATAAGAGACAATATGATCAGTTTTTGAACTCTGGAGTTGGAGCAACTAGATTTCAGAACCATAACTGGGATTAAAGGCCGATCAAAGCAAGAGAGCCAGTGTGGTGCAATGGCTAGGTGTGCAGTACTTAGACTGGGAGGTAGGGGGGACCCCAGTTCAAGTCTCATCTTAGCCAGAAACTCACTGGGTGACTTTGGGCCAGTCACATTTTCTCAGCCTAACCTACCTCACAGGGCTGTTGTGAGGATTAAAAAGTTGCTATTTAGTTCTTTGTGAAGTGCTGGCTGGCTGGCTGGCGGGGGGGGGTGCGTGCGTGCGTGCGATAAAAATTATAATAAAGGTAACGATTATTAAAACCAAGGTACAGAGAATGCATCTTTAAGCTATGTTCACTGCCCAGTATTACAGAACTTCACCTGCCTTCTCCCCATTAGCAATAAAACCCCCGTTTTGTAGGAATACAAATCTCTTTCAACAGTGGTAAAGTCTCAAGCTGGCAGATGCCTGCACATAAACCAAGCACACTCCAACTTTAGGGGGGAAGCTTAAAGATGTAGCCTAGCAAGTTGTCAGGTCTGAAAGGCCTTTGAATAAAAGACATAATACATTACTGCAAATTGGTAGCCACCTAAAACGTCACAGCTGCCACTAGGCTGAATTCTGTGGCAATGTTCCAATAAACAGATAATTTGACATAAATGGGCCTTTTGTTTTACTCTTGAAGCGTTCACACAAAGCACTAAACCAATATTATTCAGGAGTAGGAAAAGTACATCCTCCTGAAAAATACTTCCCTTCAGTTTGTATTCTAAAATAACAGTTTGTGTGAACACTCTTATTGTGAGAGTGGTGACCAGGGTTCAGTGATCATTACATCTCAGCTAGGAGGGAAACTGAAGCAGCATTACTACAATTTAGAATGACTGTCAATGCTCCCGAAGTGGTTATTTCAATTTGATTAAATCAAAGTAATTAGATCAGTTTACCCGTGTTCAATGGAATGTGTTCTATGCAAGAGCCAGTAGAACATAGTGATTAAGAGCTTAGTACTTGGACCGGGAGGTAGGGGGAGTGTCATGTATCCTGTATATAGGCATATATGTTTGCCCACTTTTGTTTCAATATATTGGAAATCAGAATTAGCCTCTGTATGACGACTTCTTAAAAGAGCTGTCCTATAGTGACCTCTCTATTGAACTCTTGACCAGATACTGGAAAATCAGCCTGTATACTGGAATAGACGATGTAATCAAGTCTGTCTCTTAATGAAATTAACAGTTTCTGTTGATTAGAGTCAAAATACGTGAGTCTCAGGCAGGGCAGGAAAAGGCCTTGTTTGTTTGAAGTTTACTCATTGTTAATCCTATCTATACGATAGCAACCTGTTTAGTATGTATCAACAGGCTTCTTACTATGTATTTTGAGAAAAACCCCTCCCTGTCAGCAGTTTTGACCTGATGTCATTTTTAGCTGACCTCCAAGCATCTTTCATTCTATAAGAAGAGAGAGGAAAGATGGATTTTTCAGAAAGCTTCCTTTCCTGAAGCTTCTCTCACTTCTTTCATCTGGCAGAATGGGGAAAGGACTGGGTAATATGTTATATCCTATATGATGCATTGAGTCAACCATAGCAATAATACTTAGAGCATATGTTATATCTTATAGATGTTAAGATCTTTGAATTTGTAACAGAGCTGTTCCTTGAACAGAAATGTCTTTCTAAATCATGTACTTTTAACTGACACTTTCTTTTGTACTATGTTTTTATTTGAACTTAAGTAAACTATTGCTTTATATTTTATAATATTCATAAGTCTCAGCCTCATTTATATAAACGAATTGGTCTTTACTATACTTTGCTGAGCTGGCTGGCTTATTAGCAAAGTGTAAACTCGAATTCCACATATTGGAAAAGAGAGCCCTATATCCAGACCAGATCATGTCAGGCTTGGACCACTAAGCGCATTTTCCTTTTGGGGAAACCGAGGCACAATGTGACAGGAGGATCCCAGTTCATCAAGCCTCACCCTACCCACAAACTCATGGGGTGTCAACCTTGGGCCAGTCACAGATCTCTCAGCCTAACCTCAGGCCCAATTTGCCATTGCGTGCAGGAGGGTGTGGGATATAAATGTATAAACACAAACACACAAAGTTTTTGTGAGGATTAAGAGTTGAGTTTGTTAGTTGTTAACGTTATAGTTATAAAAGTTAAAGATTTATAAGCAACCTTGAGCCTAGGGTGGGATAAAAATAAATATGACCACTCAGCACTTTGCAGTAATAGCAGAGCACAGTATGTAGATCTGTAAGCTCTTGGGCAGGGACCGTGTCTATCTTATTTTTTGTAAAGCTCCAGGTACATCGCTGGCACTATATAAATGCTTATAATAATAAAAAATAGGTCCCGAACTTTGAACTAGAGGAGACTCTCCATTAACTCACAACATAGTGACTTCAACAAATAATAGTTTCACTTCCACTCAGAAAGCAGCACAGTACACACAGCTATAGCATATTACGGTATTTGCCTTACACACAGTAACAGACTCAGTCCCTCTGCAAAGAACCATTCACCTGATTTTATAAGTGGGTAAACTGAAGCAGTGTGTTTTTAAGACAAGCGCCTCTCCTCCCATCATTCATGTTGCAGGGCTGCATTGGCGCTCTATGCAGACCTGCAACATGCATGACAGGTAAGCAATGGGAGAGACGGTCTGGTCTAAAAACACCCAAAGAGACATGACTTGCCTTCAAGCAAATTAGTGGCAGGGCAAAAAAAAATGAACACAGAAGTTTAGGCTCTTCATCCTCTGCTCGAATGATTGCTGTAAGTTCGAGTATACAGTCTTTGAAGTCAGGGCTGGGGGAAATTCCTTCCTCCACACCAAAGTAAGCAGAAGTCATTCCCTATTAAGTCCAAGTCAGCACATTTTTTATTATTTCTGGTTATCTGAGCTTTTTGACTCACTAAAGTGTTATATGTAAACTGTAATAAATATGAAATGTATACATAAATATGAAATTTGTATGTATGTAATGTTCTCCCACTGTTGGGAGTCTTGTTTCGGTATGAATGCGCCATGAAATAAGTAAATTGAATTATTTTTGGTTAGTAAGACTAATAAAATCCACCCATTCAGTGACATGAACCGCTAGGGCACTTCCTTCATCACTGTCACCAATAAAACCCATCCCAAATCCTGTAACAAGCAGCTCTACAGAAGACAAAGTACTGACACTGCCGCCAAGAATGCAAGTCACACCCCAAAAGCACACACGTTAAGACACTGTCTGAGCCCAGGCGGCCAACCAGGGAAGATTTAGAAGGTAGAACAGAATCACTGGTTCACCTTGCTGTGCTCTTGGCTAAAAGCCAGGCCTTTCCATCACTACAAAGTGCAAGGTAATACCTGTACCAACTCGACAGAGCATGGGCTGAGCCTCCTAGAACACCCCAGCACCTCCTGCAGTGTTTTCTTTATACTTTCATGCCGATGTGCGCCAACAGTTCCGAAAAAGCAACAATTAAGCTTCAGAACAGACAACAGCGCGCTCCTGGCTGGAGGCCTTCAACACAACGTACGACAGTGAGGGAGCCAGCTGAGAAAACAGGCCTCAAGTGGAAGGCTAGTACATGCTCACATCTTTAAAATATTTACCTTTGCAAGATGTCTGTGAGGTAGAGAAGTACTATTCTCTCCAATTTGCACACGGGGAACTATGCAATTTGCTCAAAGACACTAAAAAGATAATTATATCAAGGCCCTTCAAAGACATGTCCTGGCTACCAGACCACCCTTCCTCCCCTAGTGAGCTATGGAGGATGAAAATAGATTATAAGGCCATGCCCATAGCTTAAAATGCATGTCGGCAGCAAGAAGTGGTTGTCATTTGACAACTGTCCAGAAGCCTGTGGGAAATTACGCTAGCAAGTTTCAATTTAATATCTTGAAGCACAGGCTCCCAAAATGCAAGTCAGGGCTCGGGCCATCAATCTAAATTGGTATTTCATATACCCCTCTGCATGTCAAATTTGTTGCTGTTTAGGGTTACAAAATTATATTTAAAGCCTCAAGGTGAGGGACACACTGATAAAAGCTTAGGAGCCACTGTGTTAGAGAACAGATGCCCAGTGAGGAAAACTACTGGCACCACCAGCCTCTTCTTGACAGCAAAGCTGAAGGCTGAATGGCATATGGAGACTTGATTTCCCTTTCACACCTTGACAGGATCCCTCCAGGCCAGGACTGATGAATGCTTGTCCAAAGTCTATGCAAAGGGAAAATTTGCCTCACCACTGCTTGTGGTCTGTAGATATGAGTTCTTCAGTCACCATCTTTAGTAGGAGGAGTAGCTCTACTTCTACTAGCTCTAAATTACTCTTCCACTAAATCACCCTTCTTCTAGCACCAAATTAACTGGAAATAACTAGGATATTTGAAGCAAGGGAGAGGAAGAGAGAAATCCACAGAGGTAAAATGGACCAGACAAGGATGGTTGAAGAGTCTCTGTCAACTGGTTTATTCTGTTGAGTCCATACAGTTACTAAACAGACTGACGGAGAGTTGTTCAGCAGTTAAGACTCAGGAGTGGGAACCAAAAGATATGACTTTTCCAATGGCTTATTTCATTCACCTGTGCCTCAGTTTCTCTGCGTGTAAAGCAGTGATAACTAGCAATGTGGGTTTTCTGGAAAGTTTTCCAGTGCCCTAAATCAATTGGGATGATTTAGCATGTTTATTTGACTTATATTAAACAAAAATCTCAAAAATTACACCATGATAATTTTATGTGCTGGATAAATCTCAAAAGTTTTTCCACTAGCCAAAAGTAGTTGAACTGAAATATTTAAAAGGGGGGCGGGAGTTAATAAAGCACACAATGTGGTTTAAAATTAATGTTATATTCAAACAAACTCAAAGCTTTACTTGGAAATTATTTTTATTGGAATTACTTGTAAATATTTTAAGAAATGACAATAGCATATACTTCCCCTACATAGTTTAAATTTTAAGAAAGAAAATTAAGGCACTGAAAACTGTTAACATACCAATTTGGGGGCATTACTGACACAGCACACCCAAAGAGCTGTGCATGATATGCCACTGTTGTCCACGGATCTACAGAGTTTAACATTCACTGGACACCTTCAATTTCACTGTCACTGTCTGTAGAAGCATTTACACTACTTGTTGGTTCCAGTTTAGATTGTGAAATCTGATTCAGAACTGCTTGAGTCATGTTCTCTTTGGCTAAAAGATGCTGTGTATGTACGCATACATAAAAAGTTAATTACAACTTTGAAACTGCCCAATTTGACTGGTATTGGTATCCATTCATTACATTACTAATTAATTGTATGAAACAATGCATTTTTAGAACCAAAAGGTTTTCCAAAAAAATAGTGGGAAAGTTTTCCACCCCACATCACTGGTTGATAACTTACTGCTTAAGAGGGCAAGGGAGTTAGGCATAACTCACTACTGCGCTCAATATGAACCTTTGCTAAGACTGCAGGATCAATCAGGTGTGTGACTAAACAACAAGCTGTCAGGAGGCAGTCTCTGCTGGAATGAGGAGCTGTTATACTTGGATAGGGATAGCTTTTTGAAGTAGACCTAGTCCCTGAAACACAAAGGAGTCTGTTGTCCCAGTGGGGGTGCTGGAACAGACTGGGGTGGAATAAAGATGTGACAAGTCTGCAAATAAGCAAATCTCACTGGGGTTGGGAGATAAAAGGACCTCAGTCTCTAATGCACATTCTGATGAGCAGTAGAACCAAAGTAACTACTCCACTTCAGTACCGGTCTAACTGCAGCTGCAAACAGATGTAATTACTTGCGATTTCCCCCTAACAGTCATGGCAAGCAATGCTATCCCACACACTGAGAAATGTTCATACTACGGTGACTTCAAAATAAGTGGAGTATATTCTCCTGATTTTCCAGGAATGTATACTTCTCTTCCTGTTTCTGAATAACTTTGGTTTAATGCTCTATATGTGTGAATGAAACAGAAGTAAAAACAAAGAAAGACTCAGCTACTTTGAAGGGCCTGCATGGATGCCTTAATGTAGCAACAACAACAAATTTCAACCACTTATGTAATGTAGTAATAAACTTTATTCAGGGTTTAGCCATCACTGTATCCTAAAGCAACAACAACCAGACAAACAACTCAATCAAAAACAGAAAACGTACAACGAAACAAAACAAACAAGGGAGTGACAAGCCCTCCATATCAAGGAGTCTAGGCTAAATAGCCTCCTTTGCATAATACATTTTCAAGGAGGAACCAAATAGGTCAATACAGCATAACCATAAAAACAAGATTTAGTAAAACATAACCATTAAACAACATAGGGATAAAAACAATGCTAAAACCCAAAGGTATACTCAGGATCGTTTGATATGAGAAAATTCCCTAATCTCAATTGTTCCCTTGTCTCTAATTTAAGTTGGCTTGACAGCAGGGGCAAGACTCTAAATAAGCTGAATCATCGGAGCGCAAAAGTTTTGGTTAAATATGCCCAAATCAGGGTACTTTCAGTCTTTCAATAATTAGCTTCCTCTTTTTACCCACCAACCAAGCATAGGTTGCTAGAGCCAGCATTTCCTCCTTCTCTTTTAGAGCTAGCAAGTATTTATAGCAGCACTCCGAGTAAGGATCAATGCAATTGTTCAATAGGGGACCCAGCCATGCTGACCTTAGCCAAGAATAGTAGGGGCATCGCAGTAAAACGGGATCAATCGTTTCAGCCTCCTGGAGGCTACAAGAGCAATATCTTGAGTGGAATGGTAACTGCTTGAATCTACCTTCCACTACCACCGATGGTATAAGCTGGAAACGAAGTAATGTATACCATCAACGAAATTTAGGACAAGTAAGGAGATCTAGGTATGGCTCAAGCTCAACTGACTTTTTAAGATCTGCCAACATAGGAGCTACCCTCCAATGAGCCACAATTGATAAACCTTCCTGTTGGGCCACATCTCTTACCCTCAAAAGGATTTCAGCCTTAATGGTTTTATATGCTTTTGCCTATAAAATAGTCAAATGAGAATCCCCAGGCATTGACCAACTTGCCCAAATACAGCAGCCATGGGTATCCTCTTGGCCTTATTTCACACAGTTCTTCCCTTAAACATTGGAGGGCAAGGTCAGTATTCTGGCGTGCCAAAAGTCTGAGGCAATACCTCACGTACCCGATCTTAAAATACGTCTCTAGTGAATTTACTCCCAATTCCGCTCTAGCTACAGCCCCTGGAATATTTGGTCCAACTCTCAGCACTCGTCGGAGAAAGGTGTTTTGCACCCTCTCTAAAACTGCCAGGTTTGGATTTGGTATAATCTCCAGGCCAAAAATGGCTGCAGGAGGAATTTTAACACTATATACTCACATGAAGTCTGACACTGGGATCCCCTTTGAAATATTGATGGCCCTTTTTGATGGTAGCCTGAGCTGCCCACTGGGCTTTATTGGCTCTAACCTGGAGGTGAAGATTCCACGTACCTCTATTACTAAACGTCACTCCTAGGTAATTAAAGGAGGCTACCATCTCAAACTCCCCGGCCTCCGTCTTCCATCTCCGTTTGCCCAACACCATGATCTTTGACTTTTGGGCATTGATCTCTAAACCGTTTGTAGAGCAGTATTGGGAGAACTTATTTATGGCCTGTCGTAGTCCAATTTCAGTTTGAGAGATCAAGACCAGGTCGTCTGCAAATTGAAGGAAAGGAAGGAACTTCCTATCCACTTTTGGTGGCGGGGTGTCCACTGACTTGATATTCGAAACTAAGTTGGAGAGATATAGATTAAAAAGGAGGCACCAGGACATTTCAACTACTTTGAAGTATCTGTTAATCAGAACGTGGCCTAAGGGAGTAGAATGGGGATCTCGCTTCATGTATTTCAGAATCTATAAACACTTTTCACGAGAACAACTACATTTCAAAATATTTTCAGCTAGAAGGTAAGTGCTGTTTTTTGGTGTGTTTTTTTGCTTTAGACCCCAAACAGTAGCAGTAAGATACTGGATGCTTTATTTTGACAAAGTCCCTCTCCAGAGACTCCTGAGCAAACTAAGTCATGGGATAAGATGAAGTGTCCTGTCATGAACTGGTAGCTGGTTAAAGATCAGAAACAAAGGGTAGGAATAAATGGTCATTTTCAAGTTGGCGAGAGGTAAATAGTGAGGTGCCTCAGGGGTCAGTACTGGGACCAGTATCGTTTAACATATTCATTAATGAACTGCAAATTTAGCCACCTCACTCTGTCTTTTTTTTCCAGAGGACACCAGATTATTCAAGATAGTTAAGACTAGGCAGAATGTGAGGAACTACAGAGGTATCTTGCATGACTATGGAAATAAAACCGCAAATGAAATTCATGTTGATCAGTACAAGGTGATGCACATAGGGAAAAATACTCGTTTTACATACACAATCCTAAGTTATGATCTGGGTGTAAACACTCAGGAGAAGGAACTTGAAATCACTGTGGATAGTTCCTTGAAGACATCGGTCCAGTATGCGGCAGCAGCCAAAGAAGCAAACTAAATGATAGGCATTATTGCAAAAATAATAGAAGAGGGAAAATATTATAATGCCACTGTATACATATTTGATACAACTCCACCTTGAATACTGTGTAAAGCTCTGGTCGCCCCATCTCAGAAAAGATATAATAGAATTGGAAAAAGTTCAGAGATTGGCAACAAGGATGATATAGATTGACCGCCATAGGAAGAGAGGCTCAACAGGTTAGGGCTGTTTTGCTTGGAGAAGAGGTAATTGGGGATGGGGGTAGGGGGGGGGGAAGAGAAATATGATAGAAACTTATAAAATCATGAGCAGTGTGGAAAAAGTAAATAGGGAACTGTTATTTGCCCTCTCACACAATAAGGGGGCACTCTCTGAAGTTAAATAGCAGCAAATTTAAAAGAAACAAAACAGTTCTTTTTCACTCAGCAGACAATACAGAGGTGGCAGTGAAAACCAGCACCATAACTAGCTTCAAACAGAAATTAAATAAATTCTTAGAAGAGAAAGCCATTTATGCTTACTAGCTGGGACTTAAATCCCTGGCTACCAGTAGTCAGGAGTGGTTAGCAGGATGACCTCACACCTCTATGACCTGTACTTCTCTCAAGCCACTGTAGTTGGCCACTGTCAGAGACAGGATGCTGGGTTTGACACACCGTGGGTCTGACCCAGTATGGCACTTGTTCTTGCACAGCACTGTGCAAGAACTAGCCATAAGAACTTGCAACACAGCTCCTAAACAGCTGCTCCATCCCACCCAGAGATGGCTGCATTCTGGAGGCAGCCAATACAATCCCAGGCTGAGCAGTTTGTCAAGAGGTTGGTGCCCCCACCACAGGTGTGTAATGAAGCAACATCTCTGCTTCGCAAATGAGAAATGTAGGAGAACAGAAAGACGTCACACAGCAAGACAGTGGCAGAGGTGGGAACAGAAACTACACATCCTGCCTCCTTCTCCAGCCATCAGACTCTACTGTCTACTTCCTTCTGAGGAAAAGAGTGAACCACTTCCTCTGGTGTAATCCCAAGAATGTCAGTCATGTCAAACCCACCCAAAGCATCTTCTGTTTCCTCATGTCTGGGGTGGGGTCCTATAAAACATTAGGAAATTACGCATTTCACCAGGGCAACCCACTTCCAACCTCTCCCTGACCCAGAGCCGCTCATCTCCTTCCCACTCTCAGAGCATCTAGTCCCACATCAAGTTCCTCTTGCCATCAGTGAGTGACCCCTGCCCCCTCTCCTCACTCTCAAAGCCGCTCACCACCTAACCTTCTCTCCTTAGAGCTTCCTCAGCATGTCATCTCCCCATATCACTCCTGCATCCCCAGAATAACCTCATCCTGCCTTTTCTCCATCCCCAGAGCTTCACACTCCTCAGCCTCCCCCCCTTCTGTATTTCCTTGGCCCCAGACACTTTCAACCATGCCCCATCTCCTGGGCCTCCATCTCCAGAGCCTCTCACTTCCCCATCGACTCCAGCTCCCTAGGTCCCCTGCCCCACATGACCAGAGTGGCTGCATCCCCCTCTCCAGAAACTCTCACTCCCTAACCCCACCTTACTCAGTGTTTCCCTGACCCCAGAAACTGTCCTTTCAGACTCCCTCTCCAACCCTAGTGACTCCATTCCCCAACCCCTCTATCTCCAGAGCCTCTTACTCCCAGAGCATCTCTGGCCCCAGAGACTTTCAATCCCCTCCACATCCCATCACCAGTTAACTCATCTCCACCTTCATCCCCAACACCACTCTCCTCAAAACTTCACCAGCCTCAAAGACTCGCATCCCTCCCGAACCTCCTCCATCCCTTCCTAGCTGCAGAGCCTCACCCCCCGCCGTTCCCTCTTTCTCCTCAGAGCTTTCCCAGCCCCTAAGGCTCTCAACGCCCCAGTCCCCTGGCTGATCCCAGTCTCCTCCCCATTTCCAAAGCCTCTCACTCCCCCTCCATTGCCTCAGTGCGTCCCCAAAGATGCTACACGCCTATCTCCAGAGAGACCCCAAACCCCTCTCTCCTGCCCCAGATCCCAGCCCTTGACTCCACCTCACAGTTGACCCTCCTCTCTTCGGAGCTTCCCTGACCCCAAAGATTTTCAAAGCCCCCACCCAGCACCTCTATTGCCAGTGACGCCATCCCCAGAGCCTCTCACTCCCTAACCCCCCTCTGCTCAGAGCGTCCCCAGAGAGTCCCAGACGCCCCTCATCCCCAGAGTGACACCCCCGCCCTTACAGAGCGTCGCCGCCACCGGATCCGGGCGGGTGTCTGTGCCCCGTCTCAGAGCCCTTCTGCCCAATCCCTCCCAACCACTGTCCCCACGGGTCGCCGCCTCACCTGCCGTCGAGAACGCGACCTCGAACCCCTCTAGGCGCCGCCTTAGCCGAGAACTTTTCCCATTAAACCCTCTCCGGCATCGGCAGCCACCGATACGTCAGGCGCACCCACCGTGACGCCACCGCGCACCCAACCCGCACAGCCAATGGGCGACGCGCCCACGTAGTTAGCATATCGCCACGACAACGGCTCAAGCCCGTCCCCCCTCCCAGTGGAGGACGTGAGGCTCAAGCAGAGCCGGCCGCCCCCTGCCGGCCGCAGTGAGAAACTACAAGAGAGGCAAAAGGAGGAGGTTGCGGGAGAGAGGGTAGCCTATACTATGGTCCTGGCCCGGTGGGGAGCCTATGGCCAGGAGCCAGATATGGTCTGTGGCTATTTTATTTGGCCCCTTTCTAATTCATGGATGTGACTAGGTGGATCATCGACTGCTCTTTCTAGGGCAGCAGTTCCCAACCTTGTGGTCACAAGTCACTACGAAAGTTCAGCATTTATGGCACGCAACAGCTTCCTTTTGAAGGTTCAGTCAAAGAAACGGGCTATGTTCCAAGGTTGTCAGTATTCAGAAAATAAAGTAGAAACTAAAAATAAACCATTTGTATTGGTCTTTTATCTCTGCTTTGGGGTTCACCCCACCCCACCCCACAGTTCCAGGCTTCTCCTAACCCCTGCACCCTTCTCTGCCAGGATGGAGCATCAGGAACATACATTTGGGTGCATTTTTATTTCTTTCTTGCTGGTTCTGGGATGTGTACATAAACACACATACCCACACACTCCCTCGATCTGGTTTGCTTTTGTTTACCTAGCTGTCATGAGCAAGATGAAAGGGTGTCACTTGCAACCCATGGGCCGAGGACCACTACTCTAAGGGGACCTACAGAGGGTGCTTCCTGTGCATGCTTCATGAGGAGACAAAAACAAAAGCACCATAGGTACTAATATGCACCTATACAACTGCATGTACTCTATAAGGAATGCCCCTTAAGTCTCCGGTTTCCAAACCTTTTGCCTGTGCAACCCCCATGTTGAGAATTAAACCTAATCCTGCAACCCCAGACAAAGATATTTAAAGTGCACCAAATATTAATCAGGATCACGGCTGCATTCACAGATGGCACAAAACCCATACGGGGCAGGAAAAGGGCTGCTAGAAGATCAAAGATACCAAAATAGCTGCGGATCCAGAGTGTCCCTTGTGGTTCATCTGCCAACCCTACTCAGTCACAACATATGGTTTGGAAACTTCTGTCTTCAGGATATGAGGAAAGTGTGGATTAATTAGTTAATTAATGTTTATTATATTATATTAATTATTAATTAATTATTATTATTATTATATATGTAATGCCAGCAATGTGTCTGGCACTGAACAGTTGTGGCTAGAAACAGGTCCCTGCTCTGAGGGGCTTACAGTCTAGAATAGATGGATGGGAAATGGATGGTGACTCTTGTGCAGTTTGGGGACAAGAGAAGGATCTGTAGGGGGCATCGCTTCCAAGGAGGGGCAAGAGAGGGATCTCCACAGGGCACTGCCTCTGTGGAGAGGCAAGAGTGAAACTGATAGACTACTCTAGCAGGGCTAGCCATAGAATTTGTGGGACCCAGAGCAAAAAAAAAAAAAGTGGGGCCCCTAGTGGCCTCACATCCTCCTCCCTGGCCCTGCTCCATTGGTGGCACCCTTTGCAGGGCCCTATATGTGGTTGTGTTTTGGGGCCCTGCTGGGAGAGAGCGGGAGCCCTGCAACCTGCCCTGGTGAAAATGGAAGCCCCTGGAGGGCCTCTGTAAGAGCCCCGGAAATAGAGAAAATAGCAGGGCCCAGGGCAGTCTCCCCAGGTCATCCTGTGGTAAGGCCAGCCCTTTACTTCAGAGTAAAGAGCTTCAGAATCCCAACCCTAGAGAGGAGCACTGCAGAATTCTTGAGAGAATGGTATCTGTCAGGGTGGAAAGATGATCTATGGGACCTCCCTCTTTAGAAGCCAAGAAGATGCCGGATACCTTACGTAGAGGCCAGCAGAGGGATCTGCAAAAATGTCAGCTAGGATAGCTACCTGTCCAGCTTTCACCCATGAATCCAGAAACCAAGTCTTTGTTGTGTGAGGTTGGGCTATGAGGTTGGGCATGTGGGAAATGACAATGCAATGCTAAATGTCCAGAAATTGGTCTTGTGAAGAATCTGTTCTATGGAGTCTTCACATTTGGAAATAAGGAACCTTTTTTTTTTTTTTTTTTAAGTCCAGCTTCAATGTAATTTAAAATTTAAATCAATTTACACAAATGTGTGCAAACATATGCAAGTTAACACTGCCCAATTTTCTTCCTTGGGGTAGGTGGCAACTCAAATGCCAGCATAGAGTATTCAAGAGTTTAGACGGGCCCAAAATATTTATTGCTATTTTTATCATTTCTTTAAAATAATCCTTATCCAGTTCACCCTCACAAGACCCCCATGAGGTATGTCTTTATTATTCCCATTGTACAGAGGGGGAACTGAGTCTAAGCTTGTTAACAAACAAGACAATAGCCTGATGGAGTCTGGGTTGGTCCATGCATCCCTCACTCACATGTTTAGCATGTAGAGTCTAATAAACGGGCAGCCTCTTGCATGTATTTCTTGTGTAGTCTGAGCCCCCACTCACAGGTTTAGAATACAAGCCTAATAGCCAGGTAGACTGTGGCAGAGCGTAGCCTGTGGCCCCTTTAAGGCAGGTAGAACCAACAGCAAGAGAAGGTTCTAACTGAGGCATAGGTGTTGAAGAAAGATAAGATCATGCCTAATTGCCTCACATCTGGGATTGGGTATGGCTGAACCCACCCAGGGTTTGGAGCCTGAGTTGGGAGCTCAGTCTGGGGAGAAATGCAGAAAGTGTGGCAGAACTGGGAGCTCTAGAAGTAAAAACTCTTGGGAATGTAGGCAGGGGCTACATGGGCTCTGACCTGGGAACACCCTAAGAGGAGAGCTGTATTGGTGGTAACTAGGGATTGAGTTTAGCCAGTGGGACTGTGAGAGTGTGAGTAGTCTAGGGTTACAGAGTGGTATGGACAATAGGACTGCTTGAGAAGCAGGACAAGGCTGAGGCAAACAGGAGTTGTCTGGACTTTGGGAATAGGGACCTCTGAGAAAGGGATATTGCCCGAGTATGAGAGATTTATAACTGGAGATTGCATGAATAAAGAGACTTAAGCATAGGATTAAGCCTGCAAAATGTATTTTTTATAAGTTTCCTGGGAAAATGTGCATATATGACAACCCTACTTCAGCAAGAATTCTCCAACTAAGAGTGACTTTGAGGGTTGGATCTTGCCTCTACTTCCCTGGCTAACCCTGGCCCTGTCACTCAGGCATTCTTCCCTGCTGAGCTTTGAGCCCCTCCTTTCCCAGTATCTCCCCCTCCCCCCATCATGGCTCACTGCCGCAGTGAACCATGGAGACAAGAAGTCACACCCATTGTTTCTTTCTTCTGGGCTATTATGACTCCAAGAGGTGGTCTAGCATCTGCTATTCCCACCCACCCGCCCATGGAGGTTCATACCTGGGTTTATACATGAAAGCATGTGGTGACTGAAAATAACCTTTTGCTATGCATATAATGCTGAGTTTATTGAGCAAATTGCATACTTGATTGAGCACCTATAGAGAACACTGAAAACAAAAGTAAAAATTGAAATTAAAAGCAACCAGTCTTTGCATGTTGTCAACCCAGTTTTTCGCATCCGTGGCTCATAGCAATGTACGGGCAAGTAGCAGCACACAGTTTTATTGGGGTCTCACCTGTCGTGGTGTTGGAAATCTCCCTCAGTTTGCATAACCATTCCCCCCAGTCAAACATGCGCCTTTTGTATACCCTCTCTAGCATCTTCTGCATTACTATACAGTGGAGGCTGAAGACATCCTTGCTTGCCAGGGAACTCTGCACTTCTCCACTTGACCAAACCTCATATAAGGCAACAGGCTCTCCATCTGTCAGTTCAAATTCCCTGTACCCCGAGTCATTTGTGTCTCCCTCAAGAGATTAATCTCTGCCATCTGATCGAGGAACTTCTGGTAGCCCCACAGGCATCCTGTTGCTGTCATCAGGGCAGTGATGAGAAAAAATGGCAGGGTAGGTCCTGCCTCACCGACTGCCCTACTTCTGGCAGTGCACAAATGTCCATAAAAGTCAGCCTCATTTGCATCTCACTCTCTCATCTTATCTAGGACTTCCACTCTTCCATTCTGCTAAACTTGGAACTGCAGCAGGGTTGTGCGGTGTCTGCACTCGGTTATGCATACATAGAACCTCATCATGTGTAGCACGTGCCACCCAGTGAGCACATAGGCTGTGTCGGAGGATGGGTCTAACAGTTCTCTCTACGTCAGGCCTCACCCAAATGTTAGCAAAGCCCGGGGTATCCATTACCCCACAACTTCTTTGGGCCCCGTACTCCCAGGTGGCCACAGCACCCACAGACAAAAGCCAGACAGGGTTTCCCAGGCAAACAATCCACAGCAATCGCTTTCTATGGAGTTATGATCCATCATGCTTGTTGCAAGCAAAAACTGTTACTTTCAAAAGATAAGAAATTATAAGAGTAACTTTTAACCAGTTGAGGCCTGATGATCTCGGCTATCTTCAGGACAAGATGACGGAGCATCCTAAAGTTTGCAATCCGCTCGGCCTCTCCCTTGAGGACAGCACGTTCTCCCACCAGTCTGTCCTTTTCTCTTTGACCCACACCAGCCCCTCGGTGAGTACTAGAGGTGGGACTCCAGGCAAATGATCGGTTACCTGCTTTATCGGTATTGGATTAATCTGATATAGAATTTATCAGTATTGGTATATCAGTTTTTTAACATTGCCGATTTTTCGGATCTTTAACATTTTTTAAATGGCCACAATGTTAAAGAACTGAAAAATCGGCAATCTTTAAAAAACTGACATCGGTATTATCGGATTAATCCGATATTGACAATTATCGGCATTAGCGGATGAATCCGATACCATCCCTAGTGAGTACAGCCCTGCAAATGGCATTGGTGACTGAAGCCGCATCTCCCGACAGGTACCTCTCGGCACATATCAGCTCCCCTTGCATGGTGGGATCTGCAAGGCAGTTAAGGTCACTGTGCTCAGAATATATGTGGGAGCAGAGCTACCCATTGGTTAAAAATTCCTCTTATAATTTCTTATCTTTTGAAAGTAACAGTTTTTGCTTGCAACAAGCATGAGGGGTCATAACACCATAGAAAGCGATTGCTTTCTAAGCAATTGTTTGCCTGGGAAAGCCCAATGTCTTTGGCTTTTGTTTTGGCTTTTGTTTGTGGGTGCTGTGGCCATTGGGGTATGGACCCCAGAAAAGTTGGGGGTTGATGGATACCCTGGCACTTGCTGACATTTGGGTGAGGCTTGACATACAGAGAACTGTCAGACCCATCCTCCAAGTCAGCCTATGTGCTCATAGCGTGGCAGGTGCACACAATGGGGTTCTATGTATGAATGATAGAATGCAGACACCGTGCAACCCTGCTGCAGTTCCAAGTACAGCAGAATGGAAGAGTGGGAACCTGACAAGATGAGAGAGTGGGGTGCAAACAAAACCGTGACTTTTTCTGGATGTTTGTACACCCACAGAAGTAGGGCAGTCACTAACAGAGACAGGACCTTCCGTGACATTTTTTCTCATCACTGCCCTGATGACAGCGAGAGGATTGTCGCGGGGCCACCAGGAGTGTCTCGATTGGATGGTGGACATTAATCTCTTGGGGGGGCGGGGGGGTGGGACACAAGTGACTCAGGGTACAGGGATTGTGAACCGACAGATGAAGAGCTTGTTACCCTATACGAGGTTTGGACAAGCAGAGAAGTGCAGAGCACTCTTGTGAGCGGGGATGTATTCCGCCTCCACTTTATGGTAATGTAGAAAAAGCTAGAGAGAGGGTACAAGAGACACATTTGACTGGGTTTTTTTTTGTAAACAGAGGGATTTCCAACACCATGGTGGGTGAGACCCCAATAAAATGTGTGCTGCTACCTACCTGTATGTTGCTGTGAGCCATGGATGTGAGAAACTGAGTCAACAGCATGCAAAGATTGATTGCTTTTGATTTCAACTTTTTACTTTTGCTTTCAATTCTCACTAGGTGCTCAATAAACTCAGCATTATGTGTACAGCAAAACATTTCCAGCTGCCAGGTGCTGGTAGGTATAAACCCAGGCAGGAACCTCTGTAGGTGGATGGGGATAGCAGGCCCTGTACCGCCTCCCGCAGTCATAATAGCCTGGATGAAACAGCTGGTGTACTTGTTCCCATGGTTTGCTACAGCTGTGAGTCACGATGGGGGGTGGGATGCTGGGAAGGGAGGATTGGTGGGTGAAGCGTGGAGGGGAAAAACACCTGCCCATCTATCAGGCTTGTCAGTCTAAACCTTTGAGTGGAAGCTGAGTGGGGGCTGCCTGAACACGAACACACAAAAAATATACGCAGGGGGCTTCCTGTTTCTTAGGCTCTACACGCTAAACATGTGAGTCGGGGGATGTACAACTGAACCTGGACTTCAGCAGGCTAGCCTCGTGTTAGTTAGAGAACGAGTTGAAGGGTGTTTGTGGGTCCAGCCTGGCAGTTCTCTGGAAATGCTGGTGGGTGCTTCACATAGCTGAACTGTTTGGGCATTTTACAACATCTTATGTGATTTCTGACTTGAGATCCTGATGCTCCACACTGTTCTTAGGCCAAATCCTTGCAGTAGCTGATTGGAAGCCATGATTTGCTGACAAAGCCTGCAAGCCCAAGCTCAAGCAAAGCAACGAGGCAGCACAACTGGGGCACACCTGATGTCAGCTGCCCACCCCACCAAAGGAAGGTGCTGACATAAGGGCTGTAGATTTGCTAACTGCTTGTTCTCGCTTGTGGTAATTAGCGCTGTGAGTGGGGAAGAGGAATGCAGTTGTCAGGCAGGAAAGTGGCATCTGTTAATGCAATGTGCTGAAGCAATAAAGTGGAGGTAAAGACAGGGTTGAAGCACTTATTCCATGGCCTTAGGAGAACCGTCATGGAGACAGTGCATGAAATGCCAGTCAGTGGCCCAGCCAGTAGGAAAATAAGCATCCCCCTCAGAGCTGACTGTGATCTCCCTCTCGGCTTTCCCCTAGAAGGGGTGGGGCCATGTTAGCAGGGCAAAGGAGCTGCCATGACCCTTTTTTGATGTAATCCTGTCCCTTAAAGAGCATCATGGCGTTATGATGCTCCACAGGAGATGGGGACACATTGGCTGTTAATAAACATGATGTTGGCCTGCTTCGCCCACTACAGCCCAGCAGGGCCAGCGCCTCACCCCATGCATCTGTTTCTGGGCCACCAGATGTAAGCCCGGTACAGACCCTGCAGGGTGGCAACAGAAGGAACCAGGCCCCCAGCCCAGGCCCGAAGGCCATAGCAGGCCGAACCGGGCAGGCATGTTAGTTTGCCTGTAACTGGCAGACATGGCTGTCCACCATGGCAGGAGGTGGGTCGCCAACTGCAGTACGGGGGCAGGGCCAACCTGCTGCATGTTGCTCCCTGCCACCCCCTCCCACCCCCCACTGTTCCTGGCAGAGTCAAGCTGGGAAAACATTTATTCCATTCCCTGATCTGTCCCAGTTGGGGACGGCTTCCCCTTCCTGGGACGTGCAGCTGGCTGTGTTTATTTTCACACACAGAAAAGGCGGCTGGAAAATTTCTATAACTTATCCCATTTCTGATGTGGCTACCTACCACTACCCCCAGATTTCTCTGGGCTACTAGGGCACCCAGAGAAATCAGGCCTTCCCCCAGAGCCTGGAGACTGTAAGTCAAAACCTGGAGTCTTTGGGTGAAACCCAGAGAGGTGGAAACCCTAGAGTTGACCTAGGACTTTTTGGAGTTTAGTCTGTATGGCGTGGCCCATAGGGATGAGCGAACACGGTTCAGAAGTTTGGAGTTCGGCCTGAACTCAACCTGTTCGGATGACCGAACCCGAACACGAACTGACCGAACCGAACTAGATCTGAACACTGAAATGACCAAACAGTTCGATCAGTTCAGATCGCGTTCAGGTGGCAAAAACGTGTCACTGGAAGGCAAAACGTGACAGGGAGGGGGAGTCAGCTGAGGAGCAGACTTCCAGGCACCAGGGGTGGAGAGGCTTCGAGGTAGCAGCCAGCCTGCCCAATCACCATCCCTTTTTGCATCAGACCACTGGCTTGGCAGTCTGCGATCTGTCTCTTATACACATCTAGATGTGTATAAGAGACAGAGCGTGGTGATGGGCAGTGGCTCGTCATCCCCTCAGGAGCTCTCTTGTGGGGTCTCATAGGGTTCCATCTTGTCCCCCCTCCTGTTCAATGTGTGTCTGAGGCCCCTGGGCAAGTTCGTATGGAGATTTGGAGAGAAGTGCCATCAGTATGCCGATGACACCCAACTCTGTCTCTCCTTTTCATCTGATCTAGGTCCTGAAGTTTCAGTGCTCACCCAGAGCCTGGCTGCCATTGAAGACTGGATGTGGGAGAGCTGTTTGACGCAGAATCCAGACAAGACCAAAGTAATGATGGTTGGCTGGCTTTGGAAGTCAAAGGAACACCTGTCACTGATGGGATCCAGCCTCCCTTGGTCACTCAGCTTCACAGCCTTGGGGTGCTCTTAGATCCATAACTGTGCCTAGATTGCCAGGTTGTGGCAGTGGCCAGGAGCGCTTTTCACAACTCCACCTGGTGAGAGGGCTGACTGTTTTGATCAGATTCATATCTGGCCAGTGGCCACCATCATCATTATTATAAGCATTTATATAGCACCAGCGATGTACCTGGCACTTTACAAAAAACGAGATAGACAAGGTCCCTGCCCGAGAGCTTACAATCTAAAGACAGGGGGAGGGGAGACAGGGAAGGAGGAACAGAGGGAGAGACAAGGGGTGCGACATTCATGAGGATGCGAGAACTCAGTTACACGTTCTTGGCTTGGTTACAGTACATTGGGAGTTTGCAGATAACAGGTGGGGGATAATCCTGGGTGGGGGTGGTTA
>QEPC01012575.1:588791-616860 GCA_003113815.1 Sphenodon punctatus | reverse complement strand
GTGGCCAATATCCAGAAGCTGCCACTCTAGCCCCAGGACCCACCATCATGGGTCTGGGGCCATCCTTTCTTGCACAGAGAGCCTTTTTCCAAACAACCGAACCAAACATGACTGAACCGAATGGCCGAACCCGAACGCGGTGACCAGACCGAATGGCTGAACGAACGGCGAACCGAACCCAAACCGCGATCTGTTCACCCATCCCTAGAAGGAGGAAGCCGAGCGAATGTGGTCAGGATTCTGGGGCCAAGTTACAGGCAGGGAGGGTTGTGGTCAATATCCAGAAGCTGCCACTCTAGCCCCAGAACCCACCATCATGGGTCTGGGGCCATCCTTTCTTGCACAGAGAGCCTTTTTCTGAGAGCCCGAACTGAACCGAACACAACCGAACCGCACATGACCGAACCAAATGGCCGAACCCGAACGCGGCGAACGGACCGAACTGAACGGGCGAACCGAACCGGACTGAATCCAAACCGCGATCTGTTTGCCCATCCCTAGTGGCCCAGCAACTACCTACTCCTATGACAGAGGCCTTAGAAACTCAGCTAAATGAATAGGTAGAACTCCTGGCTGTCTCCACCTGGAGTTAGTCATCAATAGTTGCCTGCTGTGATGAGTTTGCCACCTACTTTGCAGATAAAGTCACTTGTATTTGGCATGACTTGGAAACTGCCAGTTTGGATGCAGAGATTGGGGTTGAGGATGCTTGATCTTGTCCAGTTTACTTGGATCAGCTTCAATTAGTCTCACCCACTGATTCAGAGAGTGTGCTTGGAGTGATGCAGGTGACTGGTTGTGAAGAATTAGATTCATGCTCATTCTGGCTGGTGGAAGCTAGCTGGGAGACATTGGGACCATTGCTGGCTGGTGTTCAGAAGGGCAGGGTGGGGTGCCTGATGGCCTCAAAACTGCAGGAGCCCAACCCCTGCTTAAGAAACCATGACTCCCCTGCCAGTTATCGCCCCATTTCTAATCTTCCCTTTTTGGGAAGCTTATTGAATGGGTTGTCGTCTCACAACTTCAGACGCATCTCGATGTCATTAGATTCATGGACCAATGTCAGTCAGGATTTCATCCTGGACATGGCACAGACCGGGTTTGTGGTCTTGGATGATTATCACCACTTGGAAATCAACAAAGGAAATTGTACCGTTGATTTTGATAGATCTTTCAGTGTCCTTTGATAAGGCTGATCATGGGTTGTTGACATGGTTGCATGACCTGGCAGTGGTTTGCAGGACTGCTCTTGAGTGGTTCTGTTCATTCTTGTCTGGGAGAATCCAGAAGGTGGTGATGGGCAGTAGCTCATTGCCCCCTCAGGACCTCCCTGTGCAGTCTCATAGGGTTCCATCTTGTCCCCCCTCCTGTTCAATGTGTGTCTGAGGCCCCTGGGCAAGTTCGTATGGAGATTTGGAGAGAAGTGCCATCAGTATGCCGATGACACCCAACTCTGTCTCTCCTTTTCATCTGATCTAGGTCCTGAAGTTTCAGTGCTCACCCAGAGCCTGGCTGCCATTGAAGACTGGATGTGGGAGAGCTGTTTGACGCAGAATCCAGACAAGACCAAAGTAATGATGGTTGGCTGGCTTTGGAAGTCAAAGGAACACCTGTCACTGATGGGATCCAGCCTCCCTTGGTCACTCAGCTTCACAGCCTTGGGGTGCTCTTAGATCCATAACTGTGCCTAGATTGCCAGGTTGTGGCAGTGGCCAGGAGCGCTTTTCACAACTCCACCTGGTGAGAGGGCTGACTGTTTTGATCAGATTCATATCTGGCCAGTGGCCACCATCATCATTATTATAAGCATTTATATAGCACCAGCGATGTACCTGGCACTTTACAAAAAACGAGATAGACAAGGTCCCTGCCCGAGAGCTTACAATCTAAAGACAGGGGGAGGGGAGACAGGGAAGGAGGAACAGAGGGAGAGACAAGGGGTGCGACATTCATGAGGATGCGAGAACTCAGTTACACGTTCTTGGCTTGGTTACAGTACATTGGGAGTTTGCAGATAACAGGTGGGGGATAATCCTGGGTGGGGGTGGTTAACAAGAGTTAGGAAGGGCGGAACGGAAGAGGTGGGTTTTGAGGTGGAACTTGAAGGTGTGGAGGGTGGGGACAAGGCGGACAAGGGCAGGGAGGGAGTTCCAGGCATGCAGGGCAGCAAGGGAGAAAGGACGAAGGCGGTTGGGGGAGCAGGGGAGGCGTGGGAGGATGAGGGAAGGGATGGAAAAGGAGCAGAGTGCTCGAACAGGCTAGATGACTGCAATGCGTTTCGTGTAGGGCTGCCCCTGATGACTATTCAGAAGCAGCAGATGGTGCAGAATGAAGTGGCCTGTCTTCTGTCAGGTGCAGGTCATTGGAAGCACATTGCACCGGTGTGCCAGCATCTGCACTGGCTGCTAATAGCTTTCTGGGCACAATTCAAGGTGCTGGTTTTGACCTATAAAGTTTGGATCTCAAATATCTGAAAGCCACCTTAACCCTCATGTCCCATCATGGCCTCTGAGCTGAGGTCAGCTGGGAGCACCTTCTTTCAGGTACCATCTGCTCGCAAAGTTTCCACAAAAAGGGCACTCAGAGAGGCTTTCTCGGTGCCTGCCCCACCATTATGGAACTCCCTCTCCTTGGAGATTTGTCTAAGCCTGAGCCTGGTCATCTTCTGGAAGTGATGTATAAGACCTTTCTGCTTGGCCCAGTGTTTGGCAAGCAGGGATAAGGTTGGGTGGGATTGGGTTTTGGGTGGAATCCAGGGAGTTGGGGTGTGTTTTAAGGGGATTTTAAAGTGTTTTTTAAAATATGTTGTAAGCTGCCCTGAGCCTTAATGGGAAGGGTGGGGTAGAAATTTATATAAATAGATAAATAACATACCTGACAAAAGGAAAATGTAGTTCTAGCCACGGGGATGGCATCCACGGCTAGGCCTTACCTTTCCTTTCTCTTTTAGTCCAAGGGGGCTTGTGTCTAGAGAAAACCTCCTGCAGAGGATTTAATGGAGTAACGGAATGAAAACCCTTCCCCCTGGTTTTCCAGTCTTAAGAAACTTCAGTTGCAATACAAATCCTCCACCCATCCAAGTCAATGGCAATAGTGAAGATTCCTTTGGCTACCATCAGGCCCATAGCTCTCTCTCCTCATGTCCTGCCACTATGGCCATATATTCCTCCAGGCCTGGGCACGTGTTATAGCACATGGCAAGGTCCTCTGCAGCACAGGGTTCCCCCAGAAGTTGACAAACCAGGGGGTGTTCCATGAACTGTATTTTGTCGCAGTCACAAAATCCAGATCTAACTAATCCCACTTTCTCATGTTGTGCACTCTCCCAGCATCTGTACCAGCTGGGCAAAGACATAGCTGAGATGGGCAGTGCTGCTACACCAGAGCCTACAAGCCATGCTCCCTGGTGCAGCTGTATCCCTTGCTTCTGGGAGGAGGGCCAAGGGGGTTTATTCCATCTTCTGCACCATGGTCCATTCTAACCTAGCTATGCCTCTGCAGTCAAGAGTCAAACCCCCATCCAGAGCAGAGTTTGTGCCCCCACACTTTGAGAATCTTGGCTCTAGATCAGCCCTCTCACAGCTGCAGGATGCACCAGACTTAACTATCCCTGGCACATGTTTATTTAGCTTCTTTTAAAAAACCTCCAATGAAGGAGAAGCCACAGTTTCCCTAGGCAGCTTGTACCATTGTTCAATTGTGTTGTTTTCTCTGCTGGTCAATCTAACTCTGCCTTCTTCAGCTTGAACTCATTGACCCTTGTCCTGCTCCTGGAGTTCCAACTTGAAGAGATTTCTGTTTCATGGGCAGCAGGGCACATGTTCTGTCCCCATAGCTTATATGAAACCTTGCCTAGATAATCTGCACATCATGGCCTCAAGTTTAGTGCACTATCATCATTCACCTGAGTGCATGAATCGCTCCTTGGTTCTCCCTTCCCTTGCAGACCACTTGTTGGGTCTGTTCAGTGGTTCTCCAGCTGTCGGCAGGGATTGCTGCTGGGACTGAGCCCATCAAGCCCTTCCACATTGTTAAGTAGACACGTGAGTGCCCTGGCTCAAAGGACCAGCAGGTGTTCTGGAAGGGAATGGTTGTATGGAAAAGGCTGAGGACTGACTCTTCCTGTCCCAGAATTGCTCACACGAAGGTGGCCATGTTGCGTGTGGGAGATCCAGCCAATACCTCTCACACTGTGCTCTGATATAGCAAGTGAGACTCTGAGGACTTAACTGAGCAGCCACTCAGCAAAAAGCCAGCACTGCTGCTGACACAGATATTTGCTTTATATGAGGACAGCAGGGCCAGCACAGAAACAAACAGGTTTAATGAAAAATGAAAGGAAGGTCATTAAAATAAAATCCGCTCCCTTGAGGACACATTAGGTAGGAATGAGGTTATGATCTTATTAACAAATTAGACCGAGTTAATCAGAATTCACCGGAGCTAGAGACTCATCGGAACATATTTAAAAGAGAGGCCTGAAAGGGTGACCCCGATTTCGGTGCTTTCATGACAAGGTTTCCCAAGATACTTGGCTATTGTCCTTAGTTTCCCAGGGATTAAATGAAACAATGTCGACAACACAAGCGCAAGCTATTTATAAAAGGCCAATGCATGTACCTGCCACTACTGCTGAATCTGCATTGCTGTCAATAAATGAGCTCTGGATTGGGCCCCAAGCAAGCAGTACAGCTGAAATGAATGTGGCCCTGGAAATGAAAGGTCATGATTCTTTAATCATACGCACTATGGACAATAACACGGCTCGGTTCCTTCTTCATGCTGCCCAAGCGCTGTGCTCCTCTGGGTAGTGCTGAAACAGAAAATCCAGGTAGGTTCCATCGCCAATGGATCTTCCCAGTGTGATCTGGGTCTGGTGGGACGGGAACCAAACATGATGTGGTCCCCATTCTGCTGGAGACCTAGATAGGCCCCTGAGTGCATGTACAAAATGGTATCATGTTGTGGCAGGCAAACCAGTGCAGCATCATTTTGTTCATGTGCAGTAAACAGAGTACTTTTATGCACATGCACACAAAAGTATTCTGCTTACTGCGTATGTGCGCAAAGTGGCAGTACGTTCAGTAGGGCGCCTGACCAGATTGGTGTACGGAGACCTGACATGGAAGAATCTTCTGCCACTGATCTGTATCCACAGATAATGTCCACAGCTACAGAAGGGCTGTTTTGCTTCAGCCTCTCTCTGGGTTACTGCCTCTCCAGGTTTGACACATCATTGCATCCAGTTCCTGTTTTCCTGGATTAGTCATTGTTAGTGAGAACCATATCCAGAGGTGGAACTAGAATTTTTTCAGGACCCAGGCCACACTGAAAGGGGAACAACAAAGAGACTTTCCCTCCCTTTGTGACATCACAACACTCCAAAAGGAGGTGTGGCCACATTGGAATTAATCCGTTTGACCCACCCTCTTTCAGCATAGCCCCGCCCCCTTTGGTTCCAGACTTCTAAAAAGGCAGCAATCCTACACCTCTCTCCTGACCCAGAGAGAACTGGAGAAGGAAGTCTTGTCTCAGACCATTTCAGTAGAGCCTTGCTTGGGCTGGAAATTCCAGACTGATAAAAACCAGGCTCTTCCGAGACCTGACCTGAGCCTGAACCAGAGGCAGCCCGGGAGGACACCACCCCTTAAAGAGTGCTGTGACATCACAGTGCTACATAATGGGCAGTGCCTCGTCAGAAGGGTGTGGGGCTAGAGTACTTTCCCACCCCTTTCTGATGTAGCTCTGTCCCCCCACAGCACTCAGTAAGAGGTGAGGCTTCCCCCAGCTGAGGAACCCGACCTTGCCTGACCCTGACAAGCTCAGGCAGACAGCGTGCCTATCCATAACCAGGCATGAGGGACTGGTCAGGCACCACTAAACTTGGGTCAGACTACAAACCTCTACATCTCAACACTGCCCAAACCTGGAGGGAACATCCAAGCTTCTGAGATGCATCTGTGTGCACTCCCTGGTAGGGCTGCCACCTTCCCTGAAGTTTTGACCCAACAGGGGGGTGGAACCATGCTGGAAGGAGGTGGGGTAAAGGGACTGATGGAGAAAACCCCAATATTTTGTTTTGTCCTATAGTACCCTCTGCCATCTTGGACAATATTAAAGAGTTTATAACCTATAGTTACCCCGTCATGCTAGGAATGCTTGCTTTACCTTTAATATTAAACAGACTCTGGTTCTCCTCAAATAAATAAGCCCTACCTTTGAAGATTACCTTGTTTACAGGACTGCTCCTTTATACAATTGGTTTCGGCCTAGATTAGACCCTCCTAAACCTCCCTAATTCCTTTCTTATCTGAACTTAGAAGTGAACTGTCCCTTCTCTAAATAATGAGTTTAAGAGTTATGTGGTAATGGTCCTAAAGTGCGCCGATGCGACAAAACCATATATGGGCCCTCCGCCCAAGGATTTCAGTATAAAAGTATAGTACTCTTTGTTGTAGGGGTGCTCGGGATTCCTTGATCCTAGAGGCCCACAACGCGTTGTGTAAATCTGCTGAATAAAGAGTATTTGCTGTTTGCAGCTGCAGCCTCCTCGTTTCAGATCTTTACCCACGGAAAATCCTCGTCATTTCTGGTGTCAAGAAGTGGGATACGAGGAACACAGGAGTCCCTTGGAGATCCTGCGGTAAGTGCTGCATCTCTTTAAAAATCCCAGGGGGACGCCCCAGGGGCTCTGGGTGTGCAGAGATCAGAACTTAAGTTCTCCAGACTGCCTCGGAGTTTGATTTGATTGCAATCCTGCTGCTGTATTATTTATAATGAGAACGGCGGAGTCCAAGGACTCACTGGGACCTAGCCCAGTGAGCCCGGTGGAATACATAGCTCGCCAGTATGAAATACCTGCTGTAAAATGGGTTGAGAAATGGAATTTCTCTACACTCGGGATCAACCAGAGCTGCAGTGTTTTTTTTGACTGGCTCTTTTTGTATCCCAGTATTAACTCACTTGAAACAAACGGATGCCTGATGTCTATGGGACGATGAAACCAATAAATCCACTGTTCAGGAATGTTTTTCTCCTCGTCCTGAGACATCGGGATCCCTTTTAAAGTGTTCCCTATTCCCTGTGACTCCCCCCTTTTCCTTTCTCCCCAGGCTGTTCCATTGAGGGAGAAACAGCACTAGCTTTGGTTTCTCCTGCACTTTTCTGCAGAATCCTAGTGCCCGTGTCTTTTTTTCTCCTTCTTATTGCTTTCAAGTTACACTCTGGGTTGAATCTTTATGCAGAAAAATCCCAAGGTATCTTGGTCACTCAGGCAGTGGCTGGCCTCCAGCCAGCAGTACGCACTCGCTTACAGATTGCTATGATTAATTATAGGACCCAATCCTTGAATGATGTTACCTCTGCTTGTTCCCAGATTTGGGAAAATAATATAGGAAGAAACAGATAAAAAGCAACCTGCAAAAAATTTTTTTTGCAAGTACAATCTCAGCCCTCTCCGTCCTGCAGGACCCCAAATCAGGCTCCCTATCGTCCCCGCCAGGAGGGATGGTTCCTTTTCCCTCCGGGAGCTGACGCTAGAGGTCAAAATTTTGTCATGCATGGACAGGGACATTGCCAAGCCCTGTCCCGAAACACCTGCGCGTAGTGCTTTCATAGCAAGAGGTTTCCTTGTAAAACCAGCGCACACTAAAAACCCCTAATAAAGAAGAACCTTCTCCATTTAAATAGGGTGTTAGTAATCCTAAAAAGAGCTTATTTTCCACACGTGTTGGTAATGCATTTGTGTGTAAGTTTCATACTGGATGTCTGCAAGAAACAATGTATGCTAACTTCATGTGAATGTAGGGGTGTAAAACAAAATTTGTGTTTAAAGTTTGAAGACCTTTGAGTGAGAATGTATGTCTGGGTGTTTGAGGATTTCTTTGAGTGTGCTTCACATCACACATATAATAATAATTATTATTATTTCAGTTTACAAATGTCAATAGTCATGTTGTTTCTGCCCTAGTAAATACAGGGGCTACTTGTTCTATGCTCCAGTCTTCCCTTTTCCCCACAGTGGTGCCTTCCTCCTCCTCCCTCTCTACTGTAGGGGTGGAGGGCATATGCTCTAGAGTGCCTCTTTCTGAGCCCACCACTGTAACCATCGGTCCGCTCACAGAGAGACATTCTTTCCTCTTAAGCCGCAACACACCGGTAAATTTGTTAGGAAGAGACTTGCTTTGCAAATTGAATGCTAAAATTCTCTGTTCACCTGATGGTGTCTTTCTGGACCTGCCGCAGCCCATTTTTCCTGTACTTCTTATGGCCCTTGCTACTGAGGAAGCAGGACAAGAGTTTCTGCCTGATCACCAGAGGTTCTTGTCTGCTTTGCCTCCCGAATTGTGGGCAGCCACCCCTGATGATGTGGGGCTGCTGCAAGGCATTGCACCTTTGCAAATTTCAGTACAACCTGGCAAGTCTTTTCCCTCCGTTCCTCAGTATTCTTTGTCTGTTGAAGCTACAGCTGGCATTCACCGTGTCATTCAAAGCTTCCTTGAACAAGGCATTTTAACACCCTGTTTGTCCCCTGTTAACAGCCCCATCCTGCCGGTAAAGGAACCGGGAAAATTCCACCCTGATGGCTCCCCTGTTTATCGGTTTGTCCAAAATCTGCGAGCAGTGAATGATTTTGTTGTTCCCTTGCATCCCATTGTTCCTGACCCGGTTCTCACTATTGCCTCCATACCAACTGATGCTAAGTTTTTTACTGTTGTTGATTATCCCAAGCCTTTTTCTCTGTCCCTATACACCCAGATTCTCAGTATTTGTTTGCCTTTACTAAGCCCTCCACACGTTGCCAGCTTACTTTTACCCGTCTCCCCCAGGGTTTCCGTGATTCCCCTTCCCTTTTTGGATTGGCTCTCCGCCAAACTTTGTCTGATTTTGTTGTGCCTTCCGATGCAACACTCATTACTTATGCAGATGATTTGCTGATTGCTGCCCCAACCTTAGAAGTTTGCCAGGCTGCCTCTCTTGCACTTTTACAGCATTTGGCCCTGAAGGAACATAAGGTTTCTCGTGCTAAACTCCAGTTTTGTCAGCCCCAGATTCAATACCTGGGACACGTGATCACTGCTGAAACTCGCTCCCTCTCCTTGAATAGGCTGAACGCCATTATGTCCCTGCCAGTGCCCTCTACCCCTCGGCAATTACAAAAATTTTTGGGTGCTGCTAATTACAGTCGTCAGTGGATGCTGGGCTATGCCCAGTTGGCTCAACCTCTCTATTCTGCACTGTCCCTTGATCCTTTTCTCTTGTCTCCTGAAGCTGTACAATCATTCCAGGATTTTTGAATTGTCTTTGCTGGCTCCTAAAAATGTTACTCTTCACCGTGTTTCTGCTTTGAATCCTGCTTCTCTTCTGCCTGTCTCTGACTCTGACGACATGACTCTCTCCCATGACTGTGTTATCAGCATGTCAATATTTACACTGACTCTCGCTATGCTTTTGGTGTCTGCCACTCCTTTGGCAACAGATTTGCTGATCAAACTGCGAAACGAGCAGCAAAATCTGGCCCTTCTCTCTGCCTCGTTGCCGCAGTTTCCCTTTCAGATACTTCTCCGGCTGATGTCCCCTCCCTTGAAGACCTCGCTGCCCAGCAAGCTGCTGCCCATCCCTCAGAACAACGCATCTGGACGCGAGTTGGCTGTTCCCCTGACTCTGATGGCATCATGCGCCACCCTGATGGACGTCCAGTAGCACCGCGTGCCTTGGTGCAGCATTTGGCTCGAGTGTCTCACATAATGACACACTCTAGCAAAGGGGGGATAGCTGCAATGATTTCTGCCTCTTGGTTTGCCCCTTTTGTCACTACTGAAGCCCGCCGGGTTACCCAATCCTGTGCCACCTGCCAACTGTTCAACCCGGCTCGTGCCCAGCCTTGTCACCCATCCTCCTGCCCATGGAGTGACGGGCCCTTTCAGAATCTCCAGATAGACTTTGCTGATTTACCCCCGGCACAAGGTTACAAGCACATGCTGGTAGTTATCTGCCTTTTCTCTGGCTGGACTGAGGCCTACCCTTGCCGCCGAGCTACTGCCGCTACAGTTGCCCATGAGCCCCTATGAACTTGTCTTTGGACGGGCCATGCAAGTGGGCATTGAACTGCGCCCTCCTCAGCTGTAAAAGTTAAAAGAAAAAGTGCCTGGATCCACCCTTCACATTGCAAAAGACCTCTGAGCCTATAGAAAGAGGGCCAGAGGAACAGGGTGCAAGTGCTGGTAACCTCTCCCCTGTACAAGAACCGGCTGTGCCACCTCATGATGAAGAAGAAGCACCACAACAATAATATTTCCACAAGGAGCAAATAAAAAAACAGCAGCCAACCTCATGGCCTGAAGGGTATGCTCCTCCTGACAAAGACCAGTACTCGACCTGTGCCTAATCAAGATAAACTATTTCTGCCTTGTGTCAAGGGGGGTTTCTACAGTTCTCAGCACAACCTAAGTGAAAAGAACTCCCCTTGAAAAAGACGTTCTTTAGACTCTGCTAATACCTTTTGTTAGTAATAGAACAGCTTCGCATTGATTTAAATGTATCTAACTGTTGAATTTGTGCCTCTATTCCCTCCCACTCCTTTGAGGGTATTCCTATGTATGCACATCCGCTTAATCACAAGTGAATGTTGCACCTACATTCCAGACAACAGTTACACCATTTTTCAAAACGCACAGCATCTTAAAACTGCTGTGATAAAACTCCACGAATCACAAAATTGGGGTTGGTGGTCCTGGCTCACTGACCTGCTTCCAGATATCCCAGGTTGGATTAAGCACATGTTATTCTTATTATTTGCTGTCATTTTAGGCCTTGGCCTTCTCTACTTACTGTGTAAACTACTCTTCTGGTGTGCTAAAAGTTTAGCTTCCTTTAACTCAAACCCTAGGTCTGCTCCCTTGCTTGCTGCTGTAACTTTGCCTGCTGCTTCCCTGTGCAAGGGATTTCCCCAGCCAACCCCAGCCTTGCCCAGACTCCGCTTTCCTCTGAGGGCCCGCAGACAAAACCATATGGTGATACTTTTCTCTTAAGTATCAGACGGGGGAGTTGATGGAGAAAACCCCAATATTTTGTTTTGTCCTATAGTACCCTCTGCCATCTTGGACAATATTAAAGAGTTTATAACCTATAGTTACCCCGTCATGCTAGGAATGCTTGCTTTACCTTTAATATTAGACAGACTCTGGTTCTCCTCAGATAGATAAGCCCTACCTTTGAAGATTACCTTGTTTACAGGACTCCTCCTTTAGCTCAAGAATACAATTGGTTTCGGCCTAGATTAGACCCTCCTAAACCTCCCTAATTCCTTTCTTATCTGAACTTAGAAGTGAACTGTCCCTTCTCTAAATAATGAGTTTAAGAGTTATGTGGTAATGGTCCTAAAGTGCGCCGATGCGACAAAACCATATATGGGCCCTCCGCCCAAGGATTTCTGTATAAGAGTATAGTGCTCTTTGTTGTGGTGTGCTCGGGATTCCTTGATCCTAGAGGCCCACAACGCGTTGTGTAAATCTGCTGAATAAAGAGTATTTGCTGTTTGCAGCTGCAGCCTCCTCGTCTCAGATCTTTACCCACGGGAAATCCTCGTCAGGACCCACCTGCCCCTTGAGAGCCTGTTCCTTTCCAATATGGCCATGTCCCCCCAAACCTGTAAACTGGGGCTTCACCTGGAGCCCACACAATGGATTCAAAACTGGAAATTCCAGGTCAAACCTGGTGGGATGATAACCCTGCTTTCTGGTGGCTTCTCATAGTCCACAAGGTCTATAGTCATACACTGACAGAGCGGTAAGCACTCCATGATGTGCACTGCATGGCTATAATGCAGCAAGTATCTCACTGAACCTACAGAATCAGTTGCCTGGGCATTTAAGCTCATCCTGTGCAGCCTCATTCACATGCCTGTATGCTTGTCAAACCCCTTAATTTTAGACAACTTACACATTGTTTTTTCAAAGAAGCCAGGGATGAGTAGGGGGGTAAGTTGTATGACTTAAGTCTTGGAAGACAGATACCCCAAGGAAGTTTCCGTAAGGAGAAACCAGAACTGCCTGAAGAAACATCAGATTAACCAGTGTGCTGTGAATGCCTTAGGGACAATTGGTAGTAACAAGGGAATTTCCCCCCACCCCTCTAGCATTAGGGGTGGGGGGAAATTCTGTTGATTCATTCTCATTAGAGAAATCACCAAAACCTGTTCCCCTCATGTGACCAGGTTAAGTTGTAGGATGCCTCATTTGTAATGCAAAAATGATCTACAAGGGTCAGAGTGCAAAGGTTTAACAATTGTGCTATCTCCCTCTTCTGCATTTCTCATAACATGGGAACGGACACATCCCACTTTAAGTCTACCAGCATCATAGAGACATGAGCCAGCCATGCAGCATCATGGGATGCCTAGCAGAGGCTGGGGCAACACCCGAGGCAAAATTCAAACTGGAGAAGAAATGATGGCTGACCACAGACATGCGTGTAACTCTCCTTTAACACCACTTTAATATTTCTTATGCATGCTGCAGGGCTGTAATGGCACCCTCTGCAGTCCTGCAACATGCATAAGAAATGTTAAAGCGGTGTGTTAAGGTGTATGTCTGTTTTCACCCATTGACAGCAGGAGAAGCAACACATGAAAAGCAATAAGGTGAAATGATCTCTCGCAGGAAATTTAAAAAGCGTGGAAGACCCTTGTGTGAATATGCCTGTAGTCATTTTTAATAAGGGTTGCCTTTGACAAGATTCCTCAAGCAGGTGCATTCTGGGTGGCTCAGCATAACTGCCCTTTGCTCCAAAGCATGTCTCAGAATGAAGCCTAGAGCAGGGGCGTAGCTACCATGGGGAGTGAGGGGGCACAGCTGAGTTCAGGCCCTCCGCCACCCAGGATTTTGTGGGGGACCTTTGCAAGCAGACTGGGCATTGCTATGGAGTTTTCAGAGTGGACAGGGTGGGAGTGGGGTCTGCACTCAGTCGTCTCTCCTGCTCACTTGGAAAATTTTCTAGTGGCCCTCAGGCCACTTGCAAAGGGCCCTGCCAGGAAGGAATACTTTGGCAGCAGATTGCCGTGAAGCTCCCAGCTGGGCCCCTCTAGAGTGGCGGCAGCTCTTGTCCCACCAAGATATGCCTCACCCCTGCCCCCTGGCCCTTAGGGGGGGCGCGCATAACTGGGACATGAAACCAGGCCGTCCACAGCCTGGCTACACCCCTGGTCACATGGCAGGATGGAACAGCAGGGCTTGCTCCTCTGAAGCCCACTAACCTGGAGCTTTAATTCACAGCAACTTACCCCAAGGCAGCCCACACTATGCGGGAGAAATTATGCAAATAAAGGGTAAATCCTGAACCCAGGGTAGCTGTATTTACTACAGCACATTTAGAAATTACCCCAGTTCAGAGCAGAGTTCAGGAGGAGTAAGAATGCTGTGGGGATGCTCCAGCAGTGAATGGTCCAGGGATAACCGTCAGAGCAGACTACTGCCTGCTGATTTTTTGCTGCACCCTGTTCTCTTGGAGCAGAAATCTTCACCAACTCAGAGCATACCGGCGGCATGCAGGGTTGGAAGGAAGAGGCAGAGAGAAGCTACCCCACATCTTATCCCTGGGACTTGTTCATCTGCTCCATGTGTATGCCTGGCCCCTGGCCCACTCCCAGACAGGCACAGAGCCATCTGTAAAAAGCTCACCCAACAGTTCCACACTAAAAAGGGAGTGTGGGAGGAGGGGAGTGGGATATCCAGCACTGTGGTGAGCTGGGATCTCCTCTCTGGAGGCCAGTTATCTGGCATAGCCATGACAGTGTGATTCCCAGGTTCTTATACAGAGGAGAGACATTGCCTCTGTTGGGAAACCAATACAGTAAGGCTAGCAGCACCCAGAGCCTCTGCCATAGTCTGTCGTAGTCAGAAGGATGCATGGATATATACATGTGTGTTAAGGATACATTTATACAGGATACACTAAGAACACACATGTGCTTAGATTGCGTCCCACTGGGACCAAGGGCAACTTTGCCACTTCTTGACCGTTTCCCCATCAAATCCCTTTCTCCCCTGCACTATTAATCTTACTTATTTCTTGATGACAGAGGGGTCAAGAAGGTCTGAAAATGAATATTTTACAGCATTTTTGTCCTCCATCTTTTAGTCACTTCTTGTTCCTGCTTTGTAGAAACTGGTGAAATGACCACATCACGAGTCAACAGCCATATTAATTTTTTTAAGTGTAGTATTGTAACCAAAAATCGTAGAACACTTTGGCTGTAATCCACAAGGGCTTAATGGTTTCAGTGGGGCTATGGGCTTGTGGATCACAGCCTCTGTTGCCACACACACAAGCCCCCAGCATCCCAGATCTTTAGCTGCTATGTGAGCTCCTCCCAAAAGACAAGGAAGATGAAAGATGAGATGGTTAAAAGTTACAAAACAAAAATTAACAAAAGCATTTTAAAAACTTCCCCTTTGCCAGGCCTTTGTACATGATTTAAAATCAAAAACAGGGTGCAACATGTTTTTCAAAGAATCACAAGTCCATTACCTTTCAACAGATGACTAACTTTACAGCCTGGAGCACTAGAGAGTTACCACCACCACCAGCAGCACCACCAGCAGCAGCAGCAATCAGGGAAATCTTCACAGCAGGAACAGAGAGAGCATCTTAATATTGGCCAGCATGACTTGCCATAGCTTCCAGGATCATCACTACAGAAAAATCAAGGCAGGGGCAGGGAGTACTACTCCCCATAATCCATCCCGCCTGCAACCCCTGCCCCATGGGCTGGGCAAGCAGTTGGAAATCCCAAGTTACCTTCTTGCATCTGAAGCAACCCAGTCAGGGACAGATTTGCAATGAGACCCTGTGCAGCTGTGACAGAACTCACCCCTTGTGTTTAGGAAAGGTTGGCAGCACTGAAGGTCTCCTGGGTGAGCTAGAGCAGCCCCATCCACAGCATGGGAACAGATGCCCTGAGCCAGGCTCAATGTGCCTCATGCCAAGCAGCCACTCAGTGCTTTGGCATGCCTGAAGACTCCCCTGCTTTATAGCCTGGGCTGAAACTGCCACAGACACTGGGAGTGAAGTGGTGCCCACTCTTAAGTGCTTAGCTCCCATGAGGCCTTTTGGTAGCAGAGAGCTACTAGATGAGGGAAACTATTTCAGAAAAAACTGGGAGGGTCAGAGGAGGGGACCAACCAAGTTCTATGGAGTCAACCAACCAAGTTCTATGGAGTCAAATTTCCCCATCCTGCTCCACAGCAAAATGGCGCCTCTGAGAGCAATCCTCAGCTTTAGTATGGAAAAATGTTGTTCTGGATGGAACACAGCATGCTAGGAGATGTAATCTCTAGAGGCCTCTACAACTCAGGTGACAGAAGCTGCAGCCTTCTCCATTTGAAACGTGTCAGGTGTGGGTCTGGGGCTCCTAGCAAGCTGTCACCATGGCCCTTTGTTGAACAAAGTGGAAGCACTGCTGCCCTAACTGAATCCTACAAATTTCCTATGGAATCTGTGCATCTATCCCATATATGCTGCAGCTTTCTCTAGGGAGTGTTGGTTCTCTCGCACTTGCTGGGCCTGACCATTGGCTGGATGTCCTCCCCATGGCTAGTCAGAAGAGAGTGTGGCCATGGTGTTCACATCAGAAGATAGCGACAGCCTGCAAGAGTCCCCGTTGTTCATGTTCTCCTGGCTCCCAGGATCAGAGTTTTTATTTTCCAGTCTCTGTCTGAGCTTAAGGGAAGACTCTCTCCTGGCTAGGAGTGAAGGCTGGAAGCCAGGGAACCCTCCGCTCACTGTCGTACGTTTGTCTGCAAAGAGACACAAGCAAAGGGTTTAAACACAGTAGAGACTTGGCTACGTGGATATTCTGGAAGAAACCCAAAGCATATATAGCACTCCTATAGCCCAAGCCAAAGGATGAAAGGGGAGAACAGGGCAGCAGGTCTTCTCCACTCTCTCCCTCAGCCTTAGCCCCCAACCTCTTAGGGCTCCCAGTCAGCTCAGAACAGGGGTTGAGGCATTAGTACAGGAAAGAGTGGAATAGAAGATTGGTGCTGCTACAGGTTTCTGATTTGCTGTATCTGTCCTCTCCTGCAGCTGCCTCAGCCCCAGCACTGAGGCGACAGCAGGGGGAGAGAGTGGGAGAGCTCCTTCTGACCCACCCCATGCAGCTGCTTCAGCTCAAGCCCTGAGGTGGTTGCAGGGGGAAAGGGAGGGGGGACAGGACAAGAGACTGGGCAGCAGCACCTGTCTTCTACTCTACTCTCCCCACATAGGTTCCTCGCTTCTGAAGCAGCATCTCTACTCTGGAGAGGGTATGGGTGGGGGATGGAGGCAGCTGGGTGGGGGCTCAGCTCATCCAGAAGCTTCACTCATGCAGGGGACAAAGACCTCCTTCAGCGGAATAAAGTATCCAGATGACTGCTGCAGCTGGATAGCCATCATCACCACAAGTCCGTCATTGTCACTGGGATAATGCAACATAGTGGTCTTCCATCCCAAAGTATGCCAGAGCGCCTGGCAGACAGTAGTGTATTTACTCACTGCACCCACCACTGAAATGCAGCCAGCTCTCAGGTGGAGTGTGGCAGCCGTCCAGGTGAAGCAATGCTATGCAGTGGATTATTACTATTATTTATATAACACAAGCAATGTGCTTGGCGCTAAACAGTCATAAATATAGAGTCGTAACTTTAGAGATTAATTAACAGTTGTAATTTAACAGTCGTAATTATAGAGATTATCGTAAACCAAGGGGTTTACAATCTAGAATGGACTAAAAGAGGGGGAGACAAGAGGAGGGGCACATTGAGAAGGAGAGGGATACATTCATGAAGCTGTGCTTAACTTAGTTACAAGGAAGGATGGGGATCCTGAAGGATGAGACAGTAGAGGGAGAAGCATGAATGAGCAATCTACTGGGGGAGGAGCTGGGGAAGGCCTGACAGAAGAGATAGGTTTTTAGGAGGGATTTTAAAGGTAGGGAACAGAGCTTGTGTGTCCAGAGAAGTGAATGATGGGTCAGAAGGTGCTTGCTTCTCTTGGAATTCAGTTAGGAACCTGGGTTCATACCTCAGTATTTGTGAAAAGAGACATAGGATGTTTGAAACCACGAGTGGCAAGGCCCTTGATTTTACATCTTTGCTAAAAGACTTTCCAAGAGCTTAGTGCTCCCAAGCACCATGCTGGGACCATGAGTTCTGCACTTGCTCAGAGAGAAGAGCACAACCTATAGAATCCCCACTGTCACTTCCCACAGCACACAGGCCTCCCGGCCAACTACCAGCTAGGCCCGACTCTGCTGAGCTTGCAAAATCTGACAGTCATCAGATGGAAAGGCTGAACCTTAACAAGCTATTGGATGGAGAGTCCTCCAAGTGCTAATGCCTGTGCTAGTCTCACCTCCAGGCTCGATGGGATGCATCAGCCTATTCATCTGGACGTTCCAGTGCTTGACGTTGGTGCTGGCCTGTCGGAGTTTCCTCTGGGCCAGCTGAAATGAACAGGAGAAGAGTACTGTACACATGTGCACACGCAGACAGTGAGAGCCACAAGTCCTGGACTAGCTGTAGGAAGTTACCTTGCCCACTACAGAGCCTGGTCACTGGATTGCATAAAGGTGTAAGTTCGAAGTCAACACAAAGAAGAATGAACTATTCCAGCCTCTGCTCTCTTACAGCAACCAGTCCTGAGAGCGGCCCTGGAATCTGGTCCATTATAACTTAGGACCTCATGGCACCTGTGGGTCAGAGGGGTGCTCTGATTTGAGTGACAGCCTGAATTTGGCATGGAGTCTGCTCAAGTCCGATCAGTGCTTGGCTCGTTGGGCCTCACCTCTCGGGAGCAGCAGAGAGCAGCAAAACTCAAGTTGCTCTCTCCTGACCCAGCCCTTTCCCCCCTCCCTGTACTAATCCTGCACCCCATGTGTAGCACTATCCATATACAGGGCCCCATGTATTCTGTGTTTCCATCATTTTTGCCAATGGAGAAAATGCAGAATAGATGGGGCATATATATATAATGGTCATATAAACTTAACTATTATCTGCTTGGTGCTGCAATCACATCTCTCCAATGTTTGCTTCTCCCTTGTCTCTCAGACTGTAAGCCCCTTGGGTTTAGGGACCTGTCTATAACTACTGATTGTGCAGTAACTAAGCTGGCGCTATATAAATAATAAAACAATAATAATAATAATTAATAATAAAAACATCATATGCTCTTATGGTAATAAACAATAGTATATAGAATAAATATGCAGTGAGGATGGGCCACCTCATAGCTCTTGAACATCGAGGGTCTTGGACTGTCAGCAGATTCCCTGCAATAAAGCTTGCAGGGCAGGGGCAGCTTGCAATAATCACCTCTTCTTTCATTTCCAATATTCAGAATGGGGCGGTCAGATATGCACATTTTAGAGGATACTTTTTTTTTTTTTTATAAAGACTTTTACTCGTCTTTATTTCAAGTTATCACAACTTCTCCTTGAGTCCATGTGTATGTGAATACTCTTCAGAAGCGAACCATACAGTAGTGATATCGTCCCTTTTAAACATACCCCCACCCCCCTCTCCCTAGGAGACATCAAACATGGCAATGTACTTTTATTTCTAATGATATATTATTCCTATGCATCATGTCCAAGGTCTCTCCACAGAATTTGTTCTGTTTGGGAGGACTGGACGTATTTGTTTGAAAGTATTAGCCAAATTGGCATCCATCTTGCACAGAATTTCTCCAATGTGTCTTGAAGTCCTGCAGCTATCCGCTCCATGGTTAAAACATACCACAGATGTTGATACAGTTGTTTTTCTGACAAATATTCTTGAGTTTTCCAGTTCTGCGCAATGACATGTAGGGCCGCCAATCTCACTTGATTCCATGCTTCTTTTCTTTCAGAAATAAATTGGTTTCTTGGGAAAATTCCCAAGAGTCCGATAGTTGGTCTGAGGACAGGCATGAGAAATACAGGTTGCAGTGCTGCACTGGAGCTGATGCAGCCCTGAAACCTGTATTTCTCATACGTGTCCTCGATAACGTGTATATCTGACCACCCTAATTCAGGAGGAGTCCATTTGTCACACACAGAATAAAGCATTTACTTGACAGCAGAAGCAACATGCTGCCCACATTGGTGTCATATGTCCTAGTAGCGACTGGCCCCCACTGAGGATAATAGCTAACACTGTCACTGGTCAATCAGGTTACTGCTTTAGCTCAGGTGATAAGCATCTGTACCACAGAGATGAAGGCTCCAGGTTTAAACCTTGTTTGTGATCCCTACTACCAGGCCTTAATTTGTAAGATGTGCTGGGGCTCAAGCCTGTTCCAGAAGTCCCACCCCTTAACTCCAGAAGTATGGTGGGGGATTCAGAGAGGCTGGTGAAGCTGACCTGCCATCCCGCCCCAGAACCCCACCAGCCCCTGTTCCCACTTGTATGTTGCCAGTCATTGCTCAAGGATGGATTAAACATGATGGAGGTTGGGGTTGGGAGTTAGTGCTGCTACCGATCAGCTGTTTGGTACCACCAGTCAGCTCCAGTCTCTCCAGTCAGAGGAAAGACTGGGGCTGAGACTAGTGCATCTGCATCCAGCCATGGGTGGGGTCTTGAAGAACAAAGAGGATCTGGAAGGAGTGCCCTGACTAGGCCCCGCCACAGATTAGGCCCTGCATGCTGCCCAGCCAGTGGGCTCAATCCCAAGCCCTATGGATGCCATTGCTGCGTGTGCGCAGTCATGCACAAACGGTGCACAAACCGTGTGGTTCCTCATTGCATGCCCCGTGGAAACGGTGTGCATGCACACAGGATCTGCAGGGCATGGGATTTTGGTCAATGACAGGAAGTTGTCAGCTGAAAGAAACTCTCATCCACAAAGTACATTGCTCCTTAGGACGTTGAATGAGTATTCAATCACACCCCTAATGGCTCCTTAGAGCTGCAGCACAAGCACCTAGATGCTAGGGTGACTGGCATATTTATACATGCTTCGCCAGAAGGGAATTGTCTTCTGTGGAAATCCAGGGGCTGGACCTGCGTACCATACCAGATCTACATCTGATGTCAATGATGCACCTACTCAGTGTCTGCGCTAGGGGAGGGGACATGAGAAGCAGCACCCCTTTCTCTGGTATTTGAGGAAAATAACATGCTAAAACAAAGTCACATAATGGAAATGCTGATTTGGGAAAGAGAAGTGTCTCCCTCTTTCTTCCCGAGAGGAGGAGGGTGACTCTCTCCTGGGGTGGGAATGACAGACAGAAAGCAGGGCCATTCCTGTACTCACCATGACGTCCTGGTCTGCCCTCTCCCGGTTCACTCGCACCTCCTCCAGTTGCTTTTGGGCCTCTTCTAAGAACTTGCTTTTGTTCTCCATCTCCTGCTTGAGGACCAGCTTCTCCCGCTGGGTCTTGATGATATATTCCTCCTGATCCTCCTTCAGCTTCATCAGCTCCTTCAGCTTCTCCTCTTCCTCAGTCAGCAACCTGCCAAGAAAGCACGAGAGGCATTTACACCCCACACCAGGCCAGGCTGTCTACGCCCTTCTCTCCATCACTTCAGCAACCCCAGATAGACTGTGGCAAAGTGCAGAGCTACTCAAAGCCCAGCAAGAACCATGGGAGACTAGCCTGTCAACAAGCGTCCCAGAGAACAATGCTTAAGGGTGTTCTCTGGAAAAGGGTCTTACATACTCCAGTGCTGGCTAGTCCCAGCAGGAGTCACTGTAAGGAATAGTGTATTATTAATTTCTATAGTGATTCCAGTGTTCAAGGTGCTTTAAAATCCTTATCTAGTTTCCTCTCGCAACAGATCTGTGAGGTAGGTCATTATTATTCCCATTTTACAGAGGTGAAACTGAGGCTGGGAGAGAGTGACTTGCCCAAGGCCACCCAGTGAGTTCATGGTTAACATGTGATTTGAACCCCATTTTTCTGGGTCCACCAGACTACCCTATCTGGTAGGCTACACAGGCTTTCAAGTTAAGAGATGAATTCACAGTCCTTGCCTCTCCAAGCAGGAGACACTATGGGGAAGAGTGGCTAGTTGGGTTCCATATTCTCCCCAAAAGAGAGGCAGTAGGAAATGACATAAAAGCAATGACTGAAGGAAGCTCAGTTACTCCTGTCTCATTGTCTCTCACAGAAGGGCACACGATAAGGAATGGTGCAAAGGAGCTCACAGGGGCTCAGATATAGCTAATACTGAGAGGTTTAAAAAAAGTGGTTCAGGGATCATGGCCTTGGGAAAACTCACTACTTCAGTCCCAGCTTCTTCCAGCAGACGGTGCTGTATGGATTGGAATGGACAGGAGATCACAGCTATTCCATCTATCCAGCTGCAGCTTTTCCCAACAAGGGTGTTATAGGGTAGGACCCCTCCTATAGAAGGTGGGGGCTGGGGTAGGAGCAGGATACGGGGTGTGGCCCAGGGCATGGCCTCACACAAGCGACTGCGCTTGCCTGGCATGAGTTGCAGGGGTGGTGGTGCTGGAGTGGCGCTGCCCTCTCTGCTGAGGAAGGGCCACACAAGGGTCTGGAACACTGGCTAGTGGAGTTCACAGCTGCCATTCTCAGCCTCTCCCAGCAGGGGGCCCTATAGGGTATGCGGTAGGCACATTGGCTGTTGGCCTTCACAGCTGCCCAGTCCCCAGCAAGTGTCATTGTAGGGCACTGGTTTCAGAGCAGCAGGGTCACTAGGCAGCTAGACATTCTCTGGCTCACCTGGTCTGTGCGTATCTCACAGATGCCTCGTCCTGACGGGCTTTAATCTCTTGCTGCAACGCATCTTGGAGTCGCTTCTGCATCTCCTCTAGTTCCATGATGCGCTTGCGCTGGCGTTCAGCCTCTGCCTCCTTTAGAACCATCTCAGCCTGCATGGAGGCACGAGCCTTTGCGGGGGAGGGAGGATGGACAAGCATAGTCAGCATGTACAGTATATTTAGTCAACAACAGTGAGCAGCACCGCCCACCAAGCTCTTCCCTGAACTTGCTTGGAGACCTGTCCAGCGTCTAACAAGTCAGAAAAGGACGGGTCACTGGGAATAGTCCTGCACTGGACCGGATGGAATCTGACTTATGGATATCCCTTCAGAACTGGCTGTGGGCTATGGACATTGATCCATTTTATGGCTACTCATTTTATAAATGCTCTGCAGAAGTCCACACCACCTAAAAAAATTCAGAGATAGTCCCTAAGGACTGATCTGCACCATCAAAAAGTGGCATTAAACAACAGACCCTGTCTCTTCATTGGGTGCCTCCACACGGACAGCACTCATGCCTCTGCGCCCTGCCTCACCCTTGGGTGAACCATCTGTTTAAAGGTGGCCCGCCAGATGTGCAGGTGGGGCAGAGGTGGGTCAGGCTGTCCCTGCTCTGGGGCAGCCCCACTGGCACTACTCTGGAACATTGAGGAGCACCGCCAGCGGAATGGGCAGTCCAAACCTAGGGCACCGGCCTGAGCTACAGTCCGTCAGGTCGGCGGACGGCTGCTGAAGCTCCACTCTCAGCCAGGGGTTGCCCTGGGCAAAATCATGGAGTTGCAGCCGGGCGGCAACCCAGAGAATTGGGAGATCCATCCACAACTGTATGCTGTGGGGAGGGGTGCAGTGCAGGCGGGCTGTGGGCTGCAGCCACCACTGAGTCCGCTTAAAATGGACCCAGGCAGTACTGTAAGCAGGCAGACACGGGGGTGCACCCCTGGAGCAGGTCCATGGGTGAGCAACCCCACGTCTGTGTGAAAAGAGATTTGGCCACTGTCATCCATGCTTTCATCACCTCGAGGCTAGATTACTGCAATGCGCTCTATGTGGGGCTGCCCTTGATGACTGTTCAGAAGCTATAGCTGGGGCAGAATGTGGCAGCTTGCCTTTTTTGGGGATGAGGCACTGGGAGCACATTACACTGGTGCTCCGAAGTCTGCACTGGCTGCCTATAGTTTCTGGGCACAATTCAAGGTGCTAGTTTTGACCTTTAAAGCCCTAAACGGTCTGGGGCTCACATATCTGAAAGCTTGCCTGTCCTTCCATGCTCCGCTGCAGCTCCTGCGATCGGCCGGGAGCACCTCCCTGTGGGTACCATTGGTCAGTCTTGTTCGTACAACAAGGGCTTGCAGGGAGGCGTTCTCGGTTGCTGCCCTGATGCTTTGGAATTCCCTTCCCCTGGAGGTTCGTTTGAGTCTAGGCCTGAGCGTCTTCTGGAGGCAGTGTAAGACTATTTGAAAAGGCGGGTAGGGATAAATTGTAGAGTGGGGTGGTTTGGGAGGGGTGGGTATGGGGTGGGTTTGTGGGATGTTGTGGTAGGACTGGGGAGGGCGGGGTTTAGAGTTTTGGTATTTTAATGTTTTTATAATTTGTAAGCTGCCCTGAGCCTTGGGAGGTGGCATAGAAATGTAAATAAATAATAAATAAAACACCCAACATCCCACTGATGCAAGGCACGTATGCGAGCGTGAAATGAGAGACTAACAGTTTTGCCAACTGTCTGGCCTTTGGGATGTTCGATTTTAAAAGAGCTGCTGTAAAGCTACATGGCGCATGCCTCAAAGCTGCTCTTACCCTGGGGAGTATGGGGATGCATGTGTCATTTATCCTATTGCTGTCTCAAAGTGCTACATCAAAGCTAAGTGCTGTTATCTGCACGGGGACAGTTCCTCTATGGTGTGACAGACTAGAACCGCTAGATGGTTTGAAGTCATGCAAACATTAGATGAGCTAAGGATGTGCAGGGGGGAATTCGGCCCCTTTCCAAAGCTTGGGGATCCTGCCCCCACCTTCAAGCACTGAAAGGCTGAGCTCAGGAGAAGTACGCGGTGATGAGGACGTGCACCCGAGGATAGGTCTGGACCCGCCTTTCCCTTCACCTAGCCTGAGCACCCCCCCAAACCACCTCTTAATCACCTTCTCTCAGCTACTATCTGGTCCAATAAAAACTATCATTCAAACTACTTTGTTTCCATCCTGGAGCTTGTACTAATTTTCAAAAGGCCATATTCCAGCACACCAAGGTAAACCAAAGTAACTACTGTGATTTAATTAAATTGAAGCAGCTACTCCACTCTGGCAGCATTCAGACATACACTGTAAACCAAAATAACTGCTTTGACTGAATTAAATCAAAGTAACAACTCCACCTCAGCAGCGTTCAGGCAAACAGCGTAAACTGAAGTCGTGTGTCCCCTGAGCTGAGCTGAACCATGGTTGCCATCCTCACACTAATAAGTGTTCACATGAACAGTTACATAGAAATACAAACCAAAGGGTTTACTCATGATTTTTCAAGAGTACATCATTCTCTTCCTACTCCTGAGTAACATCAATCTGCAGATCTATTTGCTTGAACGCTTCAGGTGTAAAACAGAAATAAATCCCAACTACATTGAATTAACTGTTCATTGGAATATGGTCAAAGTGACCCATGGGAGGGAAAAGGTTCCCTGAATCCCCACCCTAACTTAAGCTTTTCCTTAAAGCCCGAGAGGCTGTAGTAGTGCCAGAGGATGCCATTCACTTGCAGCTGGTGGGGCCCTGGTGAACAGACCTGTGAACCCCCTCAACACAGACACCATCTCTCCACTCACCTGCTCAGCCTCCTGCAGCTGGATCTCTAGGGTCCTCTGCATCTCCTCATGCTGCTGTTGGCGCCGCTGCTCCTCCTCTTGCAGCAGCAGCTCGGCCTGCCTCTGGGCCTCCTTGAGCAGCTCCAGCTCCTGCAGCTTGCGCTCCTTCTCTTCCTGTAGCTGCTTGAGACGCTGCATCTCCTCCTCCTTGGCAGCTTTCTGCCTCTCCCGCTGCTCTCGCTGCTCCCGCCGCTTCTGCTTCAGATCCTTGTGCAGGGACTTCTTTCCCTCTGCCTGCAAACGGATCGCGGTCTGGATGGCTGAGGGGAGAGGACAGGAAATCAGTACGGCCCAGGCACTCCTGCCAGGCTCCCCCATGCGCCAAATCCTCACCCCTGCAGGGCTCTATGGGTTGGAGTGTCCTTCCGGGGGACCTCCTACATAGGTGACATGACTTCCTACCTACAGGGCATGGCTGCCTATGAAGGAGGCATGGCTCTTCCATATGGGGTGTGGCTGCAGACCTTGAAGCGCTCTAGGTCTGTCCAGCGGTCAGTGGCCCGGGAACACAGCAGCCAGACCATATTGAGTGGTGGCGAGGGGGAACCCCAGGGGCAACTTGGCAGCCAGCTGTGGTTGCAAAATGACTGCAGGTCAGAGGTTCCCTCCCTCTGGCCAAGGGGCTGCACCCACACTGCCCAAGCATTTGGGATGGACACCATCTTGACTAACACATTGGGAGTTGAACCAGCACCCTACCAGTCTAAAAGCCTGAATTTCTGCAGCTTGAGCTAAAAAGCCAGGCTCCATAGCTGGGCTGCAACAGATGGATTTCTCCTCTGTGGACAGGGCACAGAGAGGGACACATAATACAGAGGAACATGGGAAGACCAGACTGGATCAGACTCAAAGTCTGTCTCGCCAAGGATCCTATCTGAGATAGTGGCCAACACCATACCTCTCAACCCCTCAACTCGGCAAAGAGGGGCAGCAACACTCAGAAAGAGGGACATCATTTGCATATAATCTGCATATGCTAATTTGTATGAGTTTATGTAAATTTGCACTCTGACGTACTATATACATTTGACTCTGAAATGAGAATTCTTTGCCAAGTCCATACCTCTACTTTGCTAAGTCAAAGTATCACCAGACTCCAAACTGTAATGGTGATTTGTGATTTATCAAAGTAACAGTTTGGCATTCATAAGTGGTTCATACCTCTCAACCCCTGGACTTGGCATCTGGGTTGCGTGCCCGGGGAGTCAGAATTGGGACATTTAAAGTGCTGGGTGGGGCAGACGGGACAGCGGCTTAAAATAGCTGCATCCCGTGCTGTACCGTCCAATCCAGGACAGCTGAGAGGATGGGCCAACACCCAGCAACTCACAGCAGGATGCAAATACCCCACAGGGAAGCAGATGGGGGATAATCCAGCACTGATGAAGGTCTCACCTTGATTTCAGGGGAAAGATAAAGGAAATAGCCACATGTAGGATTGCCACCTGCTTAGAAGCTTCAANGCGGGATATAAATCTGTAAAATAAATAAATAAATAAATAAATAAACTTGAAGGGGGTGGAGAAAAAAACATTTCTGATATGGCCACACCCATTTGGAGCATCATAGGATCATGATGCTTTGGAGGGGGTGGGGCTAGGTCACAAAGGAGTAGGACAAAAGGACTCTTCTGCCTCTTTCCAGCATGCCAGCCCCCCTTTGGAGCATCAGGGTGTCAGGGGGCAGAGCGACACCAGAAAGGGAAGGAGAAGAACCGATTTGCCCCACCTCCCTTAAACTTTCCCTGAGTTATCCATGCACCCAAAGCCACATGCTCAGCACTCACTGTGTATCCAAGGTTTTCTCTGACAGTGTGGTCCTTAGCAAGCTGCCTCAGTAGGAGCTAAGCTCTGTGGGAATTGCCCCTGGGGGTGGATTCTGACTGCTGAGCCAACAACAGCACTAGGCTCAGGGAAAGGAAACTTCTTTGCTGCTCCTAGTACACTCTCCTCTTTCCAGCAAAGTGAGAAGAAGAGAAAGGGAAACTCCACTTTGGCAGGGGGCTGGGGAGGAGCACCACAGGGCTCACCTAGTGTCCACTCCTGCCTCTGTCTGGTGTCCGAGGCGCTCATCTCATACGTCCGGGAGGAGGTTTTCACGCAGAACATGCACCGTTTGCCCTCCTTGTCAGGCAGGATCTGAGGGAACAGGGAGGGGAGGGGTTAATGCGCCTAAAAAACTTAACCCCCACAAACAGCACAATCACCCCTGCTCTCCTCCCTGTAGGCAGGGTCAAACAACTCCTCTTCCCAACTCCCTGCAACTGGGGACAAAGTCATGCCACCTTATCACTCTCTGGGGATGACAATGTCCCAGTATGTTGTGCCACTCCCGCATCAAGGCTGGGATGACCCTCTTCTGGCCCCGATCTCCCACCCATTCAGCCTGGGAGAAGGCCCCACTGGGTTGCACTTTACCTCTACCCCCACTGATGTAACTTCCAGCACTCCAGGCTTTCCTTGTGTGGCCCCAAACAAGAGCAAGCCTCTGCTAAACCCCAGGCCCATTTTGTCCCCTGCCCTTTCATTGTGTACAAAAATTCTAGCATCCCAGCTGCATAAACCACAGAAATTGGGGCTTCACGTGGCGTCCAGAGACGACAGGTCAAACTCAGAGCAGTGTTAACCAGGTGGCAGTCCCTCTTCATTTCAGCTTTCTGCAATCCCTGTGGTGGCAGCAGCTATGCCTGTCTTCTATGACCCATACTTTGGGGGTTCAAATTTCTCTCGTGGTTTCTCAGGTGGTAAGGATTTCTCTCTTGTGGAGGCATGGCTCATGGAAACCAGAATGAGAATAACCAAACACATTACACCTAGCTAGTTGCTCCACCAAACTGTAGCCTTTGGGAATCCCAGCTTTGTGGTCCAACTCTGGTTCAAACACCACACCTCTCCCTGGTGCCCAAATGTCTGGGGAGCGCTCAGTTTCTACTTTGCCTTGGGGATGAGGGCGGGTTCTTTCCCTACGAACTGCCTTGTGCTTCTTATTCGGGGTGTTCACTTCCTCACTCACACAAACATGCTCACTCACCAGGCAAGCTGCTGGCATACAGACTCAGACAAAAGGGTAAGAGAAGTAAAATTACTGCTCATTGGGGTGTCAGTAACAAACTGTACACAAAGCCTCCAGGCTGAGCCTTGATTCACGGCTCAGCCTGGAGTCTCAGGTTGTGGCCATGGCTCAGACTCTGACCTCGCCACTGTCGTCCAAGCCTTCATCACCTCGAGGCTGGATTATTGCAACGCGCTCTACGTGGGGCTGCCCGAGAAGTTGGTCCGGAGACTGCAGCTGATGCAGAATGCCGCGGCCCAGTTACGGGGGCGGGCCGCAGGGAGCATATGACACCTGTGCTTTGGGCTCTCACCGGGCTAGGTTCAAGGTGCTAGGGTTTTATATTTTTATAAATCTTTTTATTTTGTCTTATTAAAACATACCAACAAACAAATACAGGTTCAACTTCTTCCCTC
>QEPC01012575.1:573284-586007 GCA_003113815.1 Sphenodon punctatus | reverse complement strand
AAAAAAACACAAAAACATTAGTAAGTAGTTTCAGGAGTTCTATTCTAAACTCTATTCAGATGATCAGGAAGTTAGCAATGATGGTTTGGATTATTTCTTTAAAGAATCGACATTGCCACAGCTCTCTGACTCTCAAATGTCATCCCTAGATACCCCTTTGGAAATTTCTGGATTGACCTAGGTAATTAAAGAAATAAAGACTGACAAAGCTCTGGGCTCAGATGGGTTTCTAGTTGATTTTTTGTTTGTTTAAAGTTTCTAAACTTTTAGCACCTAGATTGTTAAATTTGTTTCATGAAGCCAGGAGGAATCATATCCTTCCACCCACCTCTCAGAAGCCGTCATTTTAGTTATCCCCAAACCTGGGAAAGACCCTGATTTTGCAGTAGCTATAGGCCAATATCTTTAATTAACTGTGACACCAAAATTTTAGTTAAAGCCCTCACCATGTGACTGGAAAGAGTTCTCTCTCAAATTATTCATACCAATCAAGTGGGCTTTATTTGTAAAAGGCATGGCTCAGATAATTTACGACAACTGACTGACATTATTGCTGCTTCAAAAGACTCTAAGGAACTTCTGGCTGTTGTTTCTTTAGATACAGAAAACGATAGCCTGGAAATATCTTTCTACGTATTGGATACATTTGGAGTTAGCAGTCAGTTTATGTCATGGATGTCTCCTCTATTCTAATCCAATTTCCAGAGTAGTTATAAATAATACGGTGTCTCTTCTCCATTCCCACCACTCAGAGGTACAAGACAAGGATGTCCTCTCTCTCGCCACTTCTTTTTAACTAGCTACCATTAGCAATTGCAGTTCGAGAAAGCCAACATATTCATGGCATTAGAGTGGGTCAGACAAAACAAAAATTATGCTATATGCAGATGATTTTTTTGTACTAGTATCCAAACCTGAGACTACTATTCCAAACCTTTTAATGACTATTAACAAATTTGGTGAGCTGTCAGATCATAAAATTAATTGGAATAAAATCAGAAATTTTAGCACTTAGCAAATATGCATATTAAAGTCTCTTTTCAAATTGGGAAGCAGCAATAATGTCAATCAATTGTCATAAATTCTCTCAGCTGTGCCTATTGCGAATAATAATCTGTCGGTCATTTGCACGTGTGCAGTGATTTATTTTTTTAATGGATTTTAAACTAAACTACAACTGCTTTTTTGGCATAATTTTCTTTTGGTACGGATTGATCCGTAATGGTTTCTTACGAGCACTTACGGATAAATCGGAATCCGTCAGACCACCCCCACAATCTATGGCATTTATTACATTTCCTTTTTATTGTCAGGCATCCTTGTGGCTCTCTCAGATGACCACACAAACACCATCTTGGGTTACAATTGAACAGGAGTTAGTATATCCTTTCCCTCTTTCAGGTATTGTAGGATCAAAGTATTACAGGTTTGGTTCCCCTAGGTCTTCCACAATAACTGGCGTGGGGAGGATTTGGTCCAAACCTAGCTAGAAGATTCCATTTTCATCCATTCTCTCATGCTGAGACTGTTCTCTATGGAGCAATCCTATTTTAAAAATCAGTGGGGGAAAAACAATGTGGTGAGACTGGATGGGAAAAGGAATCATTAGAATGTCACAATTCATTGATAATAATCACTTTATGTTATTTGAAGAACTACAGCAACACTCTGACCTGCCCGCTTCTGGAGCCTGGAGATACCTTCAGCTGAAACATTTGCTTTCAAGAGTGTTTGGCCCAAATGTCTTAGAAGCTTCAGACCCTCCAAAGATGTTATTATTTTTTAAAGATCGCTGTAGGTTTCCTTGACCATCTGTTGCTCTTTATGTTTTCCTAGCTCAGAAAACCCTACCTACAGTTGATGATTTGAGGGAAGCTTGGAACTGAGATTTGGGTATATATGTATCTCAGGTAGGGTCGCCACCTGTGCGGGTTTACCACCTGACTCTCCCATAGGCCAAAATGGAAGTGTTAGGTAGAAAATGACCGAAGGTGGCAACCCTAATCTCAGGTACAATGGAGCACAATTCTATCTAATGTAAGAAATACCATGATTGATCTGAGATTGAGGCTAATTCAGCAAAAAGAGCTTTTTCATGTCCACTGGTCTCCACATAGATTGATGCCGATGAGATTCACTAATACAGACTGTTGTTAGAAACGTAAAGCTCTTGGAGTCACATTAGCACATATTTCTGGGACTGTCCTCTTATTAAGAGCTTTTGGCAGGAGGGGGACAGAAGGATTAATTTTACATTGGTCACCAATTTGAAAACTTCCTCTTTGAATTATATATCTTTGGCCACATTCCTAATTCATGGAAGTTATCATATGTGAAAGTTGCCTGGTTCCATCATGCATAAACAAACACTAGGGTATAAATCAAGGGCAGAATAATCAAACACCACCACCAACAATCTGCTCCTTATCAGACCAAGTATATACCTTCACATTCAAGGCAAAAAAATCAGAGCAATTTAGAAAAAAATAGTAGTAATATATTTCATGAAACAATCTCCAAAGCAAAGCTTATAGAGTATTCTTAGATACAAGATTCATACAAAAAGACATAATAGTAATATTATTCTAGACAATCCTAAAGACAGACATTCCTGTATCATAGTCATGGAATCGGATACAAAAAAATCAAGGTCCCAAATCCACATATGAAGAAATCCCAACTCCCAGGTTCTAGGTTCCAGGTTCTAGATCCCCCCTTTTTCTCTCTTTCCTCAGCTTATTTTCTTTAGGATTGTCAGAATAATATTACTATTTTGTCTTTTTGTATGTGTCTTGTATTTAAGAATACTCTATAAGCTTTGCTTTGGAGATTGTTTCATGAAATATATTACTATTATTTTTTTTATAAATTGCTCTGATTTCTTGCCTTGAATGTGAAGGTATATACTTGGTCTGATAAGGAGCAGATTGTTGGTGTTGTGGTTCCATCATGCAGCATTGGTGACTAAAAGGTTAATACTGTTATGGTGGAAAGGTTGGCTTACTCCATCCACAGACAACTGGCTTACTGATGTGGCAGAACTGGCTGCAAATAAATGGATGACATTCTGTAGAAGGGGGACCCCGGACAAATATGAAGATATTTGGTCAGACTTTCTAGATACCTTTAGCTGAACTCTCAGTGGAAGTACTGTTCCCCTTCCCTCTCTTTCCCCCTTATTCTTCTCCCTTTTTCTCCCTTTCCTCAGCTTATTTCCTTTAATTTTTCTTTACGTTTATATAATTATTATACTGCATTTCTAGGTTTACAATTTATATATTATTTCTAATTCTGTTCACTGCTCTTTGTAATTCGAATTTGGGAAAATCAATAAAATAAACCATATAAAAACACACTCACTTGCATGCACATGCATAGTCACTCACATTCGCACATGCACACACACACGCTCGTGAATGCACACGCATTCACTCGGACACACACACTCACTCGCATGGACATACACACATTTGGGTCATTTTTAAATGGACCGCTGCTGGGGGGAGCAGTCTGTGTATGGCCAGTGGAGTGCCACTGCAGGGGTCGTGTGTGAGGGAAGGGCACAGACAGGCGCACACCCATCTCCATGCACGGAGCAACCCACCTTTTCGTCGACTGCTCCATGAGTGGGGGTGGGTGAGGATGTGTGGGTCATGGGAGTGCACACCCAGTGCACCTCCACATTTAAATTGATTGATTTTTTATTGGTCAGAATTAAAATTAGATTACACAGACCAGGCGTGTAACTATTGCCTCAGTTTAAAAAAGTAAACTAACAGGTTAATATAACCTCATAATACACATCAGTTCCACCAATACCCAGGCACAACATATATAAATAGCAATATTCTCTATATTCAACAAGTAATGATGCCCTGAAAGTCCAGGAAAGCAGTACGGGTCAAAACAGCTTTGCACAGAAATTGAGCTATCTTCTCCAGGAAACCCCGATCCTTAGTTGACATGGTAATCTGGAGCATCTCTGAGATGGATCGACCTGGATATTTATCTAAATAAGGTTGCAGCAATTGTAGTCTTAGGTTTGTATACAGGTTACATTCAAACATAATATGAGCCACAGACTCAACCTGCTCGTAGTCAAAAGGACAGAGGCATTCTTCCAAAGGTATTTTCTCCTTACGTCCCTCAAATACCTTAGTTGGAAAGACATTTAGACGCGCCTTAAATAGGCACCGTCCAAGAGCAGAGGGAAAGTCTAACTTCATATAATAGGCCGTATCCCCCTCGGCAGGCAATAACTCCAGATAATTACCCAGAGAATGTAATTTCCTAATCTGGGCAATATCTTCTTGCCGGGCTACGTCCTTCGTTCTTGTAATGAGTTCAGTTTTAGCCACCCCAGTACCTTTAGAGGCAAAGTAGTCTGTTGAGAAACCCAAATAGGTAATTCTCTCCTTCATCTTGACTCTCCAGGAAGATTGAAAGCTGTCCTTTGCGAGCCAGCGAAACAGCTCTATCTGGGGAGCCAATTCAACCCTAGTCCACAGGGAAAGGGCAAATTTAGTTGTTTTTGTTTCCCAGCTTGTTGTTCCAGACTCCCGCCTAATGGCCACCGAGGGAGACCCGGCAGGTAAACGAAAAAGTTTACGCAAGAGTGTGGACTGTAGCCTATTAAGGTTAACAGATCGAATCGTAGCCCAAATGGCTGCACCATAAAGGAGTTGGGAAGTAACTTTTGCTTCTAAAACTCTCAAAGCCATTATCTCTCTCCCTGCCCCTTTTCGTTGAAAATAATTCAGTATAGCCTGTTCTGTGCCCCTAGCCTTATTTAATGCCAGTTTGGCCTGCAGAGCCCAATTGCTGCCCCTATCCAGCATAATACCCAGATATTGGAAATTATTTACTTGCTCTATTTTTTCCTGACCTATTATCCACTTATATTGTTTCCTGCTCTTTCCAAAAACCATTATTTTGGTTTTAGTATAATTAATCTGCAGGTCACTTTTGGAGCAAAAGTTTCACATATACACACACTCACACTCTGGGAAAGTGGGCAAATATCATTATCTTCTTTACATGAATGGGCAAACCAAGCCCCACTCCAACTTTCCACACCTAGGCCTGGTTCTTTACCTCCACACAGGAGTGCTTATCCAAAGCAATGCTCCCCTTCTTCTCCTTCCGTTCCTCAGTCTCGTAGTAAGAGAGGGTGCTGGGCTTTATTGTGAACCATCGCTCTGACCAGTTTCTCCTCAGCTGGCCCTTCTTCCAGAGATAACCCTGTGCCGGGCCGGCCAGATGGGAAAAAGGGAGAGAGGTAGACACATCAGAGACAAGGATAGTCTGTCATCCACAGTGGTGGGGGTGGATATGGGGGGGTTAGCAGTTGGTTAGTGCCATGGCTAATTCAACCTATGTCCAAACACCAAGCTCCTCAGCCATCAAAAATGTCTAAATGCATCCATGCCAATGATCAATCTCAGCACATGCTGGGAAAATCTAGGCCACTCTTTCACAGTTCTTCAGTAGGGACTCGTGAGCAGAATACCTGCAAGACATGGAAAGAAAGTGGCCTCAGCTGCACATGGAGAAACCCACCAGTTATGGGAACCCCACCATAGGTCAGTGTAGCCCTAGCACTGTTTGCTACTTTGCTTACTAAGGACACAGCAAACGCACTGAAGCCATGTTTCAACAAACAGTTAATTGGGCCTTACTCTGTTTTACTCGTGAAGCGTTTACATGAACAGAGCGCTAAACCAACATTATTCAGGAATAAGAAGAGAATAATTCCCTTCAGTCTGTTTTCTGAAGCAACTGTTTGTGTGAACACTTATTTGTGTGAGGGTGATGAGCATTTGTTCAATGATGATCATTATGTTTCAGCTAGGGAGGAAACTGATGTAGTACTACTTTGGTATACATTGTCCATCTGAACACACTACTAAAATGGAGTAGTTACTTTGATTTAATAAAATTGAGGTACTTACTTTGGTTTACTTCTATTTGTCAGAACATGACCCAAAAGTGACCACAGCCTAGGTTTGCAACCTAGTTAAACAGTTACTTATAACACAGACAGTGAAAAAATCCCAACCTCAGCAGACACACCCACCCGCACTTCTGCTTTTCACGTTTGGCTGCTGGTGTGAGACATGGATAATATGTCACCCTTCCTAGTCTCTCAGTCAAGGCTCAACCTGTGCTTCACACACATTAACTATCCCCGTCAGACAGCGGAGTGTCACAGGAAGGGAACGCAAACCCATATGAGCCAGCGCAGCCAATTGTTAGCAAGCAGAAATCGTGTTATTATTATTAATAATAGTTATTTATGTAGTGCCAGCAATGTAGCTGGCACTGAACAAATATTAATTAGAGACAGCTCCCTCCCCAAGGGGCTTCCAATCTAGGATGAACAAGGGAGAGGAACACATAGCAGGAGACAGGGATGTATTCACAAAGCTGAGAAGTCGCAGGTGCATGTACTTAGCTTAGTTAGAAGGGAACTCTGAATGATAGGGAAGAAGGAACATTAATGTATTATTAATAGTTATCATACAATGTTACTTAATTGTTATGATAAAATGTTAATATTAATTAATAGGGTTATATAATCGTTTACAGGAGAGGACTGAGGAGCCAGGAATCTCTAGGCTCTGTTCTTAACAAACTCAGTGTGTAACTCTAGCCAAGTAGCTCAACTTCTCTGTGCCTTGTAGGGCCATATTTAAGGAAGGGACTGGCCTGTGTGACTCAAACTCAGGTGAGGACACGTCCTTCTTGCTCCCCTTCCCTTTTATACCCATGGAGTCTGGTGCAGGTTTCTGCTCTCTCTTCAGGCACTTACTCTGTCCCTTCTTTAAAGAGCTCTAAGTTTACCCCCCTCTTGTTCTGCCTCTCACCATTTGCAGCTTGGGTTTAGGACAGTTTTTTAATGGGCTCAGTGCCTTGGTACCTCGGGCCTTGCCCAAATGTTGCTGGGAAGATGAGTAGACATGGGGTGTCTTTAGACGCAACGGGGACTAGGTGTTTAAGATGTTTGCCTCATGACTGTGCATTGTGTCTAAGCACCGTCACTATTTTTGGCCACTGGTCTGCCCCCCATTAACTCCTCGTTGGTTGCATGGATATCTCAGGGGCAGCAGTTGAGTGTTTTCCCTCTCCATGGGGCTAATGTTGTCTAAAGACATCGAGTGGTGTGTTCCCTGCCATTTCTGGTCTGTATGCTATGTCCCAATTCCTTCCTGTCTGCCCTGAATCCTTCATTCGGCATCGCTACCAATCAGCCTGTCCCTTGCTGCGCATTGTGTGTGTGCTCTCCCAATAAACAAAAAAAGATGGACAACAACTGTCCTATCCTTTGTGGAAGCGAAGAAGAGGCAAGGGGCTTAAAGTGCAGCAAGGTAGATTTCAGTTACATATTAGGAAAAAAGTTCTAACTGTAAGCACAGTTGGGCGATGGAATAGGTTGCCAAAGGAGGTTGTGAAATCTTCTTCCTTGGATATTTTTTAACATAGGTTGGGCATGCATCAGTCTGTGATGCTGTAGATGCATTCTGCCTTGGTTGACTAGATGACAATTATTGGTGTAACTTCCAATACTACAACTCTATGATTCTAAGCTCTGCCTTGTCCCAGGAGATAATGTAGTTTTTAATTTCTGAGTTACTACCAGCCTGAAGAAGGGTCCTATGTGGCTTGAAAGTTTGCATACCCTTTACCAACAGAAGTTGGTCCTAGAAAAGATCTCATCTGAACTACTTTCTCTCCATCTATTACTCTTGGGACCAACAGAGACAAAGTAGTAACAGTAACATCTTTTATTGGACCAACTCCAGTTGGTGGAGGTATGCAAGCTTTCGCACCTTGCAGGAACCAACTATAGTTGGTCCAATAAAAGATATCACTGTACTACTTTGTCTCTACTGCCTGTATTTGGGACCAACACGGCAACCTTACTTCTCTACACTATCTTGGGGCCAACACATATTTTCTCTCTAGCCTTCCCAGGAAAGACACCTGGGTTTCTGACCTGGGGAGCTAGAGCCCCAGAGAGCCCCTTACCTGTTTGAGCACATCCTCGATGATCTCCTGGTAAACCTCCTCAATCGCCATGCTGATGGCCTCTTGCTCAATCCCCCGCAGGAACCGCCCCGAGTTCACCAGATCCAGGAACTGCCAGACCGTCAGGCCATTCTGTTGCTGGGGCTCCTGTGATAAATAGTCCTCCAGTTCACCGCTGCTCAGCTCCACGTTCATGGAGGTGCAGACCTTCTTCAGCAAGTATTCCACCTGCCGAGGTAGGAGGGACAGAGGTTAGTACAGGGGAGCTAAGCAGAGCATTGGGCACCCTCAGATTTCTCCCCACCCCTTGGGGTCACCCCCATTTTCATTCCAAAATCCACACACACACACACACACACACACACACACACACAAAGTGTAGCTAAGTTGGAATGGGTCCTGGTACAAAAGATGGAATGGGCCTTTCCCTCTCATTGGCAAAGGATGCAGCAACACCTGAAAGCATGGGCCCCTCAAACTCATGGGCCCCCATGCAGCTTCACTGCTTGCACCTATTATAGTGAGAGGAATCTGTGTTCACTATGTTTTCCCCATTGGTGGCAGTGAACATGGATGCCTGATTATAGTTCACCCTTGCAAAGTGATGCATGTAGGGAAAATAATCCAAACTATGCCTACACAATGCTGGGTACTAAGCTAGGAGTTACCACTCAGGAAAAGGATCTGGGGGTGGTTGTGGACAATACACTGAAATCCTCAGTCCAATGTGCAGCAGTAGTCAAAAAAGCAAACAAAATGTTAGGAATTATTCGGAAGGGGATAGAGAATAAAACTGAGGATGTCATAATGCCTGTATACAAATCAATGGTGTGACCGCACCTCGAGTATCGTGTGCCATTCTGGTCGCCCCATCTCAAAAAAGACATAGCTGAACTAGAAAAGGTACAGAGAAGGGCAACAAAAATGATCAAGGACATGGAAGGGCTCCCGTATGAGGAGAAGCTTGGTAGTTGGGGCTCTTCAGCTTGGAGAAGAGATGACTGAGAGGAGATATGATAGAGGTCTATAAAATCATGAATTGTGTGGAACTACAGTTATTTACCCTCTCAGCCAGTACTAGAACTAGGGGACACTCCATGTCCTTAGGATCTAAGCCTTGTGCATGACAGAGGCTGTAAAATTCCACTTGCTACTAGTGAGTAAAGTTCTACAGCAGGCAAGTGCTATCTGGGTAGGATAGGAGGTGTAGGAGGGGTCGGGGGCTTCTGTGACTGGAGTTTCTAAAAGTTGTAGCATGTCCCTGATCATGGGGCTGGCTCTGACCAATGAGAGGGCAGGGGCAGGAATGTGTGGATTACTACCATATGGACCACCTGAAGCAGCTTATGTGTGGTAAGATAAAGTGCAGATGTGGGGCTCTGGGTGAGAGTGGAATGAGGCAAGGTCTGGATCATATGGGGAATCATAAATATCTGCGCTGCTATTGTATGTACATGTGTGTATAAAACACCAGTGTTCTGACTTACACATTTTGGACAAAAAATGTCTACAACATTTTCTGTTCATTTTCCATGGTAGTGGCCCCTTAATCAACACTGTGCATAGAGCTTCCCAGATCATAAAGATTGGCCTGGCCTAGCCTCTGAGTTAGCATAAACTACTTTCAACAGTCACTATTTAGGAGGGACTGTAGCATGGAGCAGCCTAATGGGGCTGCTGCCCCTTTAAGAAGGCTGAGGGCGCCAGCCTGAGGGCTGGGTACAGGCGTGGCCGAGCCAGCCCAGTAGAACTGGGTAAGTCTGGACTGAATACAGGACAGAAACGAGGGGCAAAAGCCCTTTAAGAGTCAGAGACCGGAGTCTCTTATATGCCACTCTGGGCATATAAGAGAAGCCCCACTCAGAGGAGAGTCAGTCTGTGCCTGGCTGCAGACTGGAGAGGAGCTCTGTTGGAGGCGCAGCAGTAGCCTTGTCCAGGGTCCTGAACCCAGGGTGAGCAACCAGAGAAGGCTGGATGCCTAAGCTGGCTGGGTCAGGTCTTCTACACTCTCCAGGGTACTAACTCTGGCTACACTTGGGGCTTTGAAGTAGCCCTGGATGTTTAACGCTCTCCAAGGTCCTGGAGAAGTCCTGTTGGGAAAGGATGGAGTAATAAGAGACTGCAGCCCAAGACTGTGAGTAGCCAGTCAGGGGCAGAGGCCTGCCTGAGCTAGGGGCTAGAGTTAGGCATGGGGTTGCCGGAGGGTTGTTTCCCAGCATTAGAACAAGCTTGACTGGAGCTTGGAGTCAGAGATGGTGAGTACAAGCCAGAGGCTGGTGGCCTGGCTAAAGAGACTCTGAAGGGGAACGGTGTATGCCCAGGCAGGCAGGGTGCAGGCAATGGGGCAGACCTGAGGCATTGCTGGGACTGCTGGGTGCAGGTAGATGAGCCGCCAGCCCAGGTATGGTGGAGAACTGTGTTTATATGTGATATATGAGGCTGTGAGAAGTAAACAGACAGATCAATTCCCTGTGGACTAGAAGTGTGGAGCTAATTCCCAGCTATGATAGCCGGGGTCTGATCCTGCAAGGACTTACCCCTGGGGAACTGCACCCTGCTACAGGGACAGTCCCTTTTTGGGTGTTGAATCCCACCATCCCACTTTCAGGTGTCAAAGTCCCTATTTCAGGAGAAAGAGAGACTGAAGGCCCAAATTCAAAACTCAGGCACCTCTTTCCTGGGGTCTTCCGAGGAAAAGCACTTGAAAGGACAATGGGGAGATGATGAAATGACAAGAAATGAGCTTCTGTACTTGGAATGTTTATTTATTTATTTTTCATATTTACATCCCGCCTCTCTCGCACAGGTGACTCAAGGCAGCTCACAATAAGAATGTCAAAACTACAGATAAAAATACAATATAAAATACACTATAAGAAAAACACAACTAAAACATCAAAGGTTTGTACAAAAATAAAAACCCCTCCCAAACCCCCTAACCCACCCCCTCTCTCCTACCAAACGTCTGGCGAAAGAGCCAGGTCTTACAACTACACCAGAAGACAAGAAGATTCGGGCGGAGGCAGACCTCCACTGGGAGGGCATTCCAAGGCGACGGTGCAGCCGCCGAGAACACCCTCCTTCTTCTATGGACCCACCTAAAATGCAGGGCCTTCAAGATGGCGTTCCTGGATGACTTCAGGGGCCGCCCAGGGGGTGAGGCAATCTTTCAGGTAAGCAGGACCCAGACCGTAAGGGCTTTAAAGGTTAAAACCACACTTTGAATCGGGCCCAGAAGACAACAGGCAGCCAGTGCAGCGGACAGAGCACTGGTGTAATGTGCTCTCTCTGTGCAGCTCGTCCCAGGCAAGAGACGGGTCGCTGCATTCTGCACCAGCTGCAGCTTCCAAATTGTCACCAGGGGCAACACCACGTAGAGCTCATTGCACTAGTCCCATCTCGAGGTGACAGATGCATGGATGAGAGTGGTGAGGTCTGAGTCCGAGACATATGGGCGGAGCCTTCTCACCAGATATAGTTCGTGAAAGGTGCCCCTGGTCACAGCTAACACCGGAGAGTCCAAGCACAGCTGTGAATCCAGGAGCACCCCCAGGCTCTGCACAGATGGAACCAATGGAGGTTGAACACTCCCAATAACAGGGGTGTTCTCCTCCCTCAGATCACACACACACACCCCGCTACCATCATCACCTCCGTCTTATCAGGATTGAGTTTCAATTGGCTCGACCTCATCCAGTCCTCCACAGTGGCCAGACACCGAGGACAGTAAGGAGACAGCAGGGCCTGGGTCAGATGAAAGCAATAAATACAGTTGGGTGTTGTCTGCTTATTAATGACAACTAACTCCCCAGCTGCATACGGCCTCTGCAAGCGGCTTCATATACACGTTAATCATGAGAGGGGACAGAATGGAACCCTGCAGGACCCCACACGCAAGAACCCCAGGGGACGATGTACAGACCCCTAGGGCTACCCGCTGCAATCTGCCGGCAAGATAAGAATGGAACCAAAACGGTTCCGTCTACCCCAGCCAGGTCCTGCAGGCGAGTCACCAGCAACTCATAGTTAATGGTATCGAAAGCCGCCGATAAATCCAGTAGAACTAGTAGCGTCGTACAACCCCTACCTAGCTCCACTAGAAGGTCATCGACCAAGACCACCAACACTGTCTCCGTGCCATAACCCAGGTAAAAGCCCGACTGCGTGGGATCTAGAAAACTGGTGCAGTCCAAATGTGCCTGCAGCTGCCAGGCCACCACCTGTTCAATAACCTTCCCTAAAGGGAAGGTTAGAGACTGGCGGGTAACTCACCAGGGCATCCACATCAAGAGATGGTTCTTTAAGGAGGGGCTGAACCACAGCCTCCTTGCGGCAATCCGGCACTCTCCCATCCCAAAGGGAGGTTCTAATAACCCCAGCCAGCACCGGCCCCAACGTCTCCCTGGAGGCCTTGACCAACCAGAATGGGCACGGATCTAATTCACAAGTTGTGGCTTAAACAGATCCCAGGACATCAGCTGCCTCGGCCGGTGTCACTGACTGAAACTCATCCCACAAAATCTGACCAGATGGCATTCCTAACCTCCATGTTGGGAGGTGTGTACGTGTGTGTGCAAGTGTGTGAGGGCAGAGGTTATTGGCTGAGGGGGCAGAGCTTGTCCCTCTTTGGCCACTTGAACTGTTGGTAGGTCTGAGTCAATGAAGTCTCAAGGTCTCTCAAATGGGGGGGGGGGG
>QEPC01012575.1:532330-544150 GCA_003113815.1 Sphenodon punctatus | reverse complement strand
AGATATGGCAACCCTAGCTGAGAGCCTCTGTGAGAATCCCCAACATCCAGGCTGTCCTCAAGCTGGGGGACCTCCTCATTCCTGAACTGTGCAGAGGAGGGAGGATTCAGGGTCCTGTTCTTTAGGGAAGACAAAATGCATGGTAGCCACTGATTTCATGCTCCTGCCATCACCATGAAGTGTTAGTATCAGGGCAGGGAAGTGAAGATAAAGCTCCTTTTTACACGGATGCCCCTCTCGCCCACGTGTGGGGGGATGTCGTCCGTGCGAAAGTTGCGGCGGCTGGGTGGGTGTCCGTATGAATGCTGTGAGGATTGTGTGCACGCTCCACCCACCGCTCACGCACGGAGTAACGGGCACCAATGCTGGATGCTCCGTGCATGGCGATGGGTGGAGGTGTGTGTGTGTCTGTGGGAACACACCCCCACGCATCGCCCACCTGCCACACCACCCACCCATCCCCTCCTGCACAGGGGCCTGTTTGAAAAGGGCCAAAGTGACTAGGCCAGGGCGTTGAAGCAAATCAGTGTTTAATTTGTAAAAGGAAAAAAAATAAATGAATTGCTGGGGGCCATGCCTTCCCCAGAAGCCATGCCCCCTGCCCCAGAGCTTGTCAGAATAGGGAACCGACCCCATGTCTCTGAAACCCAACTACTGGACCACACTGCCTCTCTAAAGTAGACTATAAGACAGGAGTTCTTGTGATTTCATCTATATGATAACCAGAGCAGGAATGTCACATTAATGAAAGCCAAATAAACCATCCACGGTTTTTCTGACTTCCCCACCACCCCCAACCCTGAAATGTCCAAAATTGACCTTTCCCTGATCTTACACATTTAGGGATGCACACTGCTGCTTGGAACATTTCCCAGGGCTCAGCTCCTCTAATGTAATTGCCAGGGCTAAGCCCCAATTAAGTCCTACAGCAAACCAGTAGAAAAAGTCAGATTTTGTGAATCCCATAATGCATTTTAACAACCTAATTGAAGGGGAGAATTTATTTCTAACCCTTTTCCATGAAAGGATGACATCCCCTCTCTTCTCCAAAGTCCTCTTTTATTTAGCAATACATGGCTGTGACTCTGACAGACATCTGCAACCCTATAGAGCACCAATCCAGGGGAATGAGAACCCATTTTGTAGCATCATGGGGGAAATGCTCAATTCCATACCACAAAGTTTTGAGGTGAATGGGGCAGTTAGGGGACACAATGATAACAACAGGCAGCAGGTTTAAAACAAGCAGAAGGAAGAAGGAAGAAGGTTGGGGGGAGTTTTTTTGTTGTTGTTGCACACAGTGCACAATTAACCCGTGGAACTCATTGCCAGGGGATGTTGTGAAGTCCAAGAGAAGATAAGGCTTCAAAAAAGGATTAGATGAGTTCTGAGATAATAGGTCCATCAAGGGCCAAAATGCTCAAGAAACTGAAACCTCACACCCAGTCCATACGCCTCTGACTGCTGGAAGCTTGTGATGAATGACAGCAGTTGGTCTGACACAGAGGGCTGGCCCTAGAAATTGCAGGGCTCAGGGCAAAGATAAATACAGGGCCCACCTGGCCCTGCCTTCTTCCCTATGGCTCTGCCCCTTGGAGGCACCTTTTGCAGGGTCCAGTCGATATGGCTGAGTTTGGGGCCCCCAAAAGTTGAGAAAATAGCAGGGTCTAGGGAAGTTGTGTTGGGTTGCCCTGGCACTGTTTATTGGTGATGTATCTGTTAGGAGGCCTGTAGTCCAAACATGTCACAAGCCCTCAACCATTTTATTTTATTTATTTATAATTAAATTTGTATACCGCCCCCTCCTGCTAAAAGCATCTCGGGACGGCTAACAGCATATTAGAACAATTTAAAACAGCAATAATATAATTTAAAACACTACTAAAACACAATATAAAAACAACATACCCCCCACCCTAACCTAACCCACCCACTTCCTCTCCCTCAGGAAAGGCACGGCGGAACAGCCAGGTCTTGCATTGTCTACGGAAAGAGAGGTCGGTCGGTAATCAGGCGGACCTCCAACGGGAGGGAGTTCCACAACCGCGGTGCAGCCACAGAGAACACCCTCCACAAGGTCGACACCCAAGAAACCCGGGGGACCTCAAGGAGGGCACCCCCAGCCGACCGCAGGGGCCGATCCAGGCCCTGGAGGGTGAGGTGGTCCTGCAGATAAGCGGGGCCCAGGCCGTTCAGGGCTTTAATGGTCAACACCAACACCTTGAATTGGGCCCAGAAGACTATAGGCAGTCAGTGCAGCGAACCGGTGTGACACGCTTGCGTCGGCCCGTCCCCATTAGGAGACAAGCCGCTGCATTCTGCATCAGCTGCAGCCTCTGAACCAGCACCAAGGGTAGCCCCACATAGAGTGCACTACAGTAGTCCAATCTCGAGGTAATAAAAGCATGGACGATCATGGCTAGGTTGGAGTCTGAGACAGACAGCCGAAGCCGACGCACCAGATGTAACTGGCGAAATGCCCCTTTTCCCATAGCCACCACCTGGGTATCCAGGCGGCGCTGTGGGTCCAGGAGCACCCTCAGACTCTGAACCTGAGATACCAGGGCAGGATGGATCCCATCAATGATGGGAGCCACCACTCCCCCGGCCTTCCCCATGACCATCACCTCCGTCTTGTTGGGATTTAACTTCAGGCGGCTCGCCCTCATCCAATCCCCCACAGCTGCCAAACACCGGGTAGCACCGAGACTGCCAGGCCTGAGTCAGATAAAAATAAGAGATAAAGCTGGGTGTCATCAGCATACTGATGACACCGTACGCCAAAGTCCCTAACAACTTCCCCCAAAGGCTGCATATACACATTGAACAAGAGAGGGGACAAGATAGAAACCTGTAGGACTCCACACGTGAGGCCCCGGGGAGAAGATGAAAAATCACCCAGGATTACCCCCAGTCAGGAAAGAGCGGAACCATTCAAGAACTGTCTCGCCAATCCCTGCCCAATCCCACAGCCAAGGCACCAACAGCTCATGGTCAATGGTATCAAATGCAGACGAGAGATCTAATCGGATCAACAGGGTCGAATGACCCTGGTCCAACTCACGGGAGAGGTCGTCAACCAAGGCCACAAACACAGTCTCCATGCCATATCCAGGGCGAAAACCTGACTGTGAGGGATCAAGAAAGTTAATCCGGTCCAGGTGCTCCTACAACTGTCGAGCCACCACCCGCTCAATAACCTTCCCTAAAAAGGGAAGGTTAGAGACCGGCCAATAGCGGGCAAGGACGCCAGCATCCAATGATGGTTTCTTGAGCAGGGGACGCACCAGCACCTCCTTGAGGCGATCCGGCACCCTGCCCTCCCTCAGGGAGGCGCTGACAATTCCTGCCAGCAACGGCCCTAATGTCTCCCAGCTGACCTTGACCAGCCAGGACAGGCATGAGTCTAATTCACAATAAGTGGCTCGAACAGACCCCAAGGCATCCCCCACATCTGAGGGCGACACATTCTGAAATTCATCCCACAAAATAGGACAAGGCGGGGCTTCTACTGCCTCTGGTTCATGCACTGCTAAAAGTGTTGAATCAAAACTGTGGTGGATCTGAACGATTTTATCTGCAAAAAAGTCCACAAACAAATCACAGCAGGCATTCGATGACTCTAAATCCAGGTGGAGGGAGGCCGGACTGACCAGCCCCCTCACCACCTGGAAAAGCTCTGCCGGGTGTGACTTAGCAGACACAATGAGGGCAGCAAAGAAAACTTTCTTTGCTGCCCGCACCACCACGGCATAGGTACGTAACCAGACTCTATGCCGCAATCGGTCAACTTCAGCATGTGAGTGACGCCACCGTCACTCTAACCATCACCCTCCCTGCTTCATCCGCCGCAGCTCCTCCGTATACCATGGGAACCTGCGTTGTCGGCGGTTCAGGAGCAGATGCCTGGGAGCCACCCGTTCAATGGCCTCCACCAGCACAGAATTCCACATGGTCACGAGGTCATCGAGTGAGCAGCCATCGAGATCAGAGAATACATCCCCTAGAGCAGTCTGGAACCTTCTAGGTTCCATAAGCCGTCGGGGGCAAACCATCCTAATTGGTTCTGCACCCTCCAGGGGGCTGACATGCACCAGGATACCTGCCCAAAGGAGATAATGATCCGTCCCTGACAAGGGTTCTGCTGACACCTCCCCCACTAACGGATCCCCCGTCTCAAGGCCTGCGCAAAACATCATGTCTAGGGTATGTCCTCCAATGTATGTGGGGCCCACCATCCTCTGAGACAGGCCCATGATTGCCAAAGCGGCCATGAACTCACGGTCTGCTTCTCCAAGACTAGCATCGGCATGGATATTGAAGTCACCCCAGAATTATCGCCCTGGGAGACGGCAAGACCACCCCCAACACTAGCTTAGTCAGCGCAGATAGGGAAGTTGCCGTACAGGTGGGTGCCTGTTATATCAGCAGTATTCCTAATCTGTCTCCGGCCAAATCCAACACCAAATGCACCTCTCTATCCCCATGATGGCTTGCAGAGGAAGTCTCCTCACAGACAATGCATCCTTAAAAACAATGGCTACATCACCACCCCCAACCCCCCAGCCGAGGCTGATGCTGCATGGAATACCCAGCCAGGACAGGGTCAGCCAATATAGGCCCCGACTCATTGTCCAGCCAGGTCTCCGTGATACATGTGAGGTCGGCTGCCTGGTCCAGGATCATCTCCCGGTCCGCAGTTGACTTCTTGCCCACCGACCTCGCATTCAGCAGCAGTAACCCAAGGCTGGGGGCCCTCTGATCCTGAATCACCTCACCGCCTGCCTGGGGGCTAGTGAGCGGGACAGGAATATAACATCTGTCCCACCTCACAGCTCTAATTTGCCTCCCAGAGGGACCATAATTCCCCCGGCCCAAGATGACCCCCCCTATAGCTGCGGACCGCCCCCCTGGTTCACACCCCCAAACTCCCCGGAGGCCATCCTGCCAGCCTCCCAAGGGAGAGCCCCACCCACTACTACACCCCCTACCCTCCTCTTGCATCGGAGGGCAGTTCCCTCTCCCATAGGGGCTGCGCCCCTCCCTCACACCGAGGGGAGCTGCTCCCCTCCCCCCGCATATTTGGGCTGCGTGGGGGAATGCACAGCCTGAATATGCACGGGGATCGGCCAGTCCAAAAGCGCCCCCTGCGCGGCTTTGTAGGCAAAGCCGCGTGGGATGCAGAGCTCGATTTCCTGCTTGGCAAAGCCACACGGGGGAGCCTTTCGGACCAGTCGGTCCCCACGCATAGTCGGGCTGCGCATTCCACCCTGCAGCCCAAATATGCGGGCGGGGGGGGGGGTCATGACTGAAAGTGGCCTAGGTTGTAGACTCTCCATCAATGGAGGTGTGTTTTTTGTTTTTTTGTTTTTAAAAAGGCTGGACAGCCATTGGTCGGGGATGTTGCAGTCATCCTGCATCCAAGCAGGGGGTTGGATTAGATGACCTTTGAGGTCTCGTCCAGATCTGACATTCTATGGTTCTGTGAGCCAGTCAGTACCTTGGCCTGCAAAGAGTTTGGAGCCAATGTAATTGTTCCTCTCCGCAGCCCTGGTCAGGCCTCATCTGGAGTACTGCATCCGTACTGTGCCTCGTTTTAAGAAAGATATTGACAAGTTGGAGAATGGTTAGAGGAGAGGAAAGCAATAAGATGATAGAGGAGATGAGGGGAAGGACATATGGGAAGAGATTGAAGTAACTAGTGATGTTTAGCCTAAAACAAAAATGGTTTAAGAGGGGAGATGATTACTATTTTCAAATAAAGGCTGCTGTAAGCAAAATGGCGACCAGTTATTCTCTCTGCCCACTGAAGATAGGACTAGAGAGAATGGGCTTGAATTAAAGGAGAAAAGATTTAGGCTAACTAGTAGGAAGAATTTTCTAACTAACAGGACTCCCCAAGAAATTTCAGTTAAAGTAATGAAATTTCTGATCTTGGCATTTAATACCAGATCCTTGTTCTTGCAATCAAAATGCCTCCCGTTAGGTTAACTGCAATCTGATTGCTGGGCTGTTGCTATTTGTAGCAGATTAGGTTATTTTTATGTTGCCTGTGTGTTGTAGAAGAGTTTCGGATGTATGGGACTTGTGGTCTGTGTTTTGTTTTTTGTTTCTGTTTTTGTCATTTTGTTTGACAATGGCCTATGGCTACGTTAATAAAATCTATTATTATTATAACTAACAGCACAGTTGGCAGTGAAATAGTTACTCAATGGAGGCTGTGGAAGCCCTATCACTTAGGAGCCTTTAAAATAGGTTAGACAATAGACAGTGATCTCTCCAGGATGGGGTAGGCACAGTGGATCCTGCTTAACAAAGAGAGGCCGGACTAGATACCCCTTGGGGTTGCTTCCAGCTCTAGAATTCTATCATTCTCCTTGTTCCATTACTCTTTGGAGCATTCAGAGAGAGCCTGGTGGGCTGCCCCAGCTACCAATGCTGGGAAATACTGTTCAAACTGCAAAGCAAAATGCAACTGCAGAATTTCAGAGGCCTGGTTTCTGGACTCTCCAGGCCTTTGGCATGCTGGAGGCTAAGAACACACAAACATATCCATCAGAGCTGTCACCCATGAAAAAACCAAGGTCACCAGTGATTGATGCATCTTCTTCTAACACCAGCATCAGCAGCCTTGCATGTGCAAGACCCCTCCCATGTTCAAACAGCCATGCACCTTTCCATGCAGAAAGTAACATCAGCATGATCCCTCCAGCCAGCTTTCTTACCTGGTAATGGTTGATGCACAGACACATTTGTTCAAGAAAAAAATCAAAGTTATAGGAGCATGGCAGGTGGAAACAGGAATGCCCTACAGAGCACAGATTTTTGTCACAGAGTTAGCCCTGGAGGGCAGTCAATACTAGATGTTAAATTGATCCAAATATAAGGTTGTCACCTGGCTGGGGTTTTTGCAGACTTGTCGGTAGGGTTGCCAGTCTTCTTTTTCAGCCCAACCACGGTGTTAAGCAATGGAATAAAATACATTTGCGAAAAGTCAACATACATGTATTGACATATTAACAAGGGCTTGTTTTCTTCTCCAGATCATTGGGAAAACCTGTACAAATATGTATCATACAGCTCCTAGCACCCTCCCACTTAGCACCCTCTCTGTCTTATCTGCTATTACATGTTACTATACTCTTGCAAGTACCATCTGACTAATTAATTAGGCCTGTATAGCAAGGACACTCAGGCCGCTTTTACATGAGCAGCCAGGGAAGCGCATTCTTCAACGTGCTGCTGGGAAGAGCCGCACGGGCTGCGTTTATACGCACAGGAAGTGGCCATAGGAATCAGTGGCGCGTGCGGCGGCACGCATGGCTTCACATGGCCTCTTTGAAGATGTGTTCTGGAAACCTCGGGGTTTCTAGAACGTGTCTTTAAAGAGGCTGCGCGTGTCGCCAATTCCTATGGCAGGTGGCCACTTCCGGTGCGTGTAAATAGGGCTGATGCGGCAGCAGCTTTTACCGTGCCGTGATTCCGTCCCGCCATTTCGGAATTGCCCGCGCCACACCGCGACTTTTCTGCGGATATTCCGCTAATTCCGCCGGAATTCTACAAATCACGGAATTGCGGAAAAATTGCGGAAATAGCGGAAAACCGCTATTCCGCTATTTTGTGGCGCTGGCGGAATTGCAGAAATAGCGAAAATGGCATGTTTCCACGATTCTACTAAGTTGCGGAATTAAATAAGCGGAACCGCGGAATGAAACCACGGAATGAAAGCCTCTGCCATGCCGTTCCACTAACTGCGGAAACACTGTTTTCGCCAGAAATAGCTACCGTTGCAATATTCCGCTACAGCCCTACGTGTAAATGCACTCTGCGAGGCTTTCCCCAGTGGCGCATTGAAGAACGTGCTTCCCTGGTCACTTGTGTAAAAGCGGCCTGAGTGAGACACTCTTGGTGGCTGCCCCAGTATTGATGGATTTATTTTATTTATTTTTTCAAATTTATATGCCGCCCTTCCCACAAGTGCTCAGGGTTGCTTACAATCATAAAAAAATAAACATTTGTGCAATAAAACATTCCTTCCCTTCCTCCCCACAACCGTACCCAATAACCCAACCAACCCTCATCCCCACCCACCAAATGCAGCTCCAAATAAAAAAGCCTTACACCGCCTTCGGAAGATGCTCAGGCTCAAGCAAACCTCTGGGGGAAAGGAATTCCATTAAACTGGGGCAGCAATGGAGAACAGTCTCCTGCGCACCCCAGCCCTATGGATAAGGGTAACTGATGGAACCTGCAAGAGGGCACCCCCAGCCGACTGTAGGGGCTGCGATGGAACATGGTAGGACAGGCGGTCTCTTACATATATGGGACCCAGACCATTTAGGGCTTTAAAGGTCAAACTAGCACCTTAAATTGTGCCCAGAAAGCTATAGGCAACCAGTGCAGACTTTGGAGCACAGGTGTAATGTGCTCCCGGCGATTCGTCAGAAAGGAGCCAAGCTGCTTCATTCTGCACCAGCTGCAACCTCCAAATAGTCATCAAGGGCAGCCCCACATAGAGCGCATTGCAATAATTTAGTCCTGAGGGGATGAAAGCATCAATGACAGTGGCCAAATCTGAGTCAGAAAGAAAAGGCCTCAGCTCACCAGATGGAGTTGGTGAAAAGTGCTCCTAGCCACTGCCACAACCGGACAATCCAGGTGAAGCAAGGGATCCAAAGCACTCCAAGGCTGCAAACCTGAGTGGCCACAGGGGGCCGGGCCCCGTCAATGGCAGGTGTCCCAACCCCCTCCAAGTCATAGGACTGGTCAGCCATCATCACTTCAGCCTTGTCACGATTCAGCTTCAATCAGTTCACCCTCATCCAGTCCCCGATATCAGCCAGGCATTGGGTAAGCACCGAGACTGCAGGACCTGGACCGGATGAAAAAGAGAGATAGAGCTGTGTGTCATCAGAATATTGATGACACCTCACCCCAGACCTCCAAATGACCTTGCCCAGCAGCCTCAGATACACATTGGACAAGACGGGAAACAGAACAGAACCTTGCTGGACTCCACAGGGAAGGTCCCGAGGGAATGACAAGCAATTGCCCATTGCCGCCCACTGGGACCTCCCTGACAGGAAAGAACAGAACCACTCAAGAGCAGTCCCACGCACCCCTGCCAGGTCATGCAGCCATGTCAACACCACCTCATGATCAACTGTATCAAAGGCCGCTGAAAGATCTAACAAAACCAACAAGGTAGAATTCCCCTTGTTCATCTTACGGTGCAGATCATTGACCAAAGCAACAAGTGCAGTCTCTGTGCCATACCCAAGACAAAAACCTGACTGAAACAGGTCCAGGAATCCAATAGCATCAAGATGAACCCAGAGCTGACGGTCAATCTCCCATTTTGTGGTATTTCTTTTTCACTGGAGGTTCATCAAAGCTCAAACTTGAGCATTTTCTGGAGGAAATGTAAGACTTTTCTTTCTGGCCAGGCATTTGACAGGCAGGGATAGGGGATGGAGCAGGAAACTGTAGGAGATTTTCATATGTTTTTAATGTACTTACATTTTTATGCGCTTTTTGTTGTAACCCACCCTGATCCTTAGAGGAAGGAAGAGATATACATTTCAATAAATAAATCTGTTGTTTCTGAAAGGTGGTACCTCCTAGATTGGCAACACAATCTTAACCAATCAGCTTTCATCCAGCTCTGATATACTGTCTCCTACAGGTGAGATCCATCATACAGCATGAGCAAAGGCACAACAAAGTCATAGCTGCCTGGGGCAATCTTCATAGGGTCTCTCCAACAAAAATTCCAGACACACCCTCCACTTTTTCTCTAAAGTGGCAGCTTCAAAAATTAAGCAGGAGAGTGGGTGGTAATGGCATGGCAGTGACAAACCCACAGTATGTGAACGGAATGATGCAACAGTAGCTGCTTGCTTTAGCTGCGAACCATGTAGCTAGTGTTATGTCTGTTAATACCCTGTATTGCCCCCCCCCCCCCACTCTGTCTCAGTTTCCCATCTTGCTACTTGTCATGGGCCTGCAATGCCTTTGGCTCCAAAACAAGGAGCAGGCAATTGCACATAGCTGCCATTACGAGCAGAGTGCAGTGGGAGGACACCAGTTAGGAAGCAGGTCTTACTTACATGGCCCCAGGGAGTAGCCTTGGTAGGAGGCTGCCACACCCCAGGAGTCACGGTGGGAATGGCAGCAGTGTTGGACCAACCCTGCTGTTCCCAGGGATCCACCATCACCACTGCTCCCACGCGCAAGAAGGCAAGCCCTGTCTTCTATCTCCTGCTACGGGTAGCTGCTGGCACATGCGGCAACTGCTACCCAATAGCATACATCTGGGCATGCAGCTAAGAGCCCAGGATGGGAAACAAGATCAACTTTCATCATGTTTACCATAATGTCTGTTAAGTGAAGAAGGACTGCAAAAGGACTATCAATGAAGTGACAGTGTTGCCATTCCTCCTAAAACACAGAGACCAGGTGGCAACGGGCCAGATTCAGTACAAAAGGGTTGAACACACACTTCAGTGTTTGTCTACATCTCCAAACCATCTCTGAAAAGCACAGATGACTTAGGATCAGGGTCAGATACCCTGCACCTTAAACAGTCCATGTAGCCCTGAAGGTCAAGCAGGTGTCTATCCGCTTCTGAATTCTCTAGGCCCCTGGCATGCGGGAGTCAAGTGCTGTCAAATCAGAGTGGGAGTGTTATGTTCACTTTCCATGAGGTACAAAACAATGGGGAACTGGTCTCAAAGGCATCAATTTCAGAGCTACACTTAAAATATTTTCACCTCAAAGCAGTCAAAAGTAGCCAGAACTAAAAAAAAAAAAAAAAATAGCAGGAGATTAAAAATAATTTTGTGGCTCTTTGTCTTCTGAGCTTCAGGTCATTCAGCCCACACATTCAAGCTTTTCTCTGCAAGCCACCTCGCTAGATTTTTTAAAAAATAAAATAAAATATGGAAGCGGAGATTCTCACATAATCGCTTAAAGCAGCAAGCCAATGATTGTCGAGGTTGTAGAACATCACTTTGTGTTTGGAAACTCTAGGCAGGGGCGTAGCTAACTTGGAATGGGCCCTGGTGCAGAAGGTAGAATGGGCCTCCCATTCCTCCTTCCAGCAGCAAAGAGTGCAAGTGCACCAGGGAGGTGCACCCTGACTTGGGCGCTGCCATTTTATCTGCAGAATCAGACTTTGGAGTTATGGAAGTTTGGTCTTGTCTTTTTTATTCGGATCGGTTTCAGTCAGTATCACCCACCAATGCAGGGGAGGTGCTTGGGGTGATGAAGGGAACCAGTTGCAAATTAGATCAGTGCCCGTTCTGGCTGGTGAAAACCAGCTGGGAGAATTTGGGGCCATTTCTGGCTGGGTTGTCAATGCCTCCCTTCAGGAGGGTAGGGTGACAGATGCTCTTAAAAATGCAACTGTCTGGCCCCTGCTTAAGAAGCCATCTTGACCCCTGGCCAGCTATCGGTCTGTCTCTAGCCTTCCCTTTTTCGGGAAGGTTATTGAATAGGTGGTTGCCTGACAGCTTTGGGCACATCTTGATGTCACTGGATTCCTGGATCCATTTCAGTCAGGCTTTCATCCTGGGAATAGCATGGGGACTGCGCTTGTGGCCTTGGTTGATGATCTACGTCTTGAGTTTGACAAGGGAAACTCTACCTGGTTGATCTTGTTAGATCTTTCAGTGGCCTTTGATACAGCTGATCACGAGATGTTGTTGACTTGACTGCAGGACCTCGTGTGGTGCATGGGGACTGATCGAGTGGTTCCTCTCCTTCTTGTCGGGAAGATCACAGAGAGTGGTGATGGGCGATTGCTCGCCATCCTCTTGG
>QEPC01012575.1:515100-531365 GCA_003113815.1 Sphenodon punctatus | reverse complement strand
TTTTTTTTAAGGGTTTTAAAATGTTTTTATGATTTGTGAGCACCCTGAGCCTCTGGGAAAGGGTGGCATATAAATTTAAATAAACAAAATAAATAAATAGGCCCTGGTGCAATTGCACGACTTGTCCCTATTATAGCTACATTCTAGGCTTGCGTCTTGTTTGCTTCCAAGAAACTTGCACTCTAGCTTGACTCCAGGCCTGGATTTCAAACCTTTAAAAAGACTGGGCAGAAATTTTGGTTTGAGGACATCCACAGAAGAACATGTTCTGGACCGGAAAATTTAAGTTGGACCTTTACTTCCCTACCCGATGGTCCATCTTAGCCCAGTATTGTCACAGCCTGACATGGCAGCAGGGGTTTCAAATTTGGGTCCAAATCCGGCTCTTCCAGGGTCTCCAGCAAAGGCCATCCCGGCGTGCTACCTGAGACCCCTCCAAGCCCCCAGCAGAGGCCTCCCCCAGGCGTGCTACCAGGGATCCTGAAGTGGAGATGAACCTGGGACCTTACATGCAAAGCACTTGCTTACCACTTGAGCTACAGTCCCACCCCATTTTTGGCTATATTTCTGTATTAGATGAGCCACTAAGAACACAGGGAAAAAATAGCCAGTTTGTGTACCGTTCATGAATTATTAAAGAAAATTCACATATGTACAAATTTAGTTTTATGTACCATTCATAAGCCATTCCTGAGCCCCACTGTCCCACTCTGGAATGACCAGGGAAAAATTAAAAGCATAAGAAGTGCCAGACTGGGTCAAAAACCAATGGCCAATCGAGCCCAGTGACCACTTTCATTTGTTTCCGGGAAGTGCACAACAAGTCATTATATAAAGGAGTGATCCATTTCCTGCTGTTCACTCCTAGGCTGCCAATATCTACTGACTAAATAGCTATTTATGGAGCTATTCTCTAAGAACATATCCAATTTCTAAAAAACCCAATGCCCTTTTTCCTAAACCCACTTCCTTTTGTTTGTTTTAAATCTGTTGCCAGTTAATTTAATGGGTGTCCCCTAGTTCTAATACTTTGAGAAAGGGTAAAAAACAGCTCCTTAATATTTCCTAGATGTTCCCCCATCCTGTGGGCATCACTGGACCCCTAGGACACAAAGGGAACAGTATTGTGATCGTGGTCATTAGTCGCAGTCATGCGACACAGCTTCTCTGTGAGGCTGGCTGTTGCATTGTGTCACTGGGGGCGGGGAAAGGTGCCTCAGTCCAATGCTTTTCATTGTGCTGCTTCAGTCCCTACTGGCTTCATCAGCATTCCTTCCCCTCCAGCGACAGCACCAGCGGGAGCTGAAGAGGACTCTGGGATAGTCTGAGCTGATCCCACAAGACCTGCTGCAGCTCACTTAACCTTGTGGATCACAGTTTGGGAACCAATGCTATTGTGGAATCCTTGTTACTGCTATTAATAGTTCTGGGTAGGACTCTTGCTCCCCGCTTCAGAAGCAGCAGGAAGCAGGAAGATTGTTACAGATGCTGTCAGCGATGGAGAGATTTAAATAAGATAAATAAAGCACTGAGTTAATTTTTGTTGTTTTTATTGGGTATTATTATTTTTGTAAAGAAACCCAGGAACACAATCCACAAAGTCTTTACCCCAGATTAGTCTAGCTGAGGGTGTTTTTACATGACACTCCTATGCATGGACACTCACCATCCACATGGGGGATGTCTTGTTTGAATACGGTGGTGGGGGGGGGGATGCTCCCATGACCCACACACTGCCCACGCACAGGGCACTCCGGGAAAATCTGGAGTGCCCCATGTGGGGACGGGGTGGGCAGTGCATGGACGGGGCAGCCATGCATGGGGTCATTCATGTGAAGCACCCCCCCCCCCCCCCACACACACTGCCAACACACCCACCCCATGCAATGACTGCAGATCCCAGCCACCCACCCGTCTCGTTTAAAAACACCCCGAAAGCTGTATGCTTCCCTTGACCATCTGAAAGAAGGACCCAGGTTCAGACAAAGCTGTGAAAGAACATTACTAAGAACTGGACTAGAGGGTGAGACTTTGAGATGGAAACCATGCAAGTGAATTTAGCTTCCATTGTTTTAACCCTTTATTTTCAGTAGCAACTGTTCATAACTCTGAACTATTTTTCTTTCAACTTGAACTCAATTTATGTTTATAAAGCTTTCTTTAAGATAAAAGTTGTCGCATGTGCATTTGTTGAACTGGGTACAACATTCTGAAGTGGTCCTCTATTTAGATCCAGAGGCAAGCCTACCCAAATAAATTTTCTGTTATATGGGATCACCCCAAATTGCAGATGACCAAGTGTTTGCAAGCACCTGTGAATATGGCTGTGTGTAATTGGTCCAATATACAAACTCTTGGAAGTGTGGGTGGAAAGACCCATGTTTAAGAGCTCATGAAGACTGAATAGAGAAAACAAGTTGAAAGTGTGTTTGGTGGTGCAGTGGGGTTTCAAGTAAAGTGAACCCCAATCACAGAGATTGCACTTCACTGCATGCACCTCTGGCTGTGTATGCACATTCAGCTGTGTGTGCATTTGGTGCTGTGCTCATGCATATGTATCTGACTGCTTGCATGTCTACATTCAGGAGCATCTGGCTCTTGGTTTATGTAGATGTACCTTATCTACCAGAGAACCTGTACACATCTGGTTGTGTATGTTTTTATGCACAAGGGCCTGGTCAGCTGGCTGTGTGCACTTGCCTGCCCCATTAGTCTTCAACCCCATGTGCACCAGCCTGCCCGACTGCGTGCAGGTCTGTGTGCTTGAGCTCATGCGTGTACACCACATTTGTATGCGTATGTGCGGGCCTGACCCTTGCTCTGAACATGTATGTATGCCTGCCTGCCTACCCACCCACTCATCTCTCTCTCTCTGCAGCCCCCTGCTTCTGGCTAGGTATGGTGTGTGTACATGTAACATGTCTGGCTTTGAGAGAAAAAGCATGTGCAAGCCTCTGACAGCATAAGCCACTCACATTATTATTATTAATTATTATTATTCAGTATTTAGTGCCATCAATGTACCTGGCACTGAATAATCATTAGAGACAGGTCCCTGCCCTGAGAGGCTTCCAGTCTAGGAGAGACACGCGTCTCTCTGGCTGTGCATGTGTGTGCATGCATGTGCATCCACATGTGCCTGCTGCCATCCACCCTGCTCAGATTGAGCCTGGTGGGGACAGAGAGGAAGGCAAGATCACTGCTTGGTCTCCCTCTTCAAAGGTCTGGGAGCTCCCCTCCCTCCAAATTCTCTGCTGTAAAGCCACACAGAGCAAAGCTGCATGCATTGCAAAGTCACTCATCCCTTCCAGCCCCTGGCAGGAGGTATCGGAACCCCTAGCCCTCATATGTTCCACTTCCAGAACCAGATCCTTTTCCATTTGACACATCGAGAAGCCACTAGAAAGTCATTCACACTCCTCCTAAGACAGCTCTGCCAGTTCATTTCTCTTTAAGCAGGGTGAGCCAAATTTAGACACTGTTATAGGAAGGTGCGATATCCTCATTAATAAAACTTCCCTAGTGCTGGGCTTGCCTGTGTGCTGCAGCTGGAACTGAAAAGAAAGCGTCTGCAAAAACTGTGTGTCAGCTTGTAGCTCAGACAACAAAAGCTTTAGGGGGGAAAGTGCAAAATGGCATTTTGCTCCGTTTTCTCGGGGCTAGATCTTAAGAATCACTTCACCAAACAATTCCAAATTATCACTCTCACCTCTAGCCCTCACCCGCCCCCTCCAAGGAATCCCATCAACTTTCAAGCCAATAGTATACCATGTGGATTTTAGGGCACTGTTACATTTTGCTTCTTAAAATGAAACCTGGTTGCACCTTAACTTGTCCACTGGCAGTGACTGCTGTATAATCCTAGAACCTGAGAATGTAATAGCAAAGACTTGGAACAAGACACCTCCTGCCCCCCACATTCACACACACACTTCTCACAGCTCCCACACAAAAAGATCTGAACAGCCTGAGCAGCGTTACTTTAGCTTCCGTCATGTTACCTGTAGCTGAGGTTCAAGGCCTCGGCTCACAATTAAAGAGCTGGTCTTCACAAGACACGGGCATGCAATCCTGCATGAGGTTAAGAGGAGGGATGGCTCACCCAGTGGTGGGGTGGGGGCACTGAGGGACTGCAGACAGGTGCATTAGAGGAGGATTGTTCCTTAGTGGCTGGGATGGGGAACCATTTCCTTCCTTTTAAAATTAGAACAAGCTCTGCAGACAGGAATTGGGACTCAGGAATGCCTAAGGGGTGTACTCCAAATGGGGGAAGGAAGGATAGAGTCTAGGTCATGTATCTCTATGCCCTGGATCCATTCCCCATCCTTGAGTGCATGCCCTCAACTCCACACCGTTCCCTTGAGCTCACTCAAATTCACTCAAATTCAGTGCTTGAGGGTAGGGACTAGATCCACAGTCCAGAACCCCAGGAACTGGAAAGAGGACAAATAAATGGTGGCTGAATTTGGCCCACAGGCCGCAGGTTCCTCACCCCTGCCCTAGCATCTATCGCTCATGCTTTGCCTAGACCTGGTTTTGAATGTCTCAAGAGATGGGTTTTCCATCACTGTCTTAGGGATGATGGTTCAGACCCCACAGTGGGAAAGTCCTATCCCTTCCCACAATATTCAGCTTGTACTTTCCTTTGCTCAATTCCATTCCTGAGTTACACCCCCTCACAAATTCCTTTCTCCCCTTGGTGTTTACACACCCAGTTACTGCAGCCAGCTGTTCCATCTCCAGGCCCAGGTGACTGATAAAATCTCATGCATGAGCTGATGCCAATGGTGAACTACATGGTAGTTCCTCAAAAGGCTGCCTCCTTCCAGCACCCACTGGAATTCTGTGACTCCACAGAGGGTGCTATGAATGGGGCTGCTTGTCAGGACATCTGCTCCTTACGGTACTGCCCAATGGGCTGCAGCAAGCACGCCGATTCAAAGCCAATGCATATCAGCAGCCCAGTCCCTCACGAGACACGCTGCCTATGGCACCAGCTTAGCAACTAGGCACATGCAAGTTTTCATTCTTCCTTCAATCTTTTCAAGCATGCACCTGCAGCGTCCTGGGAATATCCCTTCCAAATTCCTCACCAGAGCTAGTGCAGGCTCAGACAAGGCTTAAGAAGGTTAGTCACTCATTGGTGTACGATACACTTGTGCTCTGCAAGGAGGAGAAATAAAGTTCAAACTCAGATCTCAGTGCCTTCATTTTATGGTGCACGCGCTAGCCTAGGACAGTGGCCACCTTCACCATAAAGGTATTTGCTAATTCAGAAGTGTTGGATGGTGACTCAAAGGTCCTTTTATTTATTTATATCACGCCTCTTCAGCTCCCAGCAGCTCGAGGCAGCTAACAATTAACACACAAATACAAAAATACACCAATAAAAATAACTTAAAACAATACATTAAAATTCAGCTAAAACTGGAGGGAATAATCAACTCCCACCACCCTAACCCATTCCACCCACCCATCTTTCTTCCTCACCAAATGCCTGGTGGAACAGCCAGGTCCTGCATCTTTATTGAAAGGAAGGAAAGTTCAAAGCCAAACTGGCATCCGCCGGAAGGAAGTTCCACAGCCTAGGTGTGGCCATTGAGAATGCCCTCTCCAGAGTCACCCCTTGGGATACCCGGGGGACCTCCAAGAAGGCACCACCAGCCGACCGGAGGGGCTGCTCCAGGGCCCAGGGAATGAGGCGGTCCCACAGGTAGGCAGGGCCCAAGTCATTTATTTATTTATTTTATTTTATTTATTTCATTCAATTTGTTATCCGCCCCCTCATGCCTATGGCATCTCGGGGCAGCATACAATATTATAAAACCCAATAATAACAATAAAATCAACAACAATAACCCAAACCCCAACAATTTAAAACATCACTAAAAAACCAACCCCCACCCTCCCCTCCCCTCCTAAGGCCTGGGCGAACAGCCAAGTCTTGCAAACACGTCAAAAGGTCAACAGGCCCGGGTCCAGGCGAGCCTCCTCCGGGAGGGAATTCCATAACCGCGGCCCGGCCACCGAGAACACCCTCTCCATTGTGGCCCCCCGCCTTACACGGGGGACCTGTAAAAAGGCGCCCCTGGTGGACCGAAGGGATCGCTCTGAGGCGCGGAGGGCGAGGCGGTCCCCGAGGTATGAGGGGCCCAGACCGTGCAGAGCTTTATAAATCAATACTAACACCTTGAATCTGGCTCAATACGCTATAGGCAGCCAGTGCAGTCATTTAGGGCTTTATAGGTCAAAACCAACACCGTGAATTGGGCCTGGAAAACTATAGGCAGTCAGTGAAGCGAATGGAGCACTGGTGTAATGGGCTCACGGCGACCCGACCCCATAAGGAGACGGGCCGCCACATTCTGCACCAGCTGCAGTTTCCGTACCGTCACCATGGGTAGCCCCACATAGAACGTGTTACAATAGTCCAATCTTGAGGTAATGAAACCATGGATGAGAGTAGCCAGGTCGGAGACTGAGATATATGGTGGAAGCCGCCACACCAGATGTAATTGGCAGAACATGCTTCCCGCCACAGCATCCACCTGGGCATCCAGGTGGAGCCGGGTATTGAGGAGCACTCCCAGACTGTGAACTTGGAAAACCAACGGGGGACGAACCCCATCAATAACAAGGGACATCACACCCATTGCCTTACCCACTAGCATCACCTCCGTCTTGTGATTCAGCTTCAGTCGGCTCATCCTCATCCAGTTCCCCACAGCCGCCAAGCATTGGGTAAGCACCAAGACTGCGGGGTCTGGGTCTGATGAAAACGAGAGGTAGAGCTGGGTGTCATGAGCATATTGCAAACATCAAACCTTCTCATAACCTCGCCCAGCAGCTGCTGGATGTACACATTAAACAGGAGAGGGGACAAAATAGAACTGTGCGGGACTTCACATGAGAGGTCCCCAAGGGATGAAGAACAATCCTTCAAGCATTACCCACTGAGTTCTTCCAGCCAGAAATGAGCAGAACCAGTCAATAACAATTCCGCCCACCACGGCCTGGTCCCGCAGGCAAGTCACCAACATCTCGTGGTCAACAGTATCAAAAGCAGCCGACAGATCTATTAAAATCAGCAGGGTCCATGGACCCTGATCCAATTCTTGGTGGAGGTTGTTGACCAAAGCCACAAGCGCCATCTCAGTACCAAAACCCAGACGAAAGCCAGACTGTGAGGGATCCAGGAAACTGATGCCAGTCAGATGCTCCTGCAACTGCTGAGCCATAACCCATTAAATAAACTTTTGTGGCCAAGTTTATCGGAGGGTCTCTCAAAGCACTTTGCAACCAATAATTAATTAAGCTTTAACACACACCTGCAGTGTAGGTCAGTGTCAATAACCCTGCTTATACAAAGGGGTAAATTGGAACAGAGGTGGAGGGATCTAGTCAATCAGTGCCTAAAGCTGGGAGTAGAACCCAGGCTTCCCACTTCTTAGTGTCCAGCTCTAAGTGCTGTGGTCTCATGTTGACATTTATTTACTCACATTTTTAAAATTTAAAATTTATATCCCACCCCTCCTGCCCAGGGTGGCGAACAGCATTCATTTTTATTCCACCTTTCTCTTAAGGCACAAAGAAGTTTACAACAGCCTAGCCAAACCGAAAGGGCTTGCGTTGCCTCTGGAAGAGGAGCAGACTCAGGCATAGACAAACCTCCATATGTAGGCACGCTAGGTAGCAATCCACCAAGTTTGCACGTATTCAAAACTACTCTGCTTTGTAAAAATCTCCCTTTCAAAAGCAATTGGCGTGGCTACTGTTTTATGTGGTGTAACTATTTGTGCATTGGAAAATGGACTGGGATTTTCCAAACTCATTTGGCACGAAGCCACCAGCAGACAGGCTATTACCAACCCTGCTGCATTGAAATCTAGAGACAGAATAACTGTCTTCTTTCTATCCCCCTATTGCCTAGAGCACAGCAGGTGTTCCTAACCTCTATGTTAACAGAGCGAGTAGCACTAGCCCCCGTCTCTCCCCCTTACAGCAACTCCATTCATTTCAGCCTCCTCTGGAATTCATTCCGTTTCCTGCAGTCTCTGCCCCCCCACCCCACCACCTCTTTTGCTAAGCCTCTTTATCCTTGCCGATTCTGGAAACACACTCCTCTGGTGCTGCCAACTCCCTCTTGGCCCTCCTTCCCACAGGCAATAGAAATGCAGCCACTGTAACTGCTTCCCTCCTGTGCAGCGAGCTGAACCCATTTCAATCAGCTACTGCACAGCACAAACTCCTGAGCTGCACCAAGCACCAGTGTGGGCTGGAGCTGGACTCTAACGTAATCCCAGGCTGGCAACCCCTTATCTTGTCTAGGGTTGAGGGATGCCTGGGGAAAACTCTGGATTTGGAATTTCCTTCAGGCTTCAAGCTGGAGGCTGGCCGTGCATGTTAAAAGGTGATATAATATAACTTGTGGGACCAAAGCTGGGAGGCCACAGTGCTGTAGCCCAGAGGGAAAGAGAGCCATTTAAGGGTTAGAAGTGCAAGCGACAGACACAAAGGGCTCATTTTTGACAGACTGTGGAGCTTTGGGCAAGTTACTTTACCTCCCTGTGCCTTGGTTTCCCTGTCTGCAAAATGAGGATCATGCCCGCCCATCTACAGAGGTGCTGAAAAGCTCAGTACTTTGCAAACGCTTTGAAGGAAACAGGGGTTTAGGCTGTCTCTTTGCAAAAGGCTGAGGATGTGGCTGCGCCAGTGTCATGTCTGCAACAGACGGAGCTTGGATGCTGGACACAGGCATTAAGATGGGAAGAAGTCACTGCCTGAGCCCCCACTCACAGGTTTTGTGTGACAAGCCTAATAGATGGGCAGCTGTTTCCCCCTGCTGTGATCCATCCACCAGCCCCCCCTCTCAGTATCCTGCCTCATCATGACTTACAGCCGTGCCAAACCATGAGAACAAGAAGCTACACCAGCTGTTTCTTCCAGGCTAGGACTCCAGGAGGCAGTCCAGTGCCTGCTATCCCCAACCATCCATGGAGGTGCACACCTGGCTGTATACCTCTGAGCACTTAGCGGCTTGAAATAAGTGTTTGCTATACACATAACGCTGAGTTTACCGAGCAAATCACATACTTTATTATGTGCCTATAACAAAAACTGAAAGTGAAAGTAAAAATTGAACTCGAAAGCCATCATTGCATGTTGTCACCACCCAGTTCCTTACATCCATGGTTCACAGCAACATATAGGCACAGCACACGGTTTTATTGGGATCTCACCGACTGTGGTGGAAATCCCTCTTGGTTTTCATAAAACCCCCAGTCAAACATATGCCTTTTGTATGCCCCTGCATCATCTTTTGCATTACTATGTAGTTGGAGTGGAAAACATCCCCGCTCGCAAGACAGCTCTACGCTTCTCCAAGTATAGGGCAACATTCTCTCCTTCAGTCAGTTCACACTCCCTGTATCCCAAGTCACTTATTTCCCAGAAGATATTAATCACTGCCATCCAATGGAGGCCCTCCTGGTGGCCCTGTGGGTATCCTCTCACTGTCATCAGGGCAGCGATGAGGAAAAAAACAGCAAGGAAGGTCCAGCCTCTGGTAGTGACTGCCCTACTTCTGGCAGGGCACAAGTGTTCAGAAAGGTTGCACTCTCATTTGCATCCCACTCTCTAATCTCGTCTGGGGCCCCCACTCTTCCATTCTGAGGAGCATGGAACTGCAGCAGGTTTTCACGGTGTCTGCACTCCATCATGCATGCAAAGAACCTCATTGTGTGCATGTGCCACCCTTGAGTGCATAGGCTGTCTCGCAGGATGGGTCTGACGGTTCTCTCTGTACATCAGGCCTCAGCCAATGTCAGAGAAGGCCAGGGTATCAATCACCCCCACAACTTCTCTGGGCCCCGTAACCCAGGCAGCCACAGCAGCCAGAGGCGAAGTTGTTTCTCAGATCTCTTTGTATCTGCGCCTCAAGTCCTTGGCCCACTGCTGACACTAGTTCATGTCCCAGATGTAGTCCTGCTGCACCATTTGAACCAAGATCTCCTGAACACCATCTCGTTCCTATAGCACTTCCCCAGGACCTTCTGCTCCACCCGCCCCCCATGGAGCGATGAAGGTTTTGGTCTCTTCCTTGGTCCAGGCAGTGTTGGCAGGCAGATCTGTAGGCAGCAAGTGGCTGCAACTGAACAGTGGAGGTAGTGGTGCTGGTTGTTGCCGGCTGTCGGTGTGGAGCATTACCCTGGCAATGGTAATGCTCCACAAGTTATTCTTGAGAATGCAGTCGTTGGCAAACAGCAAGTGTCAGGCACGTAATGCCAACTAGGAAGAGCTGGGAGAACGCATGTTTGAAAATAGTGTGGTGTTTTTTTAAGGCAGATGTTTTGTGCACACCAGTGAGAGTGGAGATAGGAGACGGAAGTGGTTGTTCTTCAGAACGCTCTAGGCTTTTTGCCTGAGACTCTGTGGTGCTAGACCTGTCCATATGGAGGCCACATGCAACTTAACTGATGGGGCGTACGTGGACACATGGGTGCACATTAGCCTGCATTCACCAAGGACCCAGCTGTAAGTGGGGTCTGCATATTCAGTGGGTGGTGGCCACATGGTGGGCAGATGTGGGTGAGCACCTAAAAAATGGACAGTTGGACACCCACCTGGTGTGAGCTACCATCTTGCTAATGCCCATTGTTCCTTCCGCAGGGAAAATCATATGAGACAGGAAATGTAGCAAGCTTTCCCTTGGAGCAGAGGCTTCCAAACTGTGGGCAATGACTAAATGGGGGCTCTGCCATCTGGAGATTAGGGTCCGGCTCCCATTTGTTATTTATTTCCATAGCACCGTTAGTGTTCAAAGTGCTTTACAATTCATATCTAATTCATTCTCACAACATCCCTGTGAAGTAGGACAATATTATTCCCATTTTACAGGTGGGGAACTGAGGCTGAAAGCTAGTGATTAGCCAAAGGCCATCCCGTGAAGTCACAGCTAAGACAGGATTTGAACCCTGGTCTCCCAGGTCCAAGTCCAACACCTACACTGGCTCTGTTGATATTTTATATACTCTGCATGTTGTAGCTGTCAGGGGTCATGAGCTAATGCTTAGGTTTAAAAATGGGGTCATAAAGGGGAAAAATTGGGAAGTGCTGCCTTAAGAGTTTCCCTGAATAGTCCAGAGGGGCCAGGCCAATATCTCTGCTCTCATGGAGCTGATTGGACATTTAGCATACTATTCTTACTCCACAAACAACTACATGGGCTGACCAAAGAATTCCTATGTGCACCAGCTTGCAATAGCCTCAGCTCTTCCAAGATGGAAAATGCTTAATATAAAGCAACTTTCCTAATTCTGCACCTCTGCATCCAATTCCTTCCTCTTCCATGGGCCACTCTGCCTATGCCCTGCTGGTCCTAGCTTCTATTAATAGTTCAGGCTCACTTCCCTACATTTTTTTTGCAAGATACATGTTCATCACATCTCCCAACTCTTCCTCTTTCCACACCACAAGCCTAGGCAAGGAGTGCAATTCTCATTTCAAGCTGTTTGCATAGATCTTGGGTGTTAGTCGATGTAACGCCAGCTATGTGCTTGGGTTGCAAATACACAGCTTGTCATTATGGTCAGATGCGTTCCACTACGCACCAGTGATGGGTTTGCTCTTCATTCTGGGCTGGCATGTCTTGCAGGCCCCAAACAAGTAGCAGACAATTGCGTGTAGCTGCTGTTACACGTGGTACCGTAACAGTGGCTACGTGAAGGGGCAGCAGCATGGGAACTGGCAGCACTGGGGAGAGAAGTTGCTTCACCTGCTGAGTCCTCCCAGCATGCAGGCTCCAGATTTACCCCAATCAGACAGAAGTTCAGGATTGAGTGGCCCGGGGTACTGTCAGCTGCGGCTGTTACTACAGCAGTTGCTGTGGTGGGCTGGTGCCTGCGGTACACAGCTTCTCTCTCAGATGGAAATTCCAAGCACCAGCACATTTCTCCAGCACTAGGGACGCAGTGGGGGAGGGGACTACTGCCCAGCCACTGAAACAGGAAGCAGCATAGATGTCTGTTCATCCAGCTACATGCTTGTGAGGACATCATCAGATCCAACATATTTTCAATTTGCACGGATTAGGGTAAAATCTGATAACACACTTTGTGAGTGTGATATTTATTTACCTTTTGACACCATGACCTTAATAATGGGCATGTTCCTTAGGCAAGACTTACCCCGGCCTCCCCTTCTAGCAGATGCATCTGAGTCATATTTCTGTACCTCACCAGGCCATGGGCTGGGAGGAACGCCTTTGCTGAAGTCAAGAATTGCCTATTGTGCTTGTTTTATCTACCAAGCTTATCACCCTGACAAAGGATTATAAGGAGGCTCTTGAAGAAGAATGAAGAGCAGCCTGTTTAGAAACAATGATGCCGCTGTCCCCATATTCCCCTCCTCCCTACTTCTTTTAAATCACTCACCAAATTTGCACAAACTCCACAACAGTCCTTGACTGCAACAGGGGCCACAACCTGGCTGGCCATGTGGTTACAAGTTACAACACAAGATTTAAAGAGGCGGCAAAATGGGCTCTCTTCCTGACTGACACTTGCTGAAAGCCACAGACTCAGCCACTTAATTCCTGTCTATGCACAGAAATTATACTAGTATAACTGAAATCTGTTTAAAAATTGATTTAGTTAAGCTGGGGGAGCATCCTGCATGCCTGCACTTTTATTGATTAAAACGCACTTCTATCCAGCTTGGCTCATTCCTTTTGCATTTACTGATACAATAAGCCAATAAAAGCCTAGTTTACATCAAACTAAGGGTATCCACACAGGTTTTTGAACTGATTTAACTTAAACAAAGGCACATCTCTAATTAAACTTGAGGGTAACTGGATTTTACTTTCTTTGTCCCATAGTCTAATGACCGTAAAGGCCAGTTATGTTTTCCATTTGCTATGTCCTGTGCAGCAGCGTACAGTCTTTAGGTTCCTTCTGTCCTTCTCTATTATATCTATCCACTTTCTGCATCGTCTGTTTCTTGGTCTTCTGCTCTCTATTAGACCAAGAAGCACAGCTCTTCACAAACAATGGTCCTTCTTCTGGCAGATATGTACAAATAGCTGCAGCTTCCTTGTTACAACCACATCAACTACAGTCTGGTTTGCACTGATCCTTTTTCTGATGGTCTCATTTCCAAAATGGTCCTGCCAATTTGCTGAAACAACTCTCTACTGTATATAATTTCATTTCAAAGGCCAATACTCTTTTTTCTGTTGACTTTCTTGAGGGTCCAAGTCTTAGATGCCTAAAACAGGATTGAAAACATATATGTCCTCAGCAGTCTAGTTTGTATGTCTAGAGAATTCTCTTGTTCCCCTGTGCTGTTATCAAATCACCTGGGTCTATATAGGTCAACTGTATACTCCTTTTAATCTTCTTGGAGTAATCGTTATTCCATGTCATGAGACTTCCCAGGTAGATGCAGCTGTCCGTATTCTTCATCTCACCACCCCGTTTTGATATCTGTTCTGTTCACTTCTTTTCATCTTCATATGAAAAGCATTGTCTTGGCCTTGTCCACATTTACATGCAACCTGAACTGCCTGCTGATCTTATAAAGGGTCTCACCTTGCCTGCTGATCTACTTATCATGCACCTTTATTCCCCACACCAGCACCATCAATATCCACAAGGTTAATAAAGAAAATGTTGGGAGATTTTGGATCATCCTGTCTACTACTAACTGGCATCTTAAACTAGTCATTAAGACCACTTTTAGTTCTCCATTTATCAGGATTGTGGATGGACTGTGCCTCTTCCTAGATCTATTCCTCAAGAGAGTTAGCAGTTTCTCACCATCAGAACAGCCCATCATGCCATACTGAGTCAAATGCTGTTTTGAAGTCAGCAAAACAGTTACAAAACTTTGTGTCTTAGAAGATGTGCATGGACTGTGCCTCCTTAATGAACTCTGGTTGGTGTATCTCATATTTAAGGAATTCAAATGCCCAAATCTCACCAAAATTCAGCGGACATAAACTACTCTGCCTCGGCTTCCCAATTTGCAAAGCAACAATTCATGACAGAGTTGAAGTGGATGAATGTTGTGGGGGGAAATCAGCATTAGGCCAATAAGAAAAAGGCAAAAGCCTTAGGGATGAACAGAGAAGTCATAACACACAGACTTAAGATGTGAAAGAATCACAAGGCAAGGAAGATCCCATCCTGAGGGAGTAACAGAGGAAAGCATTGAGTGTCACATCCGGGAAAGATGGGGCCCTGTGTGAAATCGTGGTGTGTGTGCCCTCCTAACATAGGAATGTTTGGCAGACACACAGACTCACCCATTAGAAAAAATAAAATGTTGCTGTAATTAATTTTTGATGCTTAGTTAAACATAACATCCCCTTCAGGGGCCAGGGCTCCCTGCACTGCAGGACTGTATATGTTACACAACATACACATCTAGTTTACTCATAGGTCCCGTGCATTGGGGCCACCACCTGAAACATCACAAGCCGGGTCTCCCTGAACTTGAAGCTTTGTGGGCTCCTAATTCACGGCAGTGCCTCTTGCACTCATGCTGTCATTCCAAGTTTATTCATGGACCCCCAGGTATTGGAGGCTCCTGTGCCATCACACAGCATTGGCTAATGGCTATAACTAGGTAGAAATATCCTGAATGAAGGCCTTTCATAATTTCACAGGTGGCATCAGTGGGAGTTTACACTGGATTGATGCAATTTTAGAGGAAATTACCTTACATGGCCCCTTGCATAACGGGGTAATAATTTCTCTCCAAGGTTTGAAGTGCTCCAACCTCTTCACGTCTCAGTTTTTAAAGGTGTCGAGTACCCAGAACTCCAGGAAATGTTGCAGGAGCTGCAGATGCTCATCACCTGTGATGATCTGGCCCTTATCATCAGATTGCTTTTAGATGAGCAGGGTGCGTTTGTGCCATCTGCTCACATGACTTTTTAAAATACTGCGAGCGGCGATTAGATGAGACGTTTCGCGTTTTTAAAAGAAGTCTAATCGCCACCTGCGGTATTTTTAAAAGTCACATGGAGTATGCCCCCCTCATCTAAAAGTGGTCTCAGGCTTTTGGCTATGTATTGAAATCAAACTGACTAGCTTTTAACCTCCCATGCCCCAAGACCACCCAGCTCCCAGTCTCCGTCTTTTAAGAAATGGGGATACCTTTACCCTTGGGCAGCCCGCCATTTCCTTGCCTGTTTCTATGCATTCACCATAAATATCTACAACCATTTAATTTCCTATGATCAAGACTCGAGAAGAGGAAACAACTTCTCTCCCCCTCTCCTAGGGCCAGCAGAGGCAGGAAACAAGATGAGGTCAGCTGGACTGGCGTGTGATGGTGGCAACAGGAATATATAATACAAGATTGAAAGACAGCACCTCCTCTGTCAGTGGTGAGCAACCTAAGCCAATCACAGCACCAAAGATTCCACCCTCAGACACCCAGGACCCCAAGTCCCTCCTCCTCCCACTTTACTAGAGTCACAAGACAAAATGCCCCTAGGAGACTTCCCTGCTGCTGCTGGACACCAGAAGAGCGAGACAGAAAGGAGCTTTGCTTCAGGTGGAAGGGGGGAGGGGGGGACACGGATGACATCACCCTGAAACCATGTGACCACAGGGCTCCATCTGCCCCCATTACACTGTGTGAAATGTTTTCTGGCTCAGTAATAGCAGCCACCTCTTCTGGTCCCTTTTCTAGTAACACCTTGAGCAGCAGCTCCTCCAAAACTGACTGATGGAGGAGGCCACAGGCTGGACCACATGGAACCTGTGGACTGCCTGTCGCTTTCTTATCTTGTCTAAGTTTTGTCCACTCATTGCAGAGATTTCCATGGAACTCAAAGCACTTTGCACATATTCAACTAAAGCAATGTCCCTGGGAGACTCAGCAGGACTGTATAAATGTCCTGCCCCTGGCTGGGGGTGGCAGCTGGGCCTGCCTTCTCTACTCCCCAGCTGCCTGCCACCTCCAAGTCTTAGATTCACCTACTTATTAATTATTATTATTATTATTATTATTATAAACATTTATATAGCGCCAGACGTGTGACCTGGTGTGGTACAGAACATACAAATAGACGTGGTCCTTGCCTGTGACTTACAATCTAAAAGACAAAGGGTGGGAGACAGGGAGAGGGGACAGTGGGAGAAGACAAACAAACATTCAAGCGGATGCGAAGTCTCAGGTGCGTGTGCTTGGCTTGGTTACAATCAGGTTGGTTGCAGCAGTCTGCAGAGGAGGGCAGACAGTAAGTATATGGG
>QEPC01012575.1:502123-512713 GCA_003113815.1 Sphenodon punctatus | reverse complement strand
GAGAGGGAGAGGAGGAGGGGGGATGGTGGGAGAGGCTGAAGGAGGCGAGGAAGTGATCAGAATTAGGGGGGGGGGGAGTATAATTGCACAGAGTGGGTTAGACAATGGGCTATTTTAAATGTGCACAATTTTTATATTTATGTTAATTTATACAATTCAGCATAACAGGGGGCAGAGCATGGGTGTCCTACTTAGAGGCTTTCAAAATCTGGTCACCTGATTTAAACTCCCCAGGTAGGTAAGAGTATACAACTGAGGGGAGTGTAGGCTGGCCAAACCGCCCCTTTAAAAGAGGATGCTTATGAAAAATACACGGTGCAGGGCTGCACTAGAACCAATGAAGCCCTGCAACATGTATTTTTCATACGTGTCCTCTTTTAAAGGGGTGGTATGGCCACTAAGTGATGCACTCTATGTTGCACTGAGTCTGTGCCAGGGCTGGAACAGAACCCAGATCTCAACTCTGTTTAACCACAAGATTAACTTTCCTTCCTGTGTAAATAAACGAACATGGCGAGAGATAAAAGTAGGCTCTGACTCTACTAAACCAAATGGCTTGCCACAGCCCTTATGCACTGGCACAAGAGAGGACATTAGGACTACGTGCAGCTTTCTCCAATTGGTATAAAAACTGTGGCTAGGGTTGTTAGCGTGATTTCCATACAAAGCTTTCAAGAGAGTATGTACAGCAGCTAACACTTTTTGGTGCCTGTAGGAATTATTTATCATTCCGTGTTCACAGGGCTTTACAATTCTTATCCAGTTCACCCTTCCAACAACCCTATGAGGGAGGCCATTATTATTCCCATTTTACAGATGCAGAACTGAGGCTGAGAGAGAGTAGCCAACCAATGAATTCATGACTAAAACAGGATTTGAACCCCTTGCCTCCCAAGTCCAAGTCAAACATCTTATCAGCTAGGTTACACTTTCTTCAGACACAGATATCAATACAGTACTCTTGGGCTGAATCAGAAACATTAGTACAGTCCAACTTCAGACTAACAAACCCTATGGGAACAGAGAGAGTTAATTTTCTTGGGATTTACTGTAAGAGTTTAGCCATATGAAACTGATTAAAAAAACCCAGCCCCAACCCCAGCTTTAGAAGACTTTGAATTTCTGATGCAACCAACTTATAGACCAGGGGTTCTCAACCTTTTTCTAGTCATAAGCACTGGAGTGACATAAGTGACTACTTGGGAGCACTGCATCCTTTGCATAAATGACTTGCATAAATATGCATAGATTTAGACTCCACTCGGCAATTCAATTTAATGAGGGACTGTTTCAAAGTGCTCCCGAGCACTACTGACAGCTGGCTTGGGAAGCACTTTCACTCACTGACCCAAGCACTCTGGTGCTCCCGAGCACCAGGCTGAGAATCCCTGTTATAGGCAGAAATGATAGAGAAGCAGCAAGCTTGTGCGGGAATTGGGGCAAATCTGAGTTTGCCTGAAGCTTGCAGGATGATTAACTTGAAATGTAAATGGGGGGGAAATCTGCCCCTCCATTAAAGAAAGATTCCAGTCTAAAAAGCTGCTCTGGTAAAATATCATCACAGGGTTCCCTGACTACCTTGTGTTTATCCTAGATCCACTTTGCCATTACACCACAAAGTGGGCTCTATGTTCTCAAACTAGGGGATGGGAAAGTCTGCTGGGGGAGGGCACAATAAGGATCCCAGCTGGCAAACACCTAGCTGCATACTCTATAGGGTCCAGGAGATGGAGAGGCTCCAAAATAACAGGGTGGCAAGTGGGAGAGAGGGGAAGCAGCAGGAAGATGGGAAAGGGGAGAAGAAGGGAGGGAGCAAGTCGTGTGTGTGTGTGGTGTAAGGAAGGGCCTCAACTACTGACCAGGGATCCACGTTCACTGTGCTTTCCCCATGGTCACCAAGCGGAAGGGTGTTCAAAAGGTTTGAGAACCTTTATTTTAGGCTGCAGAGAAAAGCTTAAAATAAAGTTCCAGTTTATATTGTAAAGCCTCCAAAAAGGAGACAATTGAAATGAAACGAGAATGTCTTTTTTTTAAAAATCATTATGATTAAGCCAATCTCATAATTCTTGCTAACCTGACACAGGAATTTTTCATTTGAGTTGGGCAACACTGAAATTCATTCTGGGACCCAAGAACCAAGCAGGCATCTTTCTGGCTTATGCACCATTGGCAGCAATAAAGATGCTTTCCTGTCCAAACGCAGAAGTCTCTACAAGGGGTAGCACAGGGATAGTCAAAGGCAGAAGGTGGTCATGAAGAAACACTTTAATTAACAGCTCTGTAGGCTGGCTATGGGAACCTCAGGCCTGGGGGCCAAATATGGCCTGTAGCTCATTTTTATTGGTCCCTTTCCAGTTCCTGGATCTTTTACTTTAATCAAGCCTTGTAACCTGCCCAATGGCAGCTCGGCAAAAGACAAAAACATAATACAAAAACACATTAAAAACTATTTAAACTATTTTTAAAATACAACAAACGGGCTCAAATAACCCAAACAGAAGAAAAAGCCTGCCACCCACTACCCATCTCACTCACCGAGTGCCTGGCGAAACAGCCAGGTCTTACAAAGAAGTTCTTTACTGTCATCGTAGCATCCTCAAAATCTCGCCTGGTGGAGCTCATCCCGCCCGGTGATGAAGGGCTTGGTCAGTCCAGCCTCCCTCCCACCGGGAAGTGGAGGTTTCCCAGGCCTGATGTGGTTTTGTCATGGACAAAATCACTCGCATTCACCATGTCTTCGCCGCCGCAGGCTATGAATGCCCCAGCTTGTCCTGTTTCATGGGATCAATTTCGGTCGGTGACCCCTGCCGATGCAGGGGATGTCCTGGGGGCTGGTTGGGCCACAGCATATGAATTAGATCCTTCTCCATCCTGGCTGGTTAAGGTCACCAGGGAGACATTGGGGTCGGTGCTGGCATGGGTGGTCAGTGCCTCCCTTGAAGAGGGCAGGGTCCCAGGGTGCCTTAAGGAGGCTCTGGTGCAACCCTTGCTCAAAAAACCATCCCTTGACGCTAATGCCCTTGCCAGCTACTGGCCTGTCTCTAACCTTCCCTTTTCAGGGCAAGCAATACAATAGCTGTGAACTGCTAACAGGAGGAGCAAAGCAATAAAAACATTGTTTACCCCTCAAGCAAGCAGGTCACACTCTAGTCTGTACACACACTAGGTGCAGATCTGTGGAGAAAGAAGGTGCAATTTTTACAGTCACATTTCAGACCACAAGTGCCACACCTGCAGCTGCATAATCTGCTCCTTCAGGCAAAGCCTGGAGCTTTGTGTACGTACAGAGCCCACGCGTGCTCTCAACATGCAAAGGCAAGGAAATCATGACGCAGCTATCATGATGGCACAACGTTGTGTGTTTTCTTCTCATTGCAACACCTCAGCAGTGTTGGTGGACTTGTGTCAACATTTTAGACAGCACTTAAGACACCTGCCTTATAGAGATTTCATACTGGATATTCTTCTAACTCATTTCACAAAGGCCAAATGCACCCACAGTGTCATTCACCCGTAGCCAAGTAGAACATCAGTTTCTTAGAAGCATGAGGCACTGTTAGAACAGGAGGCAAATACCACATTTACAGGTCAGATGAGGCCTTATTCAGAAAAACACCCATTGAGCCTGCAGAGCTAGCTCTGAGGGAGTAATAGGATTTCCCTGCAATTTAGCTGCTATATTGTTTGACTCTAAGGCGGAGACAAAGGCAAGCTCTTTTCACTCTTACATGCACGCATTTGGGAGAAACCATCACACAACCATATCACAGAACCCATCGCACTTATTTGCAGCAGCAACGAAGCATTCCTTTGTCGACGTCACCAGGATCGTCCCTCTCTTTCTCTAGGCTGTCCCCCGAATGCCCACTAGGCCAGCCGCAACCCAGTTGCCTGTGCCCACATGGGTTCCCAAGCTATCAGCAACTCTCACCACAATCAGGGAGCTTTCGGAGGTCCGCACCCCCAGAAACACCTCCCCTTGTTCTCCCAGCCCAGCCGTAACTCAGAGAACCTTCTCTGGCCACCTGTAGCTTGGAAGACTTCACGGTGGGGTTGCCTTATATAAAAAAAGGTCCGTCTAGGCTCTCACCTAGATAGGGTACCCCCTTAGTGAACCCCCCAAGGCTGAACAAACACACAAGCACACTAGGCTTGGTTATAAAACATATATTTAGTACATACAAGTATAAGGCTGTTGATCGGATAGTGCAAGTCTACAAATCAAATATAAAGCAAACACATTCTAAAATACACTGAAGTTCCCTAACTGTCCTCTTACCCTAAGGCCAGGGACCCATGTTGACTGAGTTGCTGCAATTTGCAGTGATTTTTGAAGAATCAGAAAATCCTTGCAATGACCAGCTGAAATTGCAGTGGGAGCCTGTCTGCAGGATCTTTAAATCCTGGCTCAGGCATAAACTTGTCACCTGATCCAAAGCTAAAACTACTGCTGCAGCTACTGTCTGTCAGGGAGGTGACCATGACCCCTATGGGTAAATAGGCCCCTGGGAGATGAATTGTGGGTGGAAGGGTCTTAGGGCCCTATGTTTTGGTTGGAGAGGTCTGGGGCTTTAACATGAAGTGGAAGTTCTGGGGTGCAGAAATTCCAGAGGATTTTAGTGGCGTTTGATTAACAAAGTTGTGATTCTGTGTCAAACCTGTTGAAAAAGCATGCTGGTAAGCAAATCTGCATATATAATTATGCTAATCAAGTTAATTGTGCAAATATTAATGCTTGCGGTGAATTTTCAGAATTTGGCTTCACTAGTTGCCGAATTTAAGGTTTTTTGGTGCAATGAACTCGGGTCCCAGCCTAAGGCACAGTCCAGGTCCATCAGAGTCTCTCACGACGTCACCGTCCGCATTCCACGCTACAAAATTGTGACCCAACAAGCTCCTCCATCTAAATTCCAGTGCAAGAATCTACATTTTTGCTGCGCCCTTCAAAAGCAAAATGTTCAGAAAACTAGAACAACTCTACTCAACAAAACATTGCTCCTTTTTGTACTGAGCAGAGCGAGTATTTTGGGTGGAGAGAACTGTTTTTAAGAAGCAGCATGACAGGTTTTACTTGGTTCATTGCCTGGTGATAAAAAGGTGAAAAAAATAGTGAAAGATCTAAAATTAGATCAGGGGCTAAATGTGTCCTGCATCTGGTTTTTATTTGGACCCTTCCCAGTTCCTGGATCTGGCCCCTAGATCCAGTTTGTACCCTCAAGCACTGAAAGACTGTGTTCAGGGTAAGGGTGCAGAGATGAGGATGTGCACACAAGGACAGGGGACAGATCCACAACACAGACCTAGGGAGGGTCGCCACCTCTGCAAATGTTTAAGGAACACTTATGAAGAATGCAGGTTGCAGGCCCTGCACTGGCGCCTAAGGTGCCAATGCAGGTCCTGCAACATGCGTCTTTCCTGTGTTTCTTAAAAATGTGTGTAGGTGACAACCCTAGACCTACGATCTGAACCCTTCTCTTCCTGAGCACATCCCTTAAATACCTCCACCCCTAACTTCTATGGCACCCTCAGAACTTGTATTAATTTTAAAAGTGGTCCCCGGGAGGAAAAAAAATCCCCACCCCTGAAGTAGCTGATTTCCTCCCAAAATGTTTAGCTGTCATACGAACCCTTTTCATTAACTCTCTGCTGCTTCTCCCTCTATTAAAGGAATATAGATTTTAAACGTAGAAAACGTTAGTTAACCATCTTTCTAACTACTTAGCAGTTAGGATATATTTTTTTAAAAATATATTCATACTGAAACCCACTGAGCTACAAAGAAACCCCAAGTCCTTCTTCGAAGCAGCCAGCATGCCATTGCCCAAGACAAGCCCAGAGCTGACACACACACAGAAACGCCAAAGCCACGACCTGTTGCTTTTCAATTGCATTTCCTACTCACTTTCAACTGGGATTTGGACACTTTGCCACTTTTCTCCACATCCAGGGCAGTGAAGGCGTACCAGATGGATTTTAAAAGCTCTGCTCGCAGGTCCATGGCTAGAGGCGCGGATGACAGAATCTGCTCTGTCAACGCCGACGGGGAGGATCCGGTTTCAGGAAACTGCCTTGCAAACGGTTCTCAGAAGCCTGCAAGTAGAAGCAAGGAGCAGCAGCGCCACCCGCCTCCGACCAATGTGTGTTTACGACTCCGGGAAACAGCGCCACCACCTCACCCTCTAACCTACAGCGCCGAGCTCAGAGGCGGAGAACGTTTTTCCTCCCAGGAGCCACTTTGAAAATCAATACACGCTCCCAGGGACACACCGAAGTTTGGGGAAGGGGCGCTTCAGAGTAAGACACAGATTTTGTTACTGGAAATATCCCCCCAAATCATGGAGAAGTCATGGGGAAATTTGAGAGAGTCATGTGGCTCCCCTGATTCAACTGCAAACCTCCCCTGCGGCAGCGGGTGCAGCAAAAGCCAGGCGGGGAAAGGCAGTGGCAGGAGGAGTGGGCGGGGCCGTTCAAGCAGGGGCTGCAGCTGAAATAGGCTTGGAGAGGCGGTGGCAGGATAAAGGGGGCAGATGTGAAAGGTGCCCCTCCGGGTGGCTCCTCGGTTCCCGCTTCCACTGCCATCCCCCTCCTCTCCCATTTGCAGCTGCCTCCACCCCAGCCAGCCCCTCTCCTCCTGCTGCCACTGCTTAACATCTGGCCCCAATCCCGCGCTGTGCTGCCTCTGCGGCTCTGCCAAGCTGCACTGACAGCCCCGCTTAGGACAGCTCCTGCTGCCACTACCACGGCTTTGCTGGCCCTGCAGCCCCTGCCCGGCTCTCCCACGCCCCAGCTGCCAATGACTGGGGAAGTCACAGAGGACTCCTGAAGTCATGGACTCTGTGACCTCCCTGACAAATGATGAGCCTTATTTAAGAGATGTGCTCAGAAAAAGAAGGGTCCAGCATCCAGATCATGGATCTGTGACATGACTCCATCCCTTATTCATGCTCCCTTCCCCATAGCTCACTCTTTCAGTGCTTGAGGGAAGGAATTGGATCCAAGAGCCAGATCCAGAAACTAGAAAGGGGCTAAATAAACAGCTGCAACGCTCTTTTGTCCTCCATTGGGTTGCCACCTTTTGCAATTTGACCCAGAGACTTCTATTTTGGCCTATGGGAGTCTCAGGATCTAAAGGCAAAAAGGTTGGCAACCCTAGGCCTCCAGCACTGAGGTTCCCCACCCCTGACCTAGCTGTACATCAGGCACACAGAGGGTATTCTCACCCCCTTTGCATTAATCTCTCTCTCTCTAAAGAATCCACAACACAGATGTTAAGGCACTGCATTAAACACAATGACCTTTGGGGACAGGGATACCTCCCAAACGACCAAGTGTCGTGACAAAATCCTGAATGGTGCCATTATACCACCTTACAGCTCCGTTGGACTCTTACCTCCCACTGCCTTGCCCCCCTTCTCTCCCCCATTCCTGGCTGCTGCTTGGCCCATGTAACTTCTGGCCCTGGCTTCTTCAACATAGATCAAGAATCCTCTCCACCCACAGGTTTTGGGATTAAACAACAGCATTTGCAGCACACGCACACACTATAATCCAGAGGCGGCTGGTGAACTTTTAGGCTGGTGGGGCAGTGGGCTTGGCCACTTGGGAGCAGGGTCACTTACAATTTGTCACGTTACTATAGACTATACAATGAACAGACCCACACTGAATACATTTATGCCCCTCTTCTCAGCCGAGAGTGCACCTCTGGGGATAGGTGGCAAGTAGAGCTACAACAGGGGCTAAAGTTAGTACTGTGGGTAATGCCCGCATGCTCGTGAATCCCATCAGGCACCCAACAGGTTACCCAAAGACCAATTGGGTGCCCGGAAATGCGTGCATTACCAAGAGCAGCTGGGTTTCTTAGATTCAAAGGATGGACGGTGCTTCCCTCCCTACAGCGCCTCTCGGGGGTGGTGTGGTGTGTGTGCGGAGGAAGGGGCCTTTGAAATTGACAGGCCTGATTGGGGCAGCTGTGGTCCTGGCCTGTCACTTTCAAACTGATCTGAGCTTCCACCCTGCTACAGCAACTCAAGGGGAGGAAGTGGCCTTTGAAAAGGACAGGCCCTGGCAAGGGCCGCAGCTGAAAGCTGGACTCTGCAGTTGTCCTGGCAGGGCCTGTCACTTTTAAAGGCCAGGGGGTGCATTCAAGCAGCCCATTAGGTCCCATTTGAGCACTGGTGGTGCCCAAACAGGGTAAGGTCAATCCAGGCACCCCAGATTCATCGGATAAGCCTGAATCTTCGGGTGCCTGGTTGCAGCTTTAATTGCAAATTCAACATCTAGGTTTGGAATGTAGCTAAATCCAGAGACTCTCCTGGTGTCTTATTTATTTATATTTCACCCTTCCCTGAAGGCTCAGGGCGGCTTACAAAAGAATATGAAATACAATATAAAAACATTTCACACACAATTCCTCCCAAAGCCCAACCTACTCCCACCCTCCAACAGCCTCCCATCTAATCTCTCAACCCATACACCCCCTTAAAACAACCCCTGCCTCCCCCTCCCCCCAATTCAGTCCATGCTGCCAAAAGCTCAATGGAACAAAATGGTCTTCCATTGCCTCCAGAAGGCCACCAGGCTTGAATGCAGGAGGACCTCCTGGGGGAGGGAGTTCCATAGCAAAAGTGCAATGGCTGAGAATGCCCTCCTCATAGTCGAGACCCGGCAAAAAAACGTGGTCTCCAGGAAAGCGCCCCCTGCCGATCACAGAGGGCATAACAGGATATGGGGAGCCAGGCGATCCCTCCGATAGATGAGGCCCAGGTTGTTTAGGGCTGTAAAGGTCATCACAAGCACCTTGAATTAGACCTGGAAGACTATCAGTCCCCAGTGCAGCGAACGGAGCACCGGTGTTATGTGCTCGTGGCAACGCGTCCCCGTAAGAAGGCGAGCCATCGCATTCTGCACCAGCTGTAGCCTCCGAATCGTCACCAAGAGCAGCCGCACAGAGAGCACAATACAGTAGTCTAGTCTTGAGGTGATGAAAGCATGGATGACAGCGGCCAGATCCAAGCCCGAAAGAAAAGGCTGCAGCCTCCTCACCACAGGGTGTTGGTGAAAAACTCACCTGGCCACCGCCGCAACCTGACAATCCAGGCACAGCAAAGGCCCCAGAAGCACTCTGAGGCTGTGAACCCTATCAACCAGAGGGGGCCGGACCCCATCAATAAGAGGAGTCCCAATTCCCTCCAGGGCACAAGAATGGCCAATCATCATCCAGTCCCCCACCACAGCCAGGCAACAGGCTGATAAACAGTTTGCTTCTTGGGTCTGTTATATCTGACAGTTTATCTTTTGGGCCTGAAATCGTCTGGCTGCAGGAACAAGACATGCAACTAAGCAGAGGAGAATTTGTTTAGTCTTTCCTTCTATTTGCTCACCCACACAGGGAATACAATCATTTTAGAACTTTTGTGTCTGTGTGTGGGGTATCTGTGTGTGTGAGAGAGAAAAGGATGGATCACTGCAGGAAAGAAAGGCAAGACAAGTTGTCTTCTGCTAAGACGTGTGTCTTACTCTTCCAGTCAGACAATTTTGGTTCAAAAAGGCAAAACTGTTCCTCAGATTCAGTGGCAGGAGTGTCCCTGATCAGATGCAAACCATGCCCACAGTCTGAATCTGCAAGCTATCCCTAAATCATTTCTCTCTGCTAACAAGAAGAGAGACAGATATGCAGTGACAATGGTTCTGTGAAAATCTGATCACTGAGGACAATGCTGCTCCTGCCCCACAGCCTTTCCCCATCTCTCTCCAATCCCAGACTCCTCATTTTGGAAAGGCAGATTGCTGTTCGCCCTGATCTGACAAAGCAGCTCCTCTCCCACCTTGCTCAGTTGCTGACTGCCAGAAGCCACCTGCCCAGCCTGAACTTTCCTGAGATAGCAAGAAGGAGCCCTCCCAGAACCACAGCCCATCATGGGACTAATACATTTCATCTGCTGGGTGGCTAAGCAAAACACAGAGTTCATGTTCTGCCCTTTTCAGAAATGCAAACAAATTAACAGTGCAATCCTCTGGCAGGATAATGCTAGCAGTTAGCACAAGTCATATTCACTTCTATGGGACTTAGTCTAAGGTTCACTAGCACGTGAACTGACTCACCTGAGATGAACTGCACTCAGGGTGAAAGGAAAGTGGTTGTGGATTTTTTTTATACAACTCATGAAACAATGAGTGATGTGGAATGAGTAAATCCTCCCTTGCCCACCTCCAATCTGGCTTCTGTCCCCTTCACTCTACTGAAACTGCTCTCGCTAAGATCACCAATGAGCTTCTTGTGGTTAAATCTAATAGCTTCTACTCCATTCTTGTCCTCCTTGACCTCTCTGCTGCCTTCGATACTGTTGACCACTCACTCTTGCTGAACTCACTTCACTCCCTTGGCTTCCATGGCTCCATCCTCGACTGGTTCTCCTCCTACCTCTCTGACCGCTCCTTCAATGTGTCTCTTGCCAACTCCACCTCCTCCTCCCTTCCCCTCTCGGTTGGTGTTCCCCAAGGCTCTGTCCTTGGCCCTCTCCTCTTCTCTATCTATACCCTGTCCCTAGGCAAACTCATTGCCTCCCATGGCTTCCAATATCACCTCTA
>QEPC01012575.1:473726-488764 GCA_003113815.1 Sphenodon punctatus | reverse complement strand
TACTGTCTGCCCTCCTCTGCAGACTGCTGCAACCAACCTGATTGTAACCAAGCCAAGCACACGCACCTGAGACTTCGCATCCGCCTGAATGTTTGTTTGTCTTCTCCCCTGTCTCTCCCTCTGTCCCCTCTCCCTGTCTTTTAGATTGTAAGCCACCGGCAGGGACCGCATCTATTTCTATGTTCTGTACAGCACTAGGTACATGGCTGGCGCTATTTAAATGTTTATAATAATAATAATGGAGAACAAAGGGAAGAAAGAGGGGAAATAGGATGGTCAGAAGGACAAGAGGAAGCAAGGTGTATGTATTAGGTGTGAGGAGGGTACAGTTCAAAAAAGTCTGAAAACCACCATCCTAACTGACTTTCTAGGAGCAGTGAGGAGGGAACTTGGTCCTGCTTCTTCCCAATCTCTTAGGGTGGTTGTAATTAGGAAAGCACAGTCATGGCAATCCTAGCCAGATTCTCTGTGCAGCACTAAGGCAGAAAGCTACTTTTGCGCTGCCACCCCCACCCCCTTCACATGGATGCAGAGGTGGCAGCCTCAGGTAGTTCTTGTAGAACTAGAGCAAATAGCTGGTCTTAAATTTAAAAGGTATGGTGATCTTTCAAAGAAGTGTGTGCCTCCTTATTACTTGAGACCTGTAAACCATTGTGTAACGTGTTGACTCTAACATACCATGCCAATTTATTCTGGGTTAGGGAATCTTGCCAAGGACTTGATGGAATAGCATTATTTTAACTACTTTATTGTTTTCATTGTGTTCCATAAACATCTCAGAACCTCTAGGAAGACTCATTGGGGCAGCTGGGCCTCCTTTTTAAAATGCTGGTTAAATAAATGTTACCAATAAACAAAAAAATGAAGAGTTGAGCAGTATCGGAAAAGGAACTGGAACTGGTTAAGTGTGTGGCTAGGAAGCAGGACTATTTTTAGTTGAGGTATTTTGAAAAAAAAATGACACTAACCCTTGAAAAGTGGTCAGTTTTAAGTGCAACGAAGAGTCTACTTTTAACAGGAAAAGATTCACATGGCTGTGTTCAGCAAAAGTGTTTATACTGCATCTTTCTCCTTAAGCAGTGGAGAGGAAATGGGCTTGTGGCTAATGTCCAGGAATGGAAGTTGGGAGACCTGGGTTCTTCTTTCTGACTGCACCAAAAAATGTATGTGGCCTTTGCAGGCTGGCTGCTTAATCTTACCCGGCTTAATATCCCCTGGTATGAAGGGCAAAATTCCATAGCAGTCCTTTTGAATGTACTATGGGAGGGACCCGATACTGCAAAATAGTAGTTGTCTTCTATGAGGTACTGAGTACTACTCAGTAAGTAGTGTCCTTGGTTGAGAACATAAGAGTTCTTCACAAGATCTATACCTGGGATGTGGTAGTAAAAGATATATCCTTGTCTAATGGATGACCTGTGTGACTACAATGGCCTGAAACTTTAAACTTTAGTTAAATGGAGTAAAAACTCCTTTAGCTCAGGTAGTAGATGCTAGCTTTTGGTGCCAAAATATGTGGGGTTTGATATTGGAATATTTTGATATTCAGTTCCCCAAACATGTCTGAATCTAAACTGCCAACCAAATCCTGTCCACCAACCCAAAAGCAAAACCAGAAAAGCAAGAGTTCTGTACACATTATACCATAAAGCCAAGCTAATAGATGTAGCATCCAGGGCTTGTTTTTTGTTGTTGTGGTGTCAGGGCACAACATTTGCAGATGCCTTGGAGCCATTGGCACCCAGAAAACTGACGCTGATGACTGGTTCAGGGGAGCAGTGAGACAAGAATGGTTTAATATCAGGATAAAATCCAGTGACTGAATGGTGTTTTTTTTTGGCTCATGGAGTTTGATCTAAAATTTCATGCCCTGGTTGTGTTCTTTTTTAAAGGAAGTAGTTTGTAAAATGCAAGTGGAATTGGTATTTCTCAGTATAACTTGAGCAAGAGCTGTTGATTAAACTTGGGGAAAAGAGACTGAGCCAACTCAGGCCACTTTCAGACCTTCTCCCCCCCGAGCATATTCTGGCCGCGGGGTGGGGGAATGAGCAGTCAGGATATGTGGGGGGATTGGCTGGTCTGAAAGCCCCCCCTGCATGGCTTTGCCGGCAGACATGCACATAGATGCAGAGCAGGAAATGGAGTTCTGCATCCATGCGCATGTTGGGGGGGTGGGAGAGAGGCTTTCAGACCAGTCGATCCCCACGCATATTCTGACTGCGCATCCCCCCATCCCCCGCAGCCAGAATATGTGCGGGGGGAGAAGGTCTGAAAGTGGCCTGAGTCACTATACCATACATTTTAAAAGCCTGCAGAGTCCAGCAGGCTACACCCCCTTTTTAAACCTGTTGACAAATATGACCTCTAAAGTATGATCCAGTAAGAATCCAAGAGCATAATGAACTACACTGTGACAATGTAAATCCTAAAATGTATAAAGCCATTATTAGGAAGGTTTTGCCCAACTTAGGAAGGAGTTTGCATTACCTTTTACTTTTGTAAAGAAGTTTTGGAAAGAATGAAAAAGCTTTTTAAAAGCACATGCTTTTAAAAGCTTTTTAAAATTTGATGCAATATACATCATTAATATTTTTTACTACTGTTTAATATGTTGCTTTTGCCAAGTGATATTTTGTAGAAGGCCACAGTTTCACCATGATAAGAAGAGTAGCCCTCTGCAGCCTTAGAGACTCTATGGTTTATTTGTAACATCTCACCCCAGGGGGTGGAAAAGATCTGGCTGCTTCAGGCATTTAGCTTCCCTCTCTGTTCTCTCCACCATTCATGGACAAGTGAACTACTTAAAAGCACCTTAAAGCCATATGGATACATGAGCACCTACTGCTCAGCACTGTCCTTCAGTGTTGTCCCCAATCCTCTTCCTCAGCAGGTTGAGGGCAAAAATAGTTGTGTGTCTCAGGAATTCTCTCTCTTTTTGGGAAAAGAAGTAAAGGTTCTGCATGTAGCAACCAAATAAATGACATTACAGGGGTGATCAAATATTGGGAACGGATGAAAGAGACACTAGAGCAACAATGAGGCAGTTATGGAAGCTGGGTGGAATGCTAGGAGTGCTTTGCATGGTATCCTATCAGACTTCAAAATTAGCTTCTACAGTCTGAACTGTGTCATTGAACCTATTGGCCACGGTATTGCACCTGTCATTCCACTCCCTCCCTCGGTGTTCCACTCAAACCCTGTTCCTCTCCGACATTAACCCCCCCCAACACACTCACTCCTACCCCAACCAGACACACACACACACACACACACACACACACACACACACACAATCATGTGCTGCAGGCTTAGCCCTTTCTTTCTGAGTCTAATCTGGCCAGAGTCATCCATGCTTTAATCACCTCAAGGCTAGATTACAGCTATGCAATCAACATGGGGCTGCCCTGGATGACTGTTCCCTGAAGTAACCAGGGCAGGGTTCTTGTGCTAAACAGAGCTTCACAAGCTTTAACGAATGCTAAATGGCAGAATGCTACTTTTCTGCATTCATGTTAGCTGAAAAGTTTGGTGCTGTGACAGGAACACAGTGCAGGTGAGGAGTCGTCTGTGGCAACTGCCATTACTTGGCTAAAAACTGAAGATATTATCTAACAAAAAATCTTCCAATTTACAACAAATAGTTAAGGCGGGTTCTTATTGCTTAAACCCTAAAAACCAAGGAAATTAATATTTCCTAAGCCAAGCAACCCAAGAAAAAACACACCATCACAAACAACCCCACGTCTCCAAAACTCCTGCAAAACCCGCCTTAACGACTATGCAGTGCAAAAGCCAAAACTGCTGATGGTTACAATACGTTGCTTTGTTACAGGTTGCAGCAACATTAAGATAACGGACAGGATATTCCTTACCCATCTGCTGAGTTGCTTAACTTACAGACAGACAACAAACTAAACCCATTAAATTTGTGAATGCATATGCAGACATATGGAATTACTCTAACGGATAACACATCTAGTGCTCAATGAATGCCAGAGAACAGATGGTTATTTATAACTTAGAGAACTACTACATGAGCTAGCAGTAGCCTCAGCCCCCGCCCCCCGGAAACTATGTGGAGCAGCACATGTGAGGCCAGGGTGAAAAACAGCCTAAAAAGCATTCACACAGCAGCTTAGATAGACATATGGAGTAATTCTAATGGATAGCTCATCGAGTTCACATTGAAAGACAACTGAACAGTATTTCAAATTGGTTCATTTGTGATATGCTCTATGGGAAAACTTAGGGAGCAGCCACAAGAGCTAGGAGCAGCCTCACCCCCCCTCTGCTAAAGTTCACCAGTAGCAGTTGCATCACCTCTGGTAACAATGTAGAACACCACCATATTGTTCTCAGGGTACAAAATTGTCAAAAGACCATTCAAATAGCTACCTAAGGAACTGAATGAAAAAAAGGACTCCAAAATGCAATAGAAAAGAGTTCGTACACATACAAATATTAAAGGGAACCAAAGGAAAAACCTTCATATACCAACATCAAAAGCATGTAAACACAAAACCAACAACAGCGCAACACCACGACATAAAAAGAAGAGTTACGGGTGGGGGTAAGGCTACTAACAAAGAGCACTCTATGTGCTATCCTTTTGACAAAGCCCATACAACAGGGTGTGCAAATTCAGGCCCCCCCCCATGCATAGTCATTAAGGCAGGTTTGGCAGGAGTTTTGGAGATGTGGGGTTGTTTGTGTTTTTTTTTTCTTTGGTTGCTTGGCTTAGGAAATATTAATTTCTTTGCTTTTTAGGGTTTAATATTACACTTCCCTGCATCTGCCGCCACACCTTTAGTAGGGCAGAGCCATTTGGCAATATGGAGGAGCCTCCCCTGCTGTAAACATTGGTTGATTTCTAGGTCTTCTTCATAGATATTTCAGCCTACAAAACAATACTGTAAAGAACAAATGGTAATGGCCGCAGCACAATCCACCAATTCGCAGATGTTCTTCAGTCACTATCTCAACAATCCCAGTAGACGCATTGCATTGATGTGCCTGTTGAGTGTAGTTATCATGAATTGGAAAGGGGTAGGAGAGGACTTTGCAACTTGGTCAGCGAGCTGCCAGCCACGGGACAGAATACTCCAAGACAGAGAGAGATCCTTACTCAACTAGAAGTTCCCTATTCTCAGTTTTTAAATAGGAAAGATATTTATTATTATATTTATATCCTGTCCTATTCCAGAGGTGGCTTACAATAATTAAATTTTTTTTGTAAAATACATATAAAAAACACCTCCCCACAGTGCCCAAATATCCCATCACTTCTCCTCTCTCTCTTACCTGGAAGAGTCCCATTCCCAAGCCCAGCCTCCACAAAACCTTCCCATTCATTCCCTTGACTCTCACCTGGAGAAGTCTCACTCTAGTCTTCCTATCTAGGCCACAACTCTCCTTTCCATCACAAACATAAAAAGATAAATGATAAAATGATTCCTCAAACAGGGTCTCCCTTAGCCCTCCAGCCACAAATGGCTGCCAACAGCCCTTGGCACGGAGTTTTCAGCTGCCACCCAACACTGTCGCTTAGGGACCAGGCCCCAGCTTTTTCAAGGCTCCTAGCAAGCAAGCCAGGCCTCTTTCCAGTCAGCAGGGCTGGGCAGCTTCTGCAGACGGTGAGTGTAGAGAATTCCTGTGGAACATATTCGTTTGGTTCGTCCATGAAGACTTATGGAACTGGATCGGTTCTGGAACACTCTGGGTGTGTGTGTGCCTTCCAACCTTAATGGCCGTACACTCGATGACCTTGTGGCACTTGGGAACATTTTGTTGACTGAGGCCATCAACCAGACAGCTCCCAGGCACCCGCTTACCGCGCATAGGTGGTGCAGGGCCCCATGATTTACATATGACCTGCGCCTGCTGAAGCAGGAAGGGAGGCGGTTAGAGTAATGGTGACGTTGGACCTGTGCTCCAGCTGACTGATTGCGACGTAGAGTTGCTTTGAGAACCTATACCGTAGCTATGCAGGCAGTAAAGAAGGTTTTCTTTGCTACCCTCATATTATCCGCAAAGTCTCTTCCAGCTGAGCTTTTCTGGGTGGTGAAGGGGCTGGTCAGTCTGGCCTCTCTCCACCTGAAACTGGAGCATCCAGTGCTTGCTGTAACCATTTTTATAGACTTTTTTGCTTACAAAATAGCTCACATTCACCACTGTTTCAATTCTGTGTTTGAGGCAGGGAGTGTACCTGAGGCTACGAATGCCCCGCCTTGTCCCGTTTTGTGGGATCAGTTTGGGTTGATAGTGTCCTCCAACGCAGTGGTGATGCTGGGGGCTATGCTAGCTACAACTTGTGAACTTGATCCATGTCCGTCCTGGTTGGTTAAGGCCAGCCGGGAGATGTTGGAAGCGTTGCTGGCTCGGGTGGTCAGTGCCTCCCTGGTGGAGGGCAGGGTCGTGAAATGCCTGAAGGAGGCTGGTGCCATCTCTTGACATTGATGCACTGGCCAGCTATCAACGAGTCTCTAACCTTCCCTTTTTAGGGAAGGTTACTGAACTGACAGTGGCCAAGCAGCTCCAGGGGCATCTGGACCGGATCGGTTTCCTTGATCCTTTGCAGTCAGGATGTCATCCGGGCTATGGTACGGAGACTGCACTTGTGGCCTTAGTTGACGATCTGCGCCAAGAGATGGATCGAGGTAGGTCCGCTCTCTTGATTTTGTTAGATCTTTCAGCGGCATTTGATACGGTGGAACATGAGTTGTTGGTGACATAAGAACATAAGTAGTGTCATACTGAGTCAGACCAATGGTCCATCAAGCCCAGCATCCTGTCCTCCAACAGTGGCCAATCTCGATTGCATGGGAGAAGAATCAACAGTCACAATGGGCAATCCATTCCCCGTTGTTCACTCCCAGCTCCTGACAGTAAGAAGTTCATCCCATAAGCTACTTGGTTAATAGCCATTAATGAATCTACTCTCTAAGAACTTACCCAGTCCTTTTTTAAACCCAGCTGTACTACTGGTCTTGATAACATCCTCTGGCAACAAATTCCATAAGTTAATTATGCATTGAGTGAAAAAGTACTTCCTTTTATTTGTTTTAAATCTGCCAGCAGCTAGTTTCATGGAGTGTCCCCTAGTTCTAGTACTATTTGAGAGGGTAAATAACCATTCCACACCACTCAAGATTTTATAAACCTCTATCATGTCCCCTGTCAGTCTTCTCTTCTCCAAGCTGAAGAGACCCAGCTTGTCAAGCCTCTCTTTGTACAGAAGCCGTTCCATACCCTTTATAATGCTCGTTACCCGTCTCTGTACCTTTTCTACTTCTAGTTCACGTCTAGCGACACGTCTCCGAGACTGTGTCGAGGTTGGGGTGGACTGTTCTTGAATGGTTTTGCTCATTCCTGGTCAGCAGAACTCAGCTTGTGGTCCTGGGGGAGTGCTCGTCTTCCCCCCGGGATCTCACATGTGTAGTCCTGCAGGGGTCTATTCTGTCCCTTCCCCTGTTCAACGTATATATGCAGCCATTAAGTGAGATCGTGAGAGGATTTGGACTGGAATGTCATCAATACGCTGATGACACCCAGCTATACTTCTTGTTTTCATCTGACCAGATCCTGCAGTCTCTATGCTTACCCGTCTGGCTGCGGTGCGAGACTGGATGAGGACGAGTCACCTTAAGCTGAATCCCGACAAGATGGAGGTGATGCTGGTGTTAAGGGTGCTTGCGTGGAGGCTCCCATCACTGATGGGGTGCATCCAACTCTGGTCCCTCAAGTTCGGAGTCTGGGGTTCTCCTCAACTTGCAGTTCTGCCTGGATGTCCAGGTGGCGGCTGTAGTGAGGAGTGCCTTTAGTAATTTACATATGGTCTGTCGTCTTTGACCGTATATCTCAGGCCCTGATCTTGCCACCATCATCCATACATTTATCACCTCACGGCTTGACTGCTGCAACGCACTCTACGTGGGCCTACCCCTGATAACAATCTGGAGACTTCAGCTGGTGCAGAATGCGGTGGCCCGCCTCCTAACGGGGATGAGCCGCTGGGAGCACATTACACCAATGCTCTGCTCTGGCTGCCTATAGTCTTCTGGTTTTGCTTCAAGGTGTTGGTTATAACCCTTAAAGCCCTATATGGCTTGGGCTCTGTCTACTGAGGAAACGCCTCACCCCCCACCCACCCCCGTGTTCTTGATCAGCCCCTGCGATCCTCCAGGGGCGTCCTATTGGAGGTTCCCCGGGTTTCTCAGGGGGCCACATTTGAAAGGGAGTTCTTGGTGGCTGCACCATGACTCTGGAACTCCCTCCTGGCAGATTCGACTCTCCTGGGACCTCTCCTTATTTCACAGTCAATGCAAGATCTGGCTGTTTTGCCAGGCATTCAGTGAGGGGGATTAAGTTGGTTTTAATCTGAGTTTTTTATGTTTATTTTTATTTTTGTATTTTGATTATTTATGTTTGCTGTACACCGCCCTGAGTTGCTGTACAGAAAATAGGGCAGTACAGAAGTACTGAAAATAAATATAAAAAAATAAAATGAAATTCTCAGGCCCCAGACTTTTCACAGCTGTAGCAACCACCACAGCTTGGTTTCACCCAGGATGGTTCTGTTCAATTCCTCAAATGGTGGAGTTCAGATGTAAAGACATATACTTACTTTTTGCATAGGAGGACAGAGCACTGCTGACAGATTTGTGAAGAGTCTCCTCTACATTGCACACAAGGCTGTGTGCAGGATTTCTATCTCCCACAGCATCAGCAGATGCAGGCATGTACCCTCTTCCAAGACAGAAATCTCCAGCTCTGGGGGCCTGGCTACTTATTAAAAACCAAAAGGGCTGTGGATCTCAAAAGGGAGAAAGACTGGTCTTGTGGTTAGGGCTAGGGAGACCTGGACTTGTTTCTGGGGATACCCATGAAGAATATTTAGAAGCCTGTTCGCTCACATTAATATCAGTTATTTTAATTTCACATACTCTGTGTGACCTTGACCAAATCCCTCAACCTCAAAATGTGCAATGGATGTTGTACGAATAAAGTGATTAGAGAGGAACTAAGACCCTGTCATGGCAAGAACCATGGATGTACCTAGAACAGGGGTGGGGAACTTCTGGGTGATTTTCTTTGTCCTGCCACCCTGACTCAACAACGTGCGGCCTGGTGCCTGCCTCTCGGTGGCCCAGGCGGGCTTTTGCGGGCCGCCCAGATCCTTTCCTCTGACTCACCAGCGGCGCAGCAATTGCAAATGTCCCGCTGTGTGCACCTCTGGGCACGTGTGTACACTGGGACCAGCCATTTCCTTAATCTGGAATGCTGGGAAATGTAGTCCCAGCATACCAGATTCAGGGAATAGTTGGTCCTGGCCTGCGCACACACCTGGAGAGGCACACACTGAGTGGGGCCTCCAAACAGCCTGAGGCCAGGCGGCAGCAGTATTAGGCACGGGGAAATGAGACCGGCCCAAGTGTATACAAGTTTGAATGATTCAGTGTGTGTGTGTGTGTGTATGTGAGTGGAAGTTTGTTTGTTTGAATGTGTGTGAGTTTGTCTCAATGTGTATTTGTTTGAATATGTGTGTGAGTGTAACTCTGTTTGAATGTGTGTGTGAGAGCGTGCACGAGAATGAATATGTGTTTCCGTAATGCACTAGTCTTAATTATAATTAATTATAATTAACTCTTAATTGATTTATCCCCCCTGGCTCGTTCAGGGATCCACAATTCAGCCCCCGGGCCTAAAAAGGTTCCCCACCCCTGACCTAGAATGATAGCAAAAGAATAGGCATGGTGAGAGGAAAGGTGCCTGGTGGTTACCATAGCAGGGGATTAAATGAGACACAAGGATAGGTTTTACAGTTTTGCTGACCATGAGTCCATCTCCAGACCCAGAAAGTAGACACCATTCACTAAAGCAGAAGTTTCCAAATTATGGTTTGGGGCCCCAGGCAGGGTCATGCCTTTTGTGGACAGGGTCAGGAATCTCATTTACACTGGATACACTCTACATTCTCTAAATGTCTTGGGTCACTGAATTATATTCAAGTCTTAAAGTGGGATCACATAGGCAAACCGTTTGGGAACCACTGCTTGGAATCTTCCAGATCCTTCCTGTCACTTCAATAGGTCCAACTGGGTTAAAGTGCCAGCGGGAGTGTGGAAGGTGAGTGTGGCAATTGCTGTTCAGTTATTTGGGCCCTGCTAGCTTTGGGGGTGCAATCTTTTGTTGCCACGGATTATCAGGCAGAGGAACCCTGCTTGGTGGTTGAGTCCAGCCCTCTATTGCAAGGCAGGGAGGAAAAAAACCAAGTACAAACATCCAAGCCTTATTGAAGCACACCCAAGCCACCCTTCCCTACTCCCAGGGGCATTGGGGATTGAAAGAGATAAAGGACATTATATTAAAAAAGCAGCTTTAATCTTTCTTTTGAACTCACTATTTACATCTAAGCCTAGCTCATTCCCCAGGAAGCGCTGGTCCAGCTGTGGGGGTTGCTGCTTGTTGCTCCACAGCTGGCTGAGACTGGAAAGAGACCACGGCTACTAAGGGGAGCTGGGTAGAGTCAGGGAGAAGCCAGGCCAAATGCTTATCCTGGTGATAAATTGACTCCCAGCGCCAAGAAGTTATCACCATCCAAGCCACAGATGCCAGAGGCAAGCCTGGGTCTATTTGGCTGGCACCTTATTGCTTCTGTGCAGATGCTGCCTACTTCACTTGCCCTAGGAAGGGAGAGGAGGCGTCATCCAATCAGCCTTGTCCATTCCTAGAACATCTACAGAGAGCCAAAACCACCTCGTTGAAGTGTTAAGTGGTTCCTGTTGATGTCTTGTTTCTAATGGTCTCTGTGCTACTATGCATGACACAACATCACCATGTCTTACTTAGAAAGTCAACTCCCAACCACTGATGAGTTAAAAAAATATTCACTCCCTCTCCTTCAGACCGAGGGGAAGCTAGCAACCACAGAAGATGAACATCCCTTAGATGGCAAGATGGCCACTGCCCAGGAACTAGGGGGTTTTCAAGCCTCCATCAAAAGCCAAGAGCCTGGAAAGATGTGGCTGTATTGATAGGAGGGCCCTTTAAAACAGGGTCACTTTGGCAGCGTAGGTAGCTTCTGTATCTGCTCTTGCCATTTGCTTTGTCCACAAGCTGGCTGAATGTAGCAGTCACCATAGACCTCTCTCTGTGTTCACATGCCATGCGCTAGTTTTTCTTCTGGGTGACAACTGGCATAGTAGTTCCAGGTTTGACACCTCAAACAGAAAAGCAGGGGTCCATCCAATCGCCGTCCCTGCTGAGTGCAAGCCTTTCTGACTGAAGATGGCTGGCAGACTCTTAACACCCATTCTCAGACACAGCTGCATCAAGCACTGCAGACTCCTGTTGAATTGCTGCTGTTGCCATGCTGATGGCCTCCTCCAGGCTCTGCTGCTCTTCCAGCTAGAGGAGGAGAGACATGGCATCATGCTCCCACACTTACAAGCAGCGGAAACCCATCAGCCCAGGGAGGGAATGAAGATCAAAAGGCAGCAGACAGGTGTGGCAGTGAGAGGAATACCAGGTGCTGGGGTAGAAATGGGGGTATCTATTACAGTAGCATAGAGAACAGAAGGTGGAGGAATATGGTGCTAGTTAGAGACAGTTGTACATAGGGAGGACATGGGTGTGAGGTAAAGGTGTGTGGGTGAAGACAGCGATGCTGGGAAACTGCTATGATGCATGCAGTTAAAAACTTCCATACAGAAAGAGTATGTTTTTTTTATGGAGCAGCAAACCCAGATTTATTGGGTAGTCATTCCAGTGTTTGTGCGTACAAAGTTTGCACACAAATGAGGGAATATAAAGTGATTATTGTAACATGAAGCAACACCCTGAGAGGAGAGCGTAGCTGCAGCAATGAAAGAGACAGATGCCAAGCCAAGTACCACTGCAGAAGGCATGAAGCAGATATATAGCAAGATGGGATATGGGCAATGATGTAGGAAAACATCCAGCGAGCACAGGACGGAGCCCAGCTTTGTGGAGAGGAGCATACGGTACCTGCACAGCAATGTGAGTGCCATTGGCAGTTGCTAGCACTGCCACCTGCTGATGACGGATGGATGCTATGGGTGAATCTTCAGACATGACTGCCCCAGAAGTGACTATTGTGACCTAAAAAACATTAAGGCAACATTTAAATCACAGTTAAGAATTAAATATGTCTGTCCCCAGAATATTTACAGGGGTGAAATGCAATTAGAATTAGTGTGAGGGAAAATGCAACTTCTGCCTCTACCGGATGCGACTCCATTCCATCGGTGCTGACCATGGTCACAGTGTGGGTGCCAGATGTTGAAATCTCTTCCTGTGGCACAGTGATAGCTGTACCACCCTGTGTCACCATGGTGATAGCACTGCCCAGTGCTTGTAAATCTTCATGGGACAGACTGACCTGAGAAGAGGAAACAACAGACAGACAAAAAGGGTTAATAGGTTGCAACCAGCAATCAGAAGGTTTCAGAGTTTGCTGTCCTGCTGGAACAGTAGGGAACCTACAGTGCGGGATTAGGAGCCACCTCTTTCCTAATTACTATCAGTGACAACACTTTACATTTCCATCTCTAGGGCCTTCTCTCCAAGGAGTTTATTATTGACATGCAGTAGAGTGGCACGCAGGACACCAGCGTACTAGATGTTGTATGAAAACATGCTAAGAGACTGTCTCGGCCCAAGGAGCTTCCAGTCCAAACAAGTGATTCATGAGTTTAGATGTACAGCACCCGAGAAGCAGGGATTATCACTACCCCATTTCAAACACACATGATTTGAAGGCCAAAAAGGTGGAGTGACTTATCCCTGCTCATATAGAGTCAAATGGGAAAAGAATCCAAAGTTCCCACCTCCTTATTCCCTGTTCTAGCCACATCCCCATATCCCCCAACTACTTTGACCCATCCACAAAAATAAATCACACTCGTGACACATTACTGCATGGGGCAGCTTAACAGGCAGCAAGATATATTAATTGGGAACCTAAAAAGATGGTTCATAGTAACACAGGAACTAGACTCAGCAGAGCTTTGCCTTGCTCTGCATTGTACTTAAAAGCATTTTTCAAATTCAGCTCCCAGCCCTTTGAGCAGAAGGTGCTGTTTGATCAGCAAAGTGCACCAGCAGAGTAATAGGCAAAGGCCAGAGAACATGGCGTAATTTACATACTAAATACAGTCTAAATTCAGCCCATATCCTAAGAGACTGAAAGCTGTTACTGTCTGGCAAGTTACCCAGTGGGCTATTGTGATTGAGTTGGGTGAGCTTCACTCATACTCCAAAATGACCAAGACCGCACACCACGAATAAAGTATTCCATGTTGGGAGTTTCAGAAAACTCCTTTCCTCCCTATGCCAAGGTTTAAGGTTATGGGCAAGATATAGGAAGCCTGTCCTGTGCATGTCTGTCTGTCCATGCTGCAGCGTTCGCTGCAGCTGTCAATTCAGCAAATTGTATCAGTACTGAATTCATACCCCTAAAATAAAAGCAGAGTCTAACTCACAACATACATTCCTGTGATAGGAACCAAGGACATTGGGTTTGATTCCAAACCCCCGTGCATCCGGATTATGCGCGGGCCATAATCTAGCCTGCATGGATGCGTGTGCGCTGTTTGTGCAGCGCGCAGGGTTTGGGATTGAGCCACCTTGATCATCCTAGTTAACTCCCCACATATGGTAACATAGGTTGCAGGGATGACTAGGTTAAATGCTACATTGAAGGCCATTTGTTTTTAATGTTTTTATAAGGGATATGGGGGCAGAAAAAGGTAATGAGGGTGGAAATGAAAAGAAGGGGAATTTGGTGGTGGAAGGTATTCCCCCAGGTGACACAGGGAGTGGGAGTGATGGGGTGTAGATGGTTGGGTTTTTATTTGTGCATATACATTATAATTTATTTCTATTAGTAAGCTGTACTGACTTGTTGAAAACAGCCCTGAGCCATATGAACAGGGTGAGACAGAAACTAAAAAATATATGTATTTATTTAGCAGAAACAGGGAAGTGGCCAGGGGAACTTAAGAGATGGAAGAAAGGAGAACTGGTCACATACCTCGGTGAATTCCTTTCTTCTCTTGGCTCCCGTAATGCTCCGCACGGGCAGTTCTGTGGCTGGCCACCAGGAGGCAGATGCCTCAGATGTTTCCACTGCTCTTGCGCAGAGCTAGCCCCGACTCTCCGCAGTCTATGTCCAAGCCGAGGGTCGGTCTAACAATTTAAGCTGAGAACTTGTACAACATTAATTAATACTTTTTTAACCTTATAACTTTTCCAACGCGGATTAAACCTTCTCTGAAGTAACTATGTGAAACTTAGTGCAGATCTCTGTGTTTTCGCCCTTACTCTGGCGCTGTTTGGCCGGGTGGGTCGGAGCATTACGGGAGCCAAGAGAAGAAAGGAATTCACCGAGTTAGGTGATCAATTCTCCTTTCTCTCTCTGCCTCCCGGTAATGCTCTGCACGGGATGTACTTGAGCCCAATTACCCTACGGGCGGGAGCCGACAGCACAGGTGTTTCCAGCACTGCCTGCAGCACCCTTCTACCAAAGGCTGCGTCTGCTGATCTGTGCACATCTATTTTGTAGTGTTTTACGAAGGTATGAAGGGAGGACCAGGTGGCAGCCCTGCATATCTCTTCGTATGATGCATGAGCATTAAAGGTGTATGAAGTGGCCGCACTCCTAACTGAGTGTGCCCATATTTGAATGGGTGGAACCTTGTTCTTTGCCCTGTATGCCTCTATAATGCATTGTTTTACCCATTTTGCTATTAGGGTTTTGGAGGCCTTTGAGCCTGCTGTGCCAGGCCTAATGTTAACAAACATTGCTGTAGTGGATCTAAAACTGTTTGTTCTTTTGAGATAGATTCTTAAGGCCCTACGAACGTCTAGTTTGTGTCAGATTTTTTCTTGAGGGTGGACTGGTTTGGGGCACAGGGATGGTAAGTTTATCTCTTGTGCCTTGTGGAAGAGGGTGTTTATCTTGGGGATAAACGCCTGGTCTATTTGTAGTGTTACTGACTGGTCGTGGAAGGTGCAGA
>QEPC01012575.1:456293-469805 GCA_003113815.1 Sphenodon punctatus | reverse complement strand
TTGTACAAGTTCTCAGCTTAAATTCTTAGACCGACCCTCGGCTTGGACATGGACTGAGGAGAGTCGGGGCTAGCTCTGCGCATGAGCAGTGGAAACATCTGAGACATCTGCCTCCCGGTGGCCAGTCGCAGAACTGCCCGTGCGGAGCATTACCGGGAGGCAGAGAGAGAAAGCAAGAGTGCATGTGTGAAGGTGTGCGTGTATGCTAGTATTGGGCAAAAAACCCCTCCCTTAAGTGCCCCTCAAACTCTGGAGGCCCAGCAGCCTTCATACCTGCTGTGTTCCATCCTGAGAGATAAGTGCCACCTGGGTGGGCATGCCATCCTCCTCTTCCTCCTCCCCCATCTCCGATAGGAAAGTAATCCTCTGGCGCTTGAGAGGGGGCACCTTCTCGGTAGCTGCAAAACGAAAGGGCAAGGAAGTGTTAGTGAGAAAAGTCCACTAAGCGGACTCCATACTTGGCTGAAGGTGGTTTCAGCACCTGGATTTTCCACTGTCACTCTGGGCCCATTCACTGAAGAAATGGGACAATGGAAGAACGAAGTAACAGTAAAAAAAGAGGAATAAGGATGGCCCAATGTAGGTCTGGGAGACGGAGCTGCAGAGCTCTCCGGTGTCTCCTAGTGGCACCAGCCTGGCCTGGAAGAGGGGGCTCTAGGCCCAGGCTCTGGAGTTTAAATAATGTGGAATGGGGAGACAGCAATAATCAAGAAGCTGCTCACCCTCCAGCTGCTGCTGCTGCTCGTAAAGGGCCTGCTCACTTTCTTCAGTGGCCTCCAGTTCCCCGTGGGTGCTGCGCTTGTGCATGGCCAGCGTGGAGGTCTGGCGGTAGGTTTTGCCACAGCTGTTACAGGTGTAGGGCTTGCAGTGAGTGTGAACCACGTGGTGTTTGTAGAGACTTGAGTACTCTGTGAAGCGCTTGCCACAGCCTGGCACCGTGCACACATATGGCTTCTCTCCTGGGACAGAAGGAGAGGGTGGGGAGAGAGTCACTTTCCAGTCCTAAGCATGTCACAGCCATTAGTTAGTTACCCCCCAGTTTGCCCAACCGGGGGGGTGGGGGTTTGCCCTGTTTTTATACACAGGAATGCTGAGGTATTAAGAGGGGAAGCAAATTATTCTGGGCTCAGCTCTGCGTCTGCCTCATTCCATGGCCTAGAGGAGTGCTATCCTCCAGCCCTGCGCTTGGACCACCCCTCTAGGCAGGGCTCTCCACACTGCACCGCCTGGTACAAGTACCTATGGATCTCCTAGCACATGTGCAGATGAGGTAGCTGGGTTATGGCAAAAGTATGCAAACACTTTGGAAGGAGGGGAATGTTACAGAGTAAGTGGTTCCACACCTAATACATTTACAGATGCTTACTGTTAACAGCTCTAGCTTATAAATCAGCAAGGGGAATCCTCAGCTTTGGGACTGGCCACAAGGCCAGCCAGTGCTGTACCACAGCCAATCTTCCCACCTTACCTGTGTGGATTCTCATGTGGTTCTTGTAGTTGGTGGCACTGGTGAAACCCCTCCCACAGTTGGCCTCAGGGCACATGTATGGACGTTCCCCTGTGTGCGTCCGGATGTGGACCTTGCGGATGTTGGAGGTGGTGAAAGAACGGCCGCAACCTTCAAAAGGGCATTTGAAGGGACGCTCACCTTCAGCAACAGAAAAGCAGGACACAGTGCAGCCTCTATTAGCCAGGGAGAGCTTCTGACACTCAGCACAGATCCATGCTCCCATGCTTATGACATTGCATTTGCATCAGTGCTATACCAACTGTCTGAAGGCCACAAGGAGAGGCTTCAAGGCATGGGCAATGGCTTCATGTTTCCACTTCAGCCTCTCCATGTTTCTCCCAACCCAACCAATTTAAAACATTTATCTCTGGATGGCTGACAATATATTACATGGCTCACAGGACCCTACCATGTATTCTGCATTTTTTTACCCAAATTCTGAAACAAGGAAATCCAGATTCTGCAAGCAGAATTATGTAAATTAATTAAATCCTGCAGGTTATGAACATTTTGAATATAAATTAACTTTACAGAATGACATTGCATCAATTTTTATCATCTAATATATTTAAAAACCTCACAAAATACCACATGGGCCTATCAGTGGCGGGGTTGGGAGTGTGACTATCCTCTTGAGGGTTGTGGGCAGCTGCTCTTCAGCAGCTGTGGCACAAAAGGTCCATGTACCTGTAACATATACCAGCTGCCAACAGTACCAGCACTCCATTTGCTAGCTCACAGTGCTGGCATCTTATTGGCTTGCTCATAGTGCTCCCTACTCAGGCTGTAATTCTGCATTGGCAGATGCAATTTCTGTGACAATTTGGCCAAATGCAAAATTCTGCAAAAATGGCTGCAATCGCAGCAGCGCAGAATTCACGGGGCCCCAAGGACTAGTAGGACAGCCTACATCTCTCTATGGAGCACACTCAACATTGTCAAAGAAAGCTTCAACAGTGCTTTCCACAAGAATCTTCTCAAGGGGCAAGGGAGAACCACAATCCTCTCCAATAAGGCTTCCAGCAAGAGCATAGAAGCACTAGGAAGAGGACTAAACTCATTTCACCTTCTTGCTCATTAGTTTGCATCAAACTGAAAGGCTACTGCTACATATTCCTCTTGTTTAGGTCTGCATCAAACACCGATCCAGGACAGAGTCACTATACCCAGTGTGCAAACACACAGCAGTGTAGATCACATACAGCTGGGTACACATGCTGCTTTGCTGTTAAGGGCTTCACTCTTTGAGAGTTTTAATTAAGGCAGCCCAACCTTCACAAACCAGACCTATCCTGTTACATGTGGGCACACTGCGACACTAACCGTATGAAACCTCTTCCCTTGCAGGCTATGGACTGAAGAGCCACCAATGGATGCCAAATAAGGGAAGGGGCCAGCTCCGGCAGGGATGTTTGCATGGCACAGCAGCTTGCACATGCACCGAACTGGGTCTCCCCAGGCCAGCAGCATCTCCAGAGGGGACATGAGCCACAAAGAACATGCAAATTATGAACTTGGGAGTCCCAAACAGCAGCACAGCTCACCTGTGTGAGTCCGGATGTGTTTCTGCAGGTCCCCAGAGGTCTTGAAGGCTTTGGTGCACAGGTCTTCTGGGCACTTGTAGGGTTTCTCGCCAGTGTGTGTTCTCACGTGGCTCTTCAATCCATAGCCTGCAAGGGAAGAGGTTTTGTAAGGTTAGTGTCACAGTGTGTTCCATGTTGTAACAGGATGGACACCCACGGCATTTTCACAGGTCTGTTTTGTGGATCAGAAGGGAGGCCCTACAGGTTGGGAATGGCTGAACTGCCTGGAACTGTGTTCAACTCCCAGCAGGACCTGCTCAACTCATCATCCTTCCCAGTTAAAGATGACCGGGACTGCTACATGTTTTTCTGAATGGAACCTTAAAAACAGAATTGTTGTTTGCTCCAGTGGAATAGAACTGGCAGCATCAAATTCTAATATCTATACACAATGGTCACAATCCACAAAACATTGACTCCGGAGTAGCTCCACTTACTCCAGAGCAGTTCCATTAGAACCTAATGTTGGGTTCTAACACAAGAGAGAGATATGGGTGTCACTGTGAATAGCTATACCAGCTCAAGGAACAGCAGCAGACACAAAGGCAAACAGAATTTTAACAATTATTAGGAAAGGGATAGGAAACAAAAATGAAAAATATCATGACGCTATAGAAATCCATGGTGTGCCCGTATCTTGTGCACAGTTCTGGTCATCCTATCTGAAAAGGGGCATAGTAGAATTGGGAAAAGTCCAGAGAAGGGCATGGAACAGTTTCCATTTAAGGACAGGCTAAAAAGACCAGGGCTCTTCAGCTTAGAAAGGAGATGACTGAATGGGGATATGATTGAGGTTTATAAATCCATGAATGAAGCAAAAAGTATATAAGAAGTTGTTGTTTCATCCTTCTCATAAAACCAGAACTAAGGGACAATGGAAGAAGTCATCTGCTGCCAGGTTTAAAACAAAAGGGAGCACTTTTTCTCACAACAAATAATTAGCATGTGGAACTCATTGCCATGGGATGTTGTGAAGCCTCAAAAGCATGGAGTAGGTCCTTCAGTGGCAATTAGGTTGGTTAGGGGATGAAACCTCTGACTGCTGGTAGGTGAGAGCAAATGACAGAGGATGCCCATTCCAGAGATGCTCTTTTTTATACCTCCCTAAAGCATCTGGTGCTGGCAGTTTTCAAAGGCAGGCTACAGAGCTAGATTGATTGGTCCGACCTGTTAAGACTTGTATGCACAAGAGCAATTCCCCTGCAATTCTTACCTGTAGCAAATGCTTTCCCACAGCTTGGGAAGTCACATCTGTACGGCCGGTCACCCGTGTGAGCTCGTTCATGAACCTGAAGAGAATGACAAGACCAAGACTCAGATGGGCTCAATGGGGCCTAGGGGAGGGAGAGGACATACTCTGTCTCCTGCCGGTTAGCCACCCCCACATCCTAGCCCCCATTGTCAGTTTTCTTTCATTTCCAGTACTAAACCACTGTGCGGTGCTGCTACTGTGTCTGCTCACACCATGTCTGGACAGGAATAAATGATAATGATCTATTATCTAACAAAAAAAACTACCGGTTTAGAAGAAAGTTAAGGCGGGTTCTTCCTACTTAAACAAACACCAAAAACCAAGGAAATTAATATTTCCTAAGTTCACAACCAAAGACAAAATCTGAAACCACAAAAAACAGCCCTGTCTGCATCTCCAAAATTCCTGTTACATCCGCCTTAACAACTATGCATTGTGTTTGCGCTGTGTATGTTGCTTTAGTTCCATTTTTTCAAGCTCATGGCCCTTTTCTTTTTTTTTTTTCATGGTGGTGGATTTTTTTCTTATATGCTTAGCTCCTCAGTTCTTTATACCTGAACATTGTGGACTACTCACTGTAGCGCGTAGTGGATCCATGTAGTTAATGTGGTTTTCCTTGTTTTTCACAGCTTTGATCAGTTTTTTGGTGGGTTTTTTTTTTTTTGCTGTTCTTTGAAGCAAAACTTCATTCTTCCTTCAATCTAGCTGTCTTGCGAAAAGCCAGCAGACCTGGGGCCAAGCGGGCTTCCTCCAGGAGGGAGTTCCAAAATCGTGGCCCGGCCACCGAAAATGCCCTCTCCATTGTGGCCCCCCCGTTTTACCCGGGGGACCTCCAGAAAGACGCCCCCGGTAGACCAAAGGGTTCACTCTGAGACGCAGAGGGCAAGGTGGTCCCGGAGGTATGAGGGGCCCAGACCGTGTAGGGCTTTATAAGTCAACACTAACACCTTGAATCTGGCTCGGTACGCTATAGGCAGCCAGTGCAGAGTACGGAGCACAGGTGTTATGTGCTCCCGTCAACCCGTCCCTGTAAGGAGATGGGCCGCCGCATTCTGCACTAGCTGCAGCCTCTGAACCAGTGTCAAGGGAAGCCCCACGCAGAGTGCGTTGCAGTAGTCTAGCCTTGAGGTGATGAAGGCGTGGGTGAGGGTGGCCAGATCGGGCCCAGAAATGTACGGACGCAGCCTCTGCACTAGATACAACCGGCGAAAGGTGGATTTAGCCACCGCTTCCACCTGTCGATCCAGACGGAGGTCTGAGTCCTAAACCACTCCCAGACTCTGAACTGCTGGGCTACAGGAGGGTGGACCCCCCCCCTACAAGGGGAGCCAGCACCTCCCTCGCCCTGCCCACCACCATCACCTCCGTCTTGTTGGGATTGAGCTTCAGTCTGCTCTGCCACATCCAATCCACCATGGCCTCCAAACACTGGGAAAGTAACGAGACAGCAGGACCTGGGTCAGTTGAAAATGAGAGATACAGCTGAGTATCATCAGCATATTGGTGACATCATACCTCGAACCCTCTCACGATCTCCCCCAAGGGCTGCATATACACATTAAATAATGACGGAGACAGGATCGAACCCTGCGGAACGCCACAGGTCAGGGCCCGGGGGCTTGATGTTTCAGTCCCCAGCACCACCTGCTGGCTTCTCCCTGAGAGGAATGAGCGGAACTATCCTAGGACAGTCCCGTCCAGACCCCCCAGGTCTCACAGTCGTCTCAACAGCAGCTCATGGTCCACTGTGTCAAAAGCAACCGAGAGATCTAGCAGGATCAGAAATGTTGAACATCTTGAGTCCATCGCCCGGCAGAGATCGTCCACCAACGCCATCTCAGTACCATAGCCGGGACAGAACCCAGACTGAAAAGGGTCAAGGAAACCAATATTATCCAGATGTGCCTGGAGCTGTATTGCCACCACCCGTTCAATAATCTTCCCCCAAAAGGGAAGATTAGAGACGGGTCGGTAGCTGGTGAGTGCGCCCACATCCAAAGATGGCTTCTGCAGCAGGGGGCGCACCACAGCCTCCTTGAGACTGGATGACAATCTCCCCTGCCGAAAGGACGCGTTGACTACCCTCGCCAGCACCGTCCCCAAAGTCTCCCTGGAGGCTTTCACCAACCAGGACGGGCATGGATCTAATTCGCAACTGGTGGCTCTGACAGACCCCAGGACATCCACCACATCAGGTGGCGTCACTTCCTGAAACTCATCCCAAGAAGGTAAACCAGATGGTGCCCCCATAACCTTGCGCTCCTCACCTACTGCCTCCAACCCGGTGTCAAAGTTACTCTGGATCTGAGCGATCTTATCTGCAAAGTAGATGGCAAACTCCTCACAGCGGACCTGGGAAAAGTCCCCATCCAGGCGGAGGGAGGCCGGACTGACCAGCCCCCGCACCACCCGGAACAGCTCCGCTGGACGCGACTTTGCAGACGCTATGAGGGTAGCAAAGAATACTTTCTTTGCTGTTGACCTCACAGCCTCAACATAGGACCGCAAATGGGCCCTATGGAGAAGTCAGTCAGATTCAGAGAGAGTCCTACGCCAGCGTCGCTCTACTCTCCTGCCTACCTGTTTTATACAATGCAGCCCCTCAGTAAACCAAGGGGCTCTGCGGTGACGAGACGGAGGCAGGGGACGTCTCGGCACCACCCTGTCAATGGCCTCCCTCATCAAGATGTTCCAATGCTGGACCAGCTCATCGACAGAGTGACTGTCAGGGTCTAAGGTTAACTCCCTCAGAGCCTCCTGGAACCGCTGTGGTTCCCATCAGCCTCCGAGGGCACACCAAGCCACAGGCAGGGACTGTGTTCATTTCTATGTTCTGTACGGCGCCAAGTACATGACTGGCGCTATATAAATGTTTATTATAATAATAATAATAACCTAACTGGTCCAATCCCCCTCTGGAGGTGGTACACTGACAGACTGGGCTGTAGGAGATAATGATCCGTCAGTGCTTGGGGGTAGAGATTGGATCCAAGGGCCAGATCCAGGCACTGGAAAGGGGCCACATAAAAACTTGTCAAGGCCACATTTGGCCCCCGAGCCTGAGGTTCCCCATCCCTGCCCTACATGGTACTGTTGTGAACATGAGGCAGTGTCCAAGATGAAGCTTTGGGAGTTTGCTTGTTAGCTGGTTTACCTTCAAATGGTGGGCTGTGGTGTAGAGGCGGCCACAACCTTTGTAGCCACAGCGGAAGGCTCTGTCACCAACCTGTTGCCCCTTCCCATTGCTGTGCACCTCCTCTTCCTGGAGATCCTGCAAAAGAACACAAGGCAGCTAAACCTAAGAAATCACCACAACAGACTACGCAACACCAACAGGAGCATATCCCTCCACTCTGATCCAACAGAGCAGGAACCAGTGTTGACTGTGTTTTCTCCAGTGGTGGCAATAGAGAACACACAGTAAACACGGTCCCTGATCTAGAGCAATTCCCATGAAAAATAAAGGGTGTTTTTAGACAAGCACCTCCCCACCTATTACCCAACAATCTCCCACCTATCATGCATGTTTCAGGGCCGGTGTCATCCTATGCAGCCCTGCAACATGCATAATGGGTGGGTAATGTGATGGGGAGGCCCTTTAAGGGGCACCTGCTAGATAAACTGCAGGGGCAGTTCATGGAAGAGAATGCTGCCGCAGCAGGTGCCAAATAAGCTGCAGGCATAGCACCATATAGGACAGCACCTAAGTAGCCTACAGCTAAGCAAGCCACTGCGCTGAGTGGAAAACGGGGGTCAGCTAAAAAAGGGACCTGTGAGCTGTTGAAGGCAAAGGAGTTCAAAGAGTAAAACTGTCGCAGCTGGAGAGCTGGCCCCTGTACTGGACTCCAAGAACCTTGGGGAAGGTATGTGGGGAGTGCTTGGAGCCTGGAAAAGAGACTTGCTCCTTGTAATAGAGACAGAGTAGTGCTGGCCTGAGACAGGCGCTTGCATGATGAAGGGGACCATGCCTTGGGCATGTGCTGATTGAGAAAGGACTGTGCCTCCTAACAGTTGTGAAACTGGGTGAAAACAGACATGCACTGCAACACTGCTTTAACATCGCTTTAACATTTCCTATGCATGTTGCAGGGTTGCATAGGGTCCCAATACAGCCCTGCAACATGCATAAGAAATGTTAAAGTGGTGGTAAAGCAGTTACGTGCATGTCTGTTATAGCCCTAGCAAAAGAGCCAGTAATTGGGCAGCTGAGTGTCTGAGTGGGACCAGCTGACCTGGGCATGGCTAAGCCAGCCCAAAAGCCTGGAAAAGGCTGAGCTGGCAATTGCAAGGAGAGATGACCAGGGCAAGACAAGCCAGGAGAGGTGTGCCTCATAAGGGCAGAGCCAGCCTGCAGCTAGGAGCTGCCCTGCGAAGAACATAGCCTTGGAGGGATTGTGCCAAGCCAGGGAGATCTGTAAACAAGGTAGCTGAGAGACTGTATGCAGGGACCACCTGGCTGGGAGGAACTGTGTCTGGCCAGCAAGGTGCCCATGCTGAGAGGCAGAGATCTTTGTATGGTATAGTCTGTGATTATGGGAACTGTTGGTGACGGTTTGTAAGGAGCACTGTAAATAAATGACACTTGATGACAAAAGCCCACATGGGCTGGCCTCCTTGGGGAGTGCTGATCCTGAAGAGACTTAACCCCAAGGGCTGCCCTGTTACAGATATGTACATAAGAGTTCTCAGGATCATGGTTTGTTAAGCAATGACATGCTCTAATTAAGTTTGTTATAAAAGGGATAATTATTACTTGCATTAATATGTGAGTTAAACAATGTCAGCCTTGTAATCTCACCTCAGCTTTGCAAACATCTACTGGTCCTTTTGACCATCAAGTCATTCTTTGACGGAAGCAAATGAAATCTTATCGGCTGTACTACCCTTGTCGTCATGCTGCCAGGGATCCTAGGCTAGCATACTTTTAGGAGGTATTTGCAAGGCTGATAGCCTGGTGTAAACTACTGACATGTTGAAAAAGCCCAGAAAAGTAGTGGGGAGTGTTGAGCTCCATAACGATGTGCATGCTAGGGAAATGGGAGATGCTACCCCCTTCTTCATGCACATGGGTGGGTGAAGGGTAGTGGAGTTTTCCCTGGACTGGTTTGTTTTTGTGTTTTTAAATATTTATAATAAATTTATTATTTGTTTTACTGAATATTGTAAGCCACCCCGAGCCCACATTGGCAGGAGGAAGCGTGGTAATAAAGTTTTTTAAAAATAAAATAAATAAAGGAGAATTGGTCACCTATCTCGGTGAATTCCTTTCTTCTCTTGGCTCCCGTAATGCTGTGCATGGGCAGTTCTGCGGCTGGCCACCGGGAGGCAGATGTCTCAGATGCTGTCTCTTATACACATCTAGATGTGTATAAGAGACAGGAGCTAGCCCCGACTCTCCGCAGTCTATGTCCAAGCCGAGGGTCGGTCTAACAATTTAAGCTGAGAACTTGTACAACATTAATTAATACTTTTTTAACCTTATAACTTTTCCAACGCGGATTAAACCTTCTCTGAAGTAACTATGTGAAACTTAGTGCAGATCTCTGTGTTTTCGCCCTTACTCTGGCGCTGTTTGGCCGGGTGGGTCGGAGCATTACGGGAGCCAAGAGAAGAAAGGAATTCACCGAGTTAGGTGACCAATTCTCCTTTCTCTCTCTGCCTCCCGGTAATGCTCTGCACGGGATGTACCCGAGCCCAATTACCCTAAGGGCGGGAGCCGACAGCACCGGGCGTTTCCAGCACTGCCTGCAGCACCCCTCTGCCAAAGGCTGCGTCTGCTGATCTGTGCACATCTATTTTGTAGGGTTTTACGAAGGTATGTAGGGAGGACCAGGTGGCAGCCCTGCATATCTCTTCGTATGATGCATAAGCCTTAAAGGTGTATGAAGTGGCCGCACTCCTAACCGAGTGTGCCCATATTTGAATGGGTGGAACCTTGTTCTTTGCCCTGTATGCCTCTATAATGCATTGTTTTACCCATTTTGCTATTAGGGTTTTGGAGGCCTTTGAGCCTGCTGTGCCAGGCCTAATGTTAACGAACATAGCTGTAGTGGATCTGTTTGTTCTTTTGAGATAGAGTCTTAAGGCCCTACGAACGTCTAGTTTGTGCCAGTAGGGATGTCTACCGTGGTTGGATCCAGTCCTTCTGTTGTTGCCCACGAGGTGAAAGTCTTCCATGTGGCTCTGTATGCTTGTCTAGTGGCGGGTCGTCTGGATTGTTGCAGCGTTGTTAGGACCGCTTCTGAGTACCCCTTCTTCCTGAGTGCTATGCGCTCAAGGACCATGCTGTCAGCCTTAGCACATGTAGATTCTGGCATGTTAGAGGGCCCTGTGACAGCAGGTCTTGTCTCATGGGTAGCCTGATGCGGGGTGCGACGCTCAGCTGGATGAGGTCTGGGAACCATGGCCTCCTTGGCCACCACGGGGTTATCAGTATCATACGTGCCCACTCCTTCACTAGCTTCGCTAATGTTAATGGGATTAGTGGTATGGGGGGGAAACGCGTATATTAGTTCCGGAGCCATGGCTGGTTGAGGGCGTCTGATGCGATTGCTGCTCTGCATGGGTCTTTTGTCATGAACCTCGGTAGTTGGGCGTTCCCCTGACTGGCGAAGAGGTCTATCCCCGGGAGCCTGAACCTCTCTGTGAGTAGAGTGAATACCTCTGGGTGAAGCTTCCACTCGTGTGGGTCCATCGTTGTTTGGCTGAGCCAGTCTGCTTGTATGTTGTCTTGGCCCTTGATGTGAAGGGCTTTGATGGATAGCAGGTGTTTCTGTGCCCATGTGAAGAGGCGGGTGGCTTCCCAATGTAGTGCCGGAGCCCCCCTGGTGGTTCACATACGCCTTGGCTGTGACGTTGTCTATATACACCAGGAGATGTATTTTGCTGGGGCTGGTGAACAGGTGTTGTATTGCTAATCTGATAGCCTTCAATTCCAGGAAATTGATGCTCTGGTGATGATCTGAGTCGGTCCAGAAGCCCTGGATTGATGCGTTGTCAGTGTGAGCTCCCCATCCTGAAAGGCTGCTGTCTGTTGTGATAGTTTGCCTATCGGGTTCTGACATGGGTGTCCCCTTGGCGAATGTGTCTTCCTTTAGCCACCAGGACATGGAGCATGCGGTTGTCCTGGGGATGGTGACCCTGGGATTCTTGCCTTGCGTGAGCTCTCGCTGCATAGGACACAGCAGCCTCTGTAAGGGTCGCAGGTGAAACCGCCCCCACTGTACCTGCTTGGTGCATGAGACGAGGAGTCCGAGGAACTGAGCCAGGGTCTTGAGTCTTAGGTGGTGTCTGTGTTGTAGCAGGGATATCAGGTTGTGTATCTTTTCCTGTCTTTGTTGTGGTACGGAGATGACTCCTGAGGGGGTATCTATCACCACGCCGAGGTGTTCCATTTTCGTTGTTGGGGTCAGTTGACTTTTCTCTGTGTTGATCAGGAACCCATGGCTGCTGAGATTCTCCTTTGAAGAATCTGCTGAGAGGGAGCTTTGATTAGTAGGTCATCCAGGTATGGGTATAAGTGCACACCCTCCTGTCGGAGGTTTGCTACCAATGGGACTAGGACCTTCATAAATGTTCTGGGAGCCAAGGACAGCCCGAATGGAAGGGCTCTGTATTAGTAGGGATTGTTCTGGTAACAGAATCTCAGCCATTTCCTGTGGGGAGGCCATATAGGAATGGGTAGGTACGCCTCCTAGAGGTCGAGTGAGACCATCCAGTCACCTTCCCTTAAGCTGTGGCAAATGGAGGATACTGTCTCCATCTTGAATTTTTGGGCTATCACCACTTTGTTCAACAGCTTGAGGTCTAGGACCGCTCTCCATAAGCCTGACTTTTTGGGCACAAGGAATATTATGGAATATAGACCCTGTCTGTGTTGGTGCTGGGGGACTGGCTCTATGGCTTTTATTTGTAAGAGCCTCTGTATTTCTATAGTTATTGCCTGGTGCATTTGTAAGTTTTTTGATGCCGATGACATGAGAAATGTGTGTCTGGGGTTCTATTTTAGTTCTATGCGGTATCCCTGTGAGACGCACTGTCTCACCCAGGCGTCTGGTACCGAGTGTTCCCAGAGTTCTGAGAAGCGTGTAGCCTGCCCCCTACCGCTTGTTCCCTTGGATAGTCATGCTTCCTGCTTGTGGGCTGGGGAGTTGGGTTTGTTTGGCCTTCGTCTGCTGAAGCGTTGGCCTCTATTATTTCTATTGCGGAAGTCGAAATTGCCTGTGGTTTCCCTGGACTGTCACTGAAACTTTCTGAAGTTTCCGAAACCCCCTCTTGTTTTGTAGGGTAGGGAACGAAAAAATCTGTTTTTAGTGCCCGTTTGTCATAAATTCTTGGGTTTGGCCTTGTCATTTGCGTCTAAGACTTTTTTAAAAATTTAAGTTATATTTTTTATTTTTGAAATACAACATTCACACGTTCTTTCTTATCTTACCTCTAATTATAACATTCAACTTTTGCCCCTCTTTTCCAGTCACTTCATCTGGTGGCAAATTATCGTATTTCTAGTGTGAACCCAGGGGCTGCTGCTGGGTTTTTAGTTTGGAGGGGCAGTAAGGCCGTCCGGCCTGCTGGCAGCGAAGCCGCCGGCGAGCCGGTGGGTGGAGCCAGGGCAACGGTAGGCGGAGCCAGGGCAACAGTAGGCGGAGCCAGGGCATAACCCAGCAGCAAGGAGTTCCCAGGGTTAACATCAGATGAAAGAAAACACAATCTATAATGCACATCAAGCTTAAAATGAATAATGTATAAACCCCAAACACAGGGAAACACAGAAAACACTGGCATAACCCAGCAGCAAGGAGTTCCAAGGGTTATTACATTACTTAATCCAACAATTTCAGTTAGGTTAGGCAGGTTATAATCACCTCCTCTGCCAGGTTTAAAAGCAGGCAGATAACCTTAAACCTCACTTACAAGCAGTTTTAGCAAAGACACACACACACAGACACAGCAGAGGTTAAGAATACTGCTTCAGAAAGAAGGGACTTGCTGCATGTATGTTGGATGTAAAAAAACCCCATTGAGCATGCAACATTAATTTGGCCCCATAGAAACCACAGATTGAAAACCAGAAATCAAATCACTTTCCACCAGTCCAGAAATTAAAGCATTAGAAAGAACACAGTTTGAAATCACACACTGACTGAGCTTTTAAAGAAAGCCCCCCC
>QEPC01012575.1:441426-454802 GCA_003113815.1 Sphenodon punctatus | reverse complement strand
TTAATCCTGTCTGGGGTGATATACCATCTCTGGGTTAATTTAATTTGTGGTTCTTTTACCATCAAGGACCCGGAACAGTTTGACATATGCAGCCATATGTCCTGCATTTCTTTCTCTGTAATCTCTATCTGTAGGTCATCTGACCATTTCGATATGTACCCCACATCTGGGTAGTGGTAGAGGGCTTTTACCATTCTATGCAACATAGAAAATATACCTCTTTGAATTCCCTCATTAAATATTAATTTTCTCCAAGTCAGTTGGATCCCTACTATAGTTAACCTTGTCTTTTGTATTATTCATGGCACTATGCAGCCTGCAGTAAAACCAGAAATCAATCTTCTCCTTAATGACAGTTTCAGTGGTGTCCCTGGTCATAAAACTACCTGTCGCAAATAGGTGTCTAGCTCTATAAATCCCTTTCTCCTTCCACCTCCTTAAAGTTTCTATCTCCTTTTTATTCCATGTAGGACCTGCTCTTTCCAGGAGGGTGTATGGTGACTTCCCATATGTCACCTCCAATTTATTGCAGCACCCCTGCCATGTAGTTATGGCTGTCCCCACAAAGGAATGCAGCTTCCCTTACCCCCTGCGCAGTCTAGTTTTTTCAGTATTTTCAAACAGCTGCCAGCCATGATCTACACCTAGTAGTTCTATTTCCAAGTCTCTCCACTTTGGGGCTGCCTTATCCTGCTGCCGGATTTTAACCGCCCTCAATGCCAATGCCTTATGATAGTATCTTAAATCTGGTAAATTACACCCTGCCCCCCCCCATCTCACTCCCAGTCTTTAATATAGACCTTCTTACTCTTGGCTTCTTTTTGCCCGACTATAAATTTCATTATTGCATCCATTTTCTGGAAGAATTCTGTGGGTAGTTGGATTGGAATTGCCTGGATAGTGTAAAGAATTTTTGGTAATAATAGCATTTTGATCAGGTTTACTTTTCCTAGCCACGAACATCCCATCCTATGCCAAGAATGCTGTTTATCCTGAAATTCCCTTATCAATGGTAAGTAATTTGTCTTATATAAGTCTTTCGTGTTTTTAGATAACTTTATTCCCAGGTATTTAATGTAATCCTGTTTTCCTTGTGTTGGGAGCACATGGGGGCCCCCCCTACCGTCCTCAGGAACCTTAGCACCTTGTAAAAGAAGCATTTGTATTTTATCTAGATTAATCCTGTAGCCTGACAGGGCACCAAACTCTCCTAATGTTTTTATAAGTTCCGGTATCGATGTTTGTAAATTTGATAATGTTAATAACATGTCATCTGCATATACCATTGTCTTGTGTTCATTTGACCCACTTTTCACACCCCATATCCCTATATTTTGATTTATAGCTAATATAAGGGGCTCTATCGCAATGTCAAAAAGAAGGGGCGGAAGTGGGCAGCCCTGTCTAGTTCCCCTTCTTAGTGCGAACATCGGAGTTAACTCTCCATTTATTAGTACTTGAGCAGATGGCTTCTTATAGATACATTCCACCCATCCCATAAAAGTCCCTTCAAATCCCATATCCTCTAGCGTAGCCAGTAGATTTTTTCCCCCCAGCCTATCAAAGACCTTGTTAGCATCTAAGGGTAAAATTGCTGCCCGCAGTTTTCCCCTATTTATTTTGTGTATCAAATTAATTGCTCTACGTATATTATCTACCCCCATTCTTCCCACAATAAATCCTGTCTGATCCGGATTAATTATTTCTCCAATTACTTGTAACCTAGAGGCCAGGATTTTAGTAAATATTTTGGCACCTACATTAAGCAGAGATATTGGTCTAAAGTCTCCACACTCCCTCCCTTTCTTATTCGGTTTGGGACATAATGTAATAGTAGCCATGTAGAAAGTTTCTGGCAGCTCCCCCCTCTCTTTAATCCCTTTGAAGACCTCCCACAGTAGTGGGGCTATCTGTTCCACGTGTTTGGTAGAACTCTGGGATAAACCCGTCTGGGCCTGGTGACTTATTTTTAAGTAAGTTTTTAATAGTCTGTTTTATTTCCTCCAGCGTTATGGGTTCCTTCAGCATTTTTTTGTGTTTCTCTGAGATTTTAGGCATTTTCAGTTTAGCCAGGTATGTTTTAATGTCCCCCTGACTGGGATTTTCAGACGTATATAATTTCTTATAAAAATTCAAAATGTGTTCCCACATGTCTGCTCCTGTGAGGTAAATTCCCTCGTCAGAGTGTAAAAGCTGTGTTGTTTGTGCTTTTGGCCTTTTTTTTTTTTTTTTTTTTTTACCATCCAAGCCAGAATTCTATCTGCCTTATTACTTTTAGTGTAATAATATTGATTTAAGTATCTTAATTTTTTAACTACTGTCTTTGTTTCTATGGCATCAATTAATCCCCTGATTTGCACCATCTCTTTTGCCTCCTTTCTGGTGGGTTTTGTTTTCATCTGTGTCTCCACCTGCTTGAGCCGGAGATACAGCTCATTTAACTGTTTTCTTTTTCTTATAGGCCTCCAGCCCTATGTATTGACCTCTTAGGAATGCCTTGGCAGCCTCCCATACCACCGTTTTGTACACTGCCCCACTGTCATTTATCTGGATAAATTCTGTCATTTCTTGTTTTATCTTTTCCTGATTCATTATATTTAATAAAGTTATTTTATTTAACATCCATCTACGTGTTTTGTATTGCTTGCCTTGCCCTGTACTTAGTGTCAGTGTGATCGCACTGTGATCTGTGAATATCGCAAGCTCTATCTCGCACCTGTAGTCTCTATTTCATTCAGTATTGTGTATAAAGATATAATCAATCCTCATATAGGACATGTGCCTATTTGAGTAGAATGTAAATTCTGTGGCTCATTCTCCACATCCCTCTGGAACTGTCGCTCATCTATCAGTAAAGCTCCCTATATCCATGATCTTTTCCTCTCTCGCTCCCTCCAGCTCCTTGCCCTTACTGAAACTTGGATCACTCCCTCGGACTCTGTCACGCCTGCTACCCTCTCCTGTGGGGGTCTCTCCTTCTCTCACCAACCCCGCCCTGAAGGACGGGGTGGTGGGGTGGGCCTCCTTCTTGCTAAATCCTGTCAGTTCCAACCAATTTCTCCTCCCCCCTCTCTCTCCTTCCATACCTTTGAGGCTCACTCCGTGCGCCTCTACTCCCCCCTCCATCTACGTGTTGCTGTCATCTACCGTCCCCCTGGTCCTCTCTCTTCCTTTCTTTCTGACTTTGAGTCCTGGCTCACTTTCTTCCTCTCTGTTGATATCCCCACTCTCATCCTTGGTGACTTCAACATTCATGTTGATGACCCATCTCAGCCCTCAGTCTCTCGCTTCCTCTCCCTAGCCTCCTCCTTCAACCTCCACCTTTGGACCAACTCCCCCACCCATACTAATGGCCATTCTCTTGATCTTGTCCTCTCTAGAAACTGCTCTGTCGCTGATCTCTCCTTCGATCCTCATCCTATATCAGACCACTTCCTTGCCTCTTTCAACATTTCCCACTGTCCCCCCTCCTCTTCCCCTTCTCTACGCCCCTTCCGTGACCTTCAAGCTATTGATCCCCTGGACTTTGCCTCCTCTCTCTCTCCCCTTCTTCCTACAGTCTTCTCTTCCTCCTCCCCTGACTCCGCTGTCTCTGCTCTCAACGCCTCTCTCTCCTCCACACTTGACTCCCATGCCCCTCTCTCTTCCCGCCCTGCCTTCTCCCACAACCCCCGTCCTTGGCTCACCCCTAGTATCCGCCACCTCCGTTCTTGCACTCGTGCTGCTGAACGACTCTGGCGCAAATCCCATTCTCACGCTGACTTCCTTCACTTCAAATTCTGTCTCTCCACCCTTACTTCTGCTATCTCCCTTGCTAGACAACACTACTATGCCTCCCGCATTGAGTCCTGTTCTCGGGACCCTCGCCGCCTGTTCTCTACCTTTGACTCCCTCCTCAAGCCTCCCTGTCCTCCCCCTCCTTCTTCCCTTTCTGCTCAGGATCTTGCCTCCTTCTTCACCTCCAAGATAGACAAGATCCGCCTCGACATCGCTTCCCACTCCTCTCTTCCCACTCCCACCCCTCTCCCTCCTCCCCCTCCTTCTCTCATGTCCTCCTTCTCCCCTGCCTCCCTTAAGGAAATCTCCTCTCTGCTCTCCTCCTCCAACCCTTCCACTTGCCCCCTTGATCCCATTCCTTCCCGCCTCCTCACCTCCATTACTCCCACTGTCGCCCCTTCCTTCCTGCACATCATCAACCTCTCCCTCTCTACTGGCTCTTTCCCTTCTGCCTTCAAACATGCCACAGTCTCTCCTATTCTCAAAAAGTCCACTCTTGACCCCTCTGACCCTTCTAGCTATCGTCCTGTCTCACTCCTTCCTTTTGCTTCCAAGCTGCTTGAACGTGTTGTCTACTCCCGCTGCCTTGACTTCCTATCCTCCAACTCCTCCCTTGACCCCCTCCAATCTGGCTTCCGCCCCCTTCATTCTACTGAAACTGCTCTCGCTAAGATCACCAACGATCTTCTGGTGGCTAAATCTAAACGTCTCTATTCCATTCTTGTCCTCCTTGATCTCTCTGCTGCCTTCGATACTGTTGACCACTCACTCTTGCTGGATTCCCTTCACTCCCTTGGCTTTTGTGGCTCTGTCCATAACTGGTTCTCCTCCTACCTCTCTGACCGCTCCTTTAATGTGTCTCTCTCCAACTCCGCCTCCTCCTCCTTCCCCCTCTCAGTTGGTGTTCCTCAAGGCTCTGTTCTTGGCCCTCTCCTCTTCTCGATCTATACCTCATCCTTAGGCAAACTCATTGCCTCCCATGGCTTCCAATACCACCTCTATGCTGATGACACTCAACTCTATCTCTCTACTCCCTCTCTCTCTCCCTCTGTTCAAGCTCGTCTCATCAACTGTCTCTCTGACATCTCTACCTGGATGTCTCAACGTCAACTCAAACTCAACATGGCTAAAACTGAACTCCTTATCTTCCCCCCTCATCCTTCCTCTCCTTCCTCACTGTCAATAACTATTGATGGAGTCACCATCCTGCCTGTCCCCCAAGCCCGTAGCCTAGGCTTCATCTTTGACTCACCCCTTTCTTTTAAACCCTACATTGACTCTGTTGCTAAATCCTGTCGCTTCTCCCTCCATAACATTGCTAAGATTCGCCCTTTTCTCTCTGTCTCGTCTGCCAAAACTCTTGTTCATGCTCTGGTCATCTCTCGCCTCGATTACTGTAACCTCCTTCTCACTGGCCTTCCCCGGTCTCACCTTTCTCCCCTCATCTCTGTCCAAAACTCTGCTGCCAGGGTCATCTACCTCGCCAGTCGCTTCGACCATGTGCAGCCCCTCCTCTCTTCGCTTCACTGGCTTCCCCTTCCTGAACGAATCCTGCACAAGCTCCTAGTCTTCACCTATAAAGCTCTTCACAACCTTGCTCCCCCCTACCTCTCTGCACTTATCGCCCTCCATACTCCAGCCCGTGCACTTCGCTCCTCCTCTGTCCCTTCTCTCACCCTTCCACGCCTTCCCTGCTCCCCTAAGCGCCTTCGTCCCTTCTCACTTGCTGCCCCCCATGCCTGGAACTCCCTCCCTGTCCACATCCGCCTTGCCCCCTCCCTTCATACCTTCAAATCTCTCCTTAAAACTCACCTCTTTCGCTCTGCTCTGTCTGACTCTTTATCCTGCTGAGCCACTATTCCTATACCTACGATCGGTTTACCCTTATCCTTGCAACATGGACCTGCCTGCTGTCATTCTCATCGTAACCAAGCCAAGTACGTGCACTTGAGACCTCGCATCTTCATGAATGTTAGACCCCTTGTCTCTCCCTCTGTTCCCCTTCCTAAGTCTCTCCCCAGCTCCTGTCTCTCAGATTGTAAGCCTAAGGGGCAGGGACCGTGTCTATTGTATTACTTTGTAAAGTGCCAGGTACACTGCTGGCGCTATATAAATGTTTGTTAATAATAATAATAATCCACTAATTGCGCCTTTGCGATGTCTCTCCCTATCTGTTTCTGCCCTTTTTTTTAGTTTCCCCTTGCCAGATTTGTCCAGTTGCGTTAAGGGGCTATTCAGATCCCCAAGCAGGATAAGGAGTCTCTTACTGTTTTGTTTCACAATTTCCAGTACCTTTTGCATAACCTGAGCCTTAGGGGTATAGTAAACACAGAATGTGTACTCCTGCCCCCTGCATCATCCCCTGCACTAACAGGTATCTACCCTCTGCATCATTTATAATATTATTACGTGTAAAGTTTAGTTCCTTAGCAAATGTCAGCATCACTCCTGCCTTTTTTTGTTTTTGCGTTTGCATAGAAAGGAGAATTGGTTACCTACCTTTGTGAATTCCTTTCTCTCTTACTCTCCTGATCCTCCTCCGCTGGGTAGCTCTGCTGATGGCTGATAGGAGGCAGATGACATCATTTCTTTTCTGCGCATGCGCGTCAGGAGCTACCCGGTTCCTCAGTCTGTAGTATAGCCGAGTGCCCCTGTAAGTAGTTCTAACCTGACAAAACATAACTTCAAGCAAAAAACCTGTAATACCTTCAGGACATAAGAGTGAGAATCACTGGAACAGTTGAACTAGGACCCAACCATGGTCAAAAAGTAAGAAACTAATCAGTTGTATACGTGAGATGCTGAGTGCTGTCCGGCAGGGAGGGTCGGAGGAGGATCAGGAGAGTAAGAGAGAAAGGAATTCATTAAGGTAGGTAACCAATTCTCCTTTCTCCTCTTACCTCCTTCTCCTCCTCCGCTGGGATGTACCAGAGCAAAATCCCTCTTCTATGGGTGGGGGCCAACAGCACTGGGAGCATCCAGTACTGACTGCAGTACCCGTCTGCCAAAAGCAGCCTCAGCTGACTGGAAGATGTTGATCTTATAGTGTCTTACAAAGGTATGTAGGGACGCCCACGTCGCAGACCTACAAATCTCTTTGTAGGAGGCTTGTGCCTTAAAGGCGTAGGAAATGGCCGCACTGCGGACCGAGTGGGCTCAAATTTGCAAGGGGGGAATCCTCCCGCCAGCCCTATAGGCTTCAATGATGGCCTGCTTAACCCATTTAGATAATAAAGTCTTGGAAGCCTTGAGGCCCTGAAGGGCCGGGCGAGTGTTAACAAAGAGGGCCTTGGATTTACGGAAGGCCCGGGTCCTAGCCAAATAAATGTTGAGAATTTGTGCCAATCNCTCCCGCCAGCCCTATAGGCTTCAATGATGGCCTGCTTAACCCATTTAGATAATAAAGTCTTGGAAGCCTTGAGGCCCTGAAGGGCCGGGCGAGTGTTAACAAAGAGGGCCTTGGATTTACGGAAGGCCCGGGTCCTAGCCAAATAAATTTTGAGAATTTGTGCCAATCTTTCTCTTTCTGGTGAACCGGGTTGGGGCAAAAAGATGGAAGCACCAACTCCTGGGCTCTGTGAAAGTATGAGTTTACCTTTGGGATGAAGGCCGGGTCCAACCTGAGAACGACCGAATCTGGTCGAAAAATACAAAAGTTGTCATCCATTGACAGTGCACTCAGCTCTGAAACTCGTCGAGCTGACGTGACCGCTACTAGGAACACTGTTTTTAGCGTTAGAAGGTAGGGGGATGTATTTTAGGGGCTCAAAAGGCGGCCTTGTGAGTGCCTCTGGGATCAAGTTTAGATTCCAAGAGGGCACTCTGTGAACGACCGGGTGGGGACTGTAGCCTGGCCGCCCGGATGAACCTCCTGACATGTGAGTGTGAGGATATAGCCCTATTGGTTTCAGCTCTCAGTACAGAATCAAGAGCTGCTGCCTGCCTAGCTAAGGTGTTGGCCCTGAGCCCTTTGTCTAGTCCCTGTTGTAGGAACTCCAATACTTGTGGAATCCCTGCCTGTCTTGGGTCTAAGCCCTTTTGTTTCGACCAGTTTGCAAATGTTTTCCACGTGTTCTGGTACGTCCTTCTAGTGGCTGGCTTTCTAGAACTTTGAAGGGTATCAAGGACTGGTTCAGTATAACCCCTTCATCTTAGCGCAGTGCGCTCAATCGCCAGGCTGTCAACTGTAGGGTCTGGACATCTGGGCAGGATATTGGGCCCTGATGCAGAAGATCTGACAGTAGAGGAAGTTTTCTGTACTGGCCCTGACTTAGTTGGATCAGCTCCGAGAACCAGGGCCTCCTGGGCCACCAGGGAGCGATCAGAATTAGGAGTGCCCTTTCCCTGCGTGTTTTCGCGATGGTCTGTGGGAGTAGGGGAAAGGGAGGGAACGCACAGAGCAGTCCCTTTGGCCATGGCTGGTTTAGGGTGTCGATTGCCTCCGCCTCCTGGCATGTTTCCCGTGTCATGAAGCGGGGCAGCTGGGCGTTGGTTCTGGAGGCAAACAGGTCCATGATGGGAAGCCCAAACCAACTCACAATGCTCTGGAACACTGTCTCGTTGAGCATCCACTCGTGAGGCTGTAGCACTTGGCGGCTGAGCCAGTCCGCTGTCATGTTGTCCTGCCCTCTGATATGGAGCGCTTTCAGAGATGTCAAGTGGGATTGGGCCCACTTGAATAGTCGCGCTGCTTCTCGATGTAGTTGGAGCGACCGGGATCCGCCCTGATGGTTGACATATGCCTTTGCTGTGACATTGTCGGTGTAGATGAGCAGGTGGCGATTGGTTCCGGAGGGGAAGAGTTGAAGGCAAAGACAAATGGCCTTCAGCTCCAAGAGGTTGATTTGTTGTTTCGAGTCCTGGGGAGACCATACTCCCTGCACTGAGTGAGTTGTTGTGTGCACCTCCCAGCCTGTTAAGACTGGCGTCTGTTGTTATTATGTCCCTTGGGGGATCCGTGAGTGGCACCCCTTGTAAGAAGTGTGCAGGATCTAACCACCAGGACATGGAGTTTTTTAGATGTCCTGGTATGAGAACCCAGGGATTCAGCCCGTCTGTGAGCTCTCGCTGGAAAGGAGCTAGCAGCTTCTGCAAGGGACGTATGTGGAACCTGCCCCATGTCACCTGGGCTGTGCAAGAGGCTAGCAGTCCAAGGAGTGAAGCGAGTGTCTTGAGTCTCAGGTGGTGTGACGATCTGAGGGTTCTTACCAGTTTCCGTATCTTTCTTGTCCTGTCCGGTGGTACGAACGCGCGGTCGGAGCTGGTATCTGACTGTGCCTAGATGCTGTAGCCTCCTTGTCGGAGTCAGATGGCTTTTCTCCATGTTGATTAGAAACCCGTGTTGTTTCAGATGGAGAACAGTTCTGTTGAGGTCTTGTATGGTCTTCTCTGGAGACTGGGCCCGGATCAACAGATCGTCCAGGTAAGGATGTATATGAATGCCTTCCATCCTGAGGTTCGCCACCAGGGGTATCAACACTTTGGTGAAAGTTCTGGGGGCTGAGGACAGCCCGAACGGAAGGGCCCGGAACTGCCAATGGTGGTTGTTGTAAGTGAAGCGGAGCCACTTCCTGTGAGTTGTTCTGATTGGAATGTGGAGGTAAGCATCCTGTAAGTCCAGGGACACCATCCAGTCGTGTCTGTGAATGTTGTGGCAAATGGAGGACACTGTCTCCATCTTGAACCTCTTTTTTGTCACGTGCTGGTTCAGGGCCTTCAGATCTAATACTGCTGTCCTTTTTCCTGCCTTCTTTGCCACAAGGAAAAGGATAGAGTACAGTCCCGAGAATTGTTGATCGGGTGGCACCTTTTCTATGGCCTTGGCGTCCCGTAGCCTCTTGATTTCGTCTGTCATCGCGCAATGTTTTTCTGCATCCCGTGACGTAGGGGAGACCAAAAACCTGCTTGGGGGGGTGCTGTCTAATTCGATGGCATATCCCCGTTCTACGCAGGATAGGACCCAGGCATCTGAGACCGAGTGAGCCCACACATCGCGGAACAGCTGGATCCTGCCCCCGACCTGTCGGCCGGAGTAGTCAGCTGTCCTGCCTGGGTTGACTGGCAGGGGGGGCCTCTTGATCTGCGCCTGCCATACCTTCCTGAGCGGAAGCCCCTGCCTCTGCCCCTGAAGGCAAAGTTGGTGGTATAACCCCTCTGTGCTGGTGCTTGGAATTTTCTGTATAGGGCTGTGAAGCCCCTGAAACGAAAGGGCTGCGCTCTAAAGGAGCCCCTTCTAGTGGACAGCTGTTGGAGAGTCTTGGTTTTGTCCTTGCTGGATGCCTCCTTCAAGACTTTCTCTAGGCACACGCCAAATAGTTTTGACCCCTTGTATGGGGAGGCCATCAGCAAATTCTTTGCGGTGACATCCCTGTCCCATGAGCGTAGCCATACTCTGCGTCTGGCCGCAACGTTGTTGGCTACAGATCTGGCTGACCAAGTTAGATTATCAGTGGTTGCATCTGCTAGAAAGGCGGCTGCCAAGCAGACTCTAGAATTTAGTCTCTGGGCCTTACCCTCTGATATTTCTGGATCTTGTAATTCGTGGAGCCATGCTAGCATGGCTCTGGAGAGTTAAGAGGACGCTATCCCTATCTTTAGGGCAGCCGACGTAGCCTCTGAGGCTTTCTTAAGAGCTGCATCAACCGCTCTATCCATAGCGTCCCTAGGATGGCAATCCCCTTCTGTGGGGAACACAGTGTGTCTAGCTAGGGACGTCGCCCCTGCGTCTACCTTAGGTGATCGAAACAAGGGGTCCTTTCTCCTGGAGAAGGAGTAGAGGGAGTCCTGAGCCTTGTTCATTTTAAAGCTCTTGTCAGGCTGCTTCCACTCTTGCAGCACAAGCTTCTCGAAGGCCTTGTCTAAGGGGAGGCCCTGGTCTCTGCCATGAACTGATGGGATGTATTGGCGGGTTTCCTCCTCCTGGGAGTCAGAGGAATCCTGCTTAGGTGATTTTTCCTGCAACTGCAGTGTTTTAATGACATGAGCAATGAGCTAATTCCTATACTGAGCAGGAAATTGTCTCTCCCCGTCTTTGGGATCAGAGGCTTGTTCAACCCATTCGCCCTCTTCCAAGTCGGAGTGGGTTTGATCAGATTCTGAGGAAGGAACAGACTCAGTCTGCCTATGCTCAGCTAGTGCCTGGTTCAGTTCACTATGTTGACCCTCTTGGTCACTTTCTGCTGAGGGCTGAAAAGTGTGAAGAGTGTCGCCCGAAGGGCACCTAGGTCTCTTTTTGGGGGCACCAGAAGTCCCTGCCTTGGACTTCGCCATAGACTTGGTGGTATGCCTTTTTCTTTTTGGTTTGGCTAACTTCCCCAGGGTAGCCAGGATCTCTCCTATAGACTTTTCTATGGAGGCTAGGCATACCTGTGTGCTTTGTTCTTGCGAGGGGGCTGGCCAGGGCCGGCCCTAGGCATGTGCCACATGTGCGGCCGCATATGGCCCCGCGGCCAGCTGGGGCCCCGCACTTGCCTGGCTGGGCAGCAGGCTGCAGCCAGCTTCTCCCCCAGAAAGTGATTCTGCCTCCCCTCCCTGGCTCCAGACCCCATCTCTCACCTGCCTCTGCCTTCTAGTAGTGCTGCAGCAGCAGCAGCGGGGACACTGGATCGGGCTGGGAGATAAGGCTGTTTACAAACAGCTCCTCCCCACGTGCTGATCAGAAGGTTGCTACCTTGTAAAGAAGGTTCTTCGAGATGGCTCCCAACATTCTCACAACTGGGTTGTGCGCGCTCACCCTGTTCAAATAATAGACCACATGATGGTCTTGAGCTCCTCTGGTATAAAAAGAACCCTCCCCCTCTGAATGACAGTTCCTTTCAACCCTTTCTAGAAATATAAGAAAAGAATTCCATGCGGGGCTGGAAGGGTGGGTGTTGTGAGAATGTTCGGAGCCATCTCAAAGAACCTTGTTTGCAAGGTAGCAACCTTCTGTTCTTCTTCGAGTGGCTCCTCACATGATATTTTTACATGGCTCCGCCGGGTGGGGAGTCTGTGGGTGCGCCAGTGCATGGATGGGGCATGCACACAGCTGCACACACATCCCCACTCACCCACCACTCATCCACACCCACATAGTAACCACCATTTCCCCCGGTTGCTCCGTGCGTGGGGATGAGTGGGGGGGTGAGTGGGGATGCGTGTTAGGCGAGCGCGCACGCACCCCCACTCACCATGGGCGCGTGCACCACGTCATTCACATGGGGTTCCCCCACCCATGAACACACAGAAATCTGCGTGTTTACGGCTGGGAGGAGAGACCCGTGTAAAAAGGGCCACATTCTCACAACTGTCTTACTTATACTATCTTAGGTAGGAATTTAGGATGTAAAGCAATATCTATTCTGTCTTGGAAAATAAATCTGCAAATATGGTTCTGAGATTATTATGGCTGCTATTTCACTAACTCTTCTTAATGAAGTTATTGCTAACAGGAATACTGTCTTTAAACCCGCACCCCATAACCAGTTCATTTGCACCCCCATATAATCAATTCACGCTGCCCCGTGGGCACAAATTAAATGGTTATGGGTGGGGGCAGCGTGAATAGATTATATGGGGGCGGGGGCAGAAATGAACTGGTTATGGGGTGGGGGCAGCATGAACTGATTATGGGGGCACAACTGAACTGGTTATATGTCTCTTTTCATGGCATAATGCGCTTAATAAGCTAGTTGCATTTTGGGTGTCTTGTGTGTGTGATAGCAGCACCTCTGGACTGGCTATACTGCATGCATGTACAAGGCACAGGCAGCACTGGCATCAAGAAGCAACAGGCCCTGGAGGCCAGACTGGCTAAGCTCACCCCTTGGCCCCTCCTCCAGTAAGGAGTGGACACAGTCAGTCTCTCTGTGCTTGCGTCACTGCCCGCTTGGCTGCAGCAGCCAAGGGGAGTGGTGGTAGACACTCAGCTGGGGAGGGGGGGGAAGCATTAGGAGGCCATGCTTCTCCACAGTTGCTTGGAGGGGTGGAGAATGGGAATCCTTCCTGTCCAGAGGGAGTAGGTTTTATGTACATTTATACACTTGCAAATTAGGTGGTGCCTAATTATGCAAATTAGGCCCCGCACTAAGACTTCGCACATGGCCTCACAAACCCTGGGGCCGGCCCTGGGGCTGGCACTACCGAGGGGGTGACCCCGAGGGGGGGGCTGTCCCGTACTCATGGCTTGCGTAAGGAAAGAAGAAGAAGAATTCATATAAAGAGCGGGGGAGGATGTAATTACTAAAAGAAAACCTCCCAAGTCAGGCACTTAAGGGTTAACTTGCCTCATGACGGAGCCCAGCCGAACTGTCTCCGCTCTGGAATAGGAGGGGCCATGTGGAGGCTGTTGCTAGGGTGAAAGAACAGCAGCTCTGCCTCCGCCCTGTAGGGGTCCCTTCACGTGAATATAATGGCTGAGGGAGACTCTGAGGCCCAGCCACGCTGTCCCCGAGTTCTCTGCCTTGGGCTTTTTATTTTATTTTTCTTTGAGTTTATTTAGCCCACAATATGTTCTCGGGCGCGGCCGCGCCGCCCCAGAGCTTGTTTTCATATTATTTCTCTTGAGAGAGTCCATTAGCCCCCAGGGTTTTCACAGGTGCGGCAGCGCCGCCCCGGAGTTA
>QEPC01012575.1:429816-441326 GCA_003113815.1 Sphenodon punctatus | reverse complement strand
GGGGGGGGGGGGGGGGAAGGAGGAGCCATGCGGCAAACGCCGTTTCTCTTTTCTCTCTCTTTTTTTTTCCCCCAAGGCTTGTGTTCTTTCCCACTGACTTCCCCTCACCTGGAAATTAAACTAACTGAGCTGTCCTTTTTTTTCCTTCAGGGCTGCTGATTTCCTCAGAGAGAGGAGCTATTGCGGAACGTGTCCTACCGGCCGAGGCAGACGATTAGACTGAGGGACCGGGTAGTTCCTGGCGCGCATGCGCAGAAAAGAAATGATGTCATCTGCCTCCTATCGGCCATCAGCAGAGCTACCCAGCGGAGGAGGAGAAGGAGGTAAGAGGAGAATGTCATCTTGTAGTGCTTATCTCTGACCCTTACATTATCCTTATTCAGGAGATGTGTCTCCTGCAACACCGCCACCTGTATTTTCTGTCTCTTTAAATATTGCCACATTTTCTTCCGCTTTGTTGGACAGTTCAGACCCTTCACGTTTAGTGTACAAATCTTTATCTCATCCATAGTCCCCAACCTGTTTCTGCCCGTTGCCCCCCCCCGCCTACGTTCCCTCTTCTTCCTGTTTTAAGCCTGTGGAGTCCCCCAAGTCCCATACCTCACCCTCTTTACCCTCCATTCCATCCACTCCCCCTCCTTTCCACCCCTGTGCATTTTTTATCCAAGGTTTGTTCCATTACCCTTTCCCCCTTTCCATTCCTATCTCTAGGATCCCATTTTATCTCTAGCATTTCAGCCCGAGTTGCTGGGAGCACTCGGCAGCTGCGTCTACTGCCCGCACATGCCCAGTGGCGCCCCCCTGCTAAGACTTTTTCTAGGCATACTCCGAAGAGTTTGAGGCCTTCGTATGGGGCAGCAGCCAGGAGGTTTTTTGCTGTTACGTCCCCCTACCAGGATCTGAGCCATAGTCTCCGTCTTGCTGAGACCGAACTGGCTAGGGATCTGGCTGTCCAACCCATGGCATTCATGGAGGCATTGGCTAGGAATGCCGCTGCCAGGGAAATGCGGGAAGAGATGATCTGGGCCAGCTTTTCTGATACTTCGGGGTCTTGTGCCTCTTGTAGCCATACTAGTAGGGCTCTGGATACATACGCTGATATTACATTGACCTTTATGGCCGAGGCTGAGAGGTCTACCCTCTTGCGTAGTGTCGTGTCTATTGACCTGTCTGTTGAGTCTTTCGGGAAGCAGTCTCCCTCAGTGGGGAAGACTGTCTCTCTGGCCAGTGAGACGGCGTCAGCGTCTACTTTGGGGTTTTTAAAAATAGGTTCTTTTTCCTTGAAAAGGAGTACAGGGAGGTTTGAGTTTTATTCATCCTGTACGCTTTATCAGGGTATTTCCACTCTTGGATGATTAGTTTTTCAAAAAAATTATCTAGGGGCATCCCTGTCTCTCGGCCGTGGAGAGAGGGCAAATGCTCCTTCTGGTCTTCCTCTTGGGAGTCCGAGGAATCATCTTTGCCTGGCTTTTCTATGAGTTGGAGGGTTTTTGCCACTTGTGACAAAAATTCTTCCCTATACTTTAGGGGAAATTGTCTTTCCCTGTCTTTGGGGTCAGCGAACGCTTGGGTGCTGGAGCCCTCTAAATCCTCCCACTCCCCTGATTCTGGATCAGAGTCTGAGGCTAAGATTGAATGATCTCTACCCCTGGGTTTCTTAGCTGGGATTTCAGTACAGCTCTCCTCAGAATCGGCAGGGGGCTGAGATTCTTGGTCTCTGGCGCCCTCTGCTGGCTCTCTTTCAGTTTCATTTCTCTTTTTGTGAGAAGGTGTTCTCCCGCTTGGTTTCGGAGCATTTGGGGGAGGGGGTTGTTTATGGGCCCCTTTTTCCTGTCCAGTGACTGTAGGATTGTTCCCATGGTTACATAAAGGGAGGGGAGGTCTACTTGCATTTCTTGTTCCTCCTGGGGCTCCGGCGCCTGCCGCGGATCCTCCCGGCATGTTGTTTCCTGAGCAGGGAGACTAGAGAGCGGTGCAGTGCTGGGAAACTGCTCCCGCAGAGCGGTGCCTTTCCCGGAGCGGGGGGAGTCTTACAGGCACCCTTAATTGTTTGGGGTCCTCCTTCATCCACGCTCCCCTGTCCCAGGTGCAGTGCGACCGAACTGGCTGGGTGTATATGCGTCTTCCCTCTGTGCGGGGGAATCGCTGCCCTAATGCCCTGCTTGCTCGCCTTTCCTGCTGCTGCGAGAGCTGTTGTTTTGTTGATTTGACTTTCTTTTCCTTTTCAGGTCTGCGTGCGGAGCTGCTTCCGATCGGCCCGAAGGCAGAAAATGGACTGAGGCGAGTTGGGGCTAGCTCTGCGCATGAGCAGTGGAAACATCTGAGACATCTGCCTCCCGGTGGCCAGCCGCATAACTGCCCGTGTGGAGAATTACCGGGAGGCAGAAAGAGAAACATAATCCCACATTTAAGCGGTGGTTACGTGGAAAGTTTTCCTTGACTCATTTAAGGCCTGTGTTCCACTGCAAAGCACAAACCTGTGAAGGAGCATCAGCGGAATCCTCAGTCTGCAAGTGGCAGGAGCTAGTCACTTCCTCTCCCACCTCAGTGACCTGCAAAACACTCAGCATTTGTTTCCATCCATTTCTACAATACACAGTACCATACACATAAAAAAAATTGAGGTAAAATTCTTGCAGTATGTCTATCTGCTTGCAGGGTGTGGGGATAGGAAGGGGGCGGGGGAGGAATCCTTCTTCTCTGCTGTTGAGATGTTATTCTCCCATACCGTGCTGCAAAACCTAAGCCTGAGGCTTGCAGGGTAGGTAGGCAAAGTGGATTCCTGCCTCCACACTGACCAGCGGGAAAACAGATTCCTCCCCATGCCCACCTGCCATGAAAGCCCAAATATGGAGTTTGCATGGTGGATGGGGCAGGTCCAGCCTCCCCACTGAACAAGGGACTACATTTTCACCGGGGAGGACGGACACAAGAAGAACTTTCATAGATGCAAGCTTGTTTGTAGGACTTTTTTCTTTCATGGAAATATTTACATATATGGTTAATGATCAGTCCAAGCAACATCAGTCATGCCAATGGAGCACATCAGGTCTAGTATTCTTTAAGCATTGCTGTTGCTATTGGAAATAGCACATCTTATTGCGCAGGTAGGGTCTCCAACAGAATAATAACTAGGGCAGAGCAAGAGGGGCCTGTGTCCTGGGTAGAAGCCCAATGACAAATAGGACACTGGCAGCATGTCTGGGGCTGCAGTGGCCTGCCTCAGCTAAGCAGCCTTCTATTCTGGGCCCAGGGGCTGGTCTTCTGTGGCATCTGCCAAGTGGTGGGAACTGCCATGCTGGAGAACCATAACAGCTCTACTATCCCATGCCACTAGCCAGGACCTGTTCACTGCCTCTAGCTAGCCCCAACCTGGAGGACCCTGCCCTCTGATCCTGCTTTAACAGTATCAGGAAATTCCTGATCCAGGTTGTAAAATTCCACTTTCTGGCACTGGTCTGCAGCAGCATGGGAGTAAATGTTGCTTAACTGACAGTTGTGTTGGCATGCTGCTGGGAGCCTGAAGTCTACCCATAAGCATAAAATAGCACTCACTCCACATCTTTAATATGAAAATCCAGTTCATGGAGACCACATGTCACAGTGTCCAATGCTGGACAGGGGAGGACAGAGATGAAGATACAGCATGCTGGGCTTTGTACTCCCACCATAGCTGCACTGCATGCTGGGACACATGCAAGTTTCCTGTTATCTCTGTCTTAACAGTGGAGACTATAATTTTGCTAAAGGACACAGTTTAGGTCCCCACTGATCTACAACAGCATTTCCTTTGCTGTGGCTCCCAGATCATGAACCACCACCAACAGACACATTACGGTTACTATTGTGGGAAAAGCACAACTGCTCAGACAAGCACCTGAGAGAGACCAGGAAGTTAGAAAGGGGGAATCTATACATTATGGAAGGAAAAGAGAAAAATAAGCTACGAGGAAAATTGTGAAGGTGTCAGTGGAAGAATTTATCCTAGACACAAAGGTTTGGTCTTGCAGAGATTGTAGACTGAGTTAAACGGATTAGCTGGCATTTCCGCAAGCAAGAGACAATATTATGAGGGTGTGACAAGTTCATAGGATTGATACGTCTATAACATTTTATTTTATTTTTTCCCAAAGCATCAGAACATGATTTGTAAGCAGATATACAATGAGAGTAATGCAGTCACCTCTAGGATAGGGGTACCCAAAATTTTGGTTGCCTGACCTCATTATGAGACACATATAATCCCATTACCCAGACACTGACAAAAAAAAATATCAATCCGGTCATAAACCAGAGTTTTGAACCTCTAATCTAAGTCATGTAGGCAATATTGCATCTCACTGCCCTTTCTGCAGTAGATTAACCATTATCATTGGAAACTCAGGAGTGGCATCATGCCCATACTCAAATGTGCCCCTTGTGTTCCAGCTAATTGAGAATCAAGTAAAGAGGGGTGTATCAATACCGTTCCTAAAAAATATTACAGGATCTCCGAAAATTTGTCTTAACCATCTGTAATGACTCACCTAGAGGATATAATCTCTCACCACTCCCTGGGTGGGGACTACACACATCTATCAAGAAGTTGTGGTTTGACTCCCACTTGTGATTTGGTTTGGAAAGCAAACCATTCCTCCTCTCCCCCTGCCAAGCCACCAGGAGTGCTGCATTCTCACCTTGCTGGTGTATTGCTTAAGAGCACTAATGGTATCGGCATCCAAGGCATCATCATCTCCTTCCCCAGCCAATTCTTCCAGCCCTGCTTCTGTCTGCACTGCCAGGATGGTGCTGCCAGCTTGCATGGCAACAGGGCGATGTATGTAGGCAGTGGAGCCATCTTCTAGCTGGATTGCTTCCAGGGTGTTGGGGTCATAGCCCTCTGGAGGGGATTACAAACACTGTAGTAGCATGTCCGTTCTAATTGCTATTTATCTAATTGCTATTTATCTATCTTTTGACCATTTAGAGCTGGTAAAAAAATGAAGAGTCAGGAGAATCAATGGCAGAAAAATTTACTGCAGTTCACAAATCAAGTTTGTTTTAATAGCAGACCTTAAATTCTAACCTACAGCTAAAGGAGATCTTATCCAGTCCTGGTTCTTTCTTCCCCTAAAGATGTCCACATTCAATATTCAACAACTGATTCTGTTTGAGATGGAGCAACTGGGATGTTTTTGCAGAATGGGTAGCCTTGTCTCACTTCAGGCACCATGCTGCACCCACACCAGGAGGCAATTTAGTGAAAAGGAAGGACTTCCAGGCAAATCTTTATTAGTTTGACATTTTACTAGCACACTTGGAAACCTACTGGCAAGCACATGAATTCATGCTCAATGCTGCAAAAGATCAGAATCTGAAGGGAATGGAACACCTATGGTGGTAGTCAGTTTTTCCACTGGTAAACTAGTTACATTTATTTGTCTCACAAGAGTGTTGTAAGGCTCTGCAAACGAATGTTTGTAGAGTGCTTTGAGATGTTTGGGTGGATGGTGCTGGTATTATTAAATAACTTGGCCAGTTTGGCTCATGCTAAAGTGTAACTTCCTTGTTTCTGTTAGACTTTCAGATGCTACTCACCTTGAACTAACATCCTGTCTTTAAATCCTAGTCAAGCAAAGCTGGTAACAGAGCGGGTTTGAGGGCAGTTTTCACGCTTTGTCTGCCAATGACACACAAACACCTGAATTTCAACTGCACTTTATGCCCGCTGTACTACTTCCAGACCTGTCACTAAATGTTTTTATCTGATGGTCACAGAGGAAGCTCTGTGGGCCAGTAACTAATTACCTTTAGGAGCATGATGTATAAAAGCCATACTGCCATCTTCCAATTGCACTGGCTGTCCATCTTCAAAAGCTATGGCCTCTGTAAAAACAAACCAAAAGAATCATACACGAGACACAGAAATTCACCTATGGAACAGTTAAAATTTGCTCAGTCACTCAATCAGCAGATTGTGCATAAAGTACAGCTCAGAATCAACCCACCTGGTTTCAAAATCCTGCTCATGATCTTGTCTGAGCCTCTGGCACTACCCAACTAAAGAGAAGTCTGTACTAGTCTCTGTTATTCTTAAATAAGGCCCAGGCTCTTTCAGTTCTTATGACACTCACCTCTCTGAACAAGTTTATTCTTCCCAAGCTAATCACAACTGCATCCGAGTTCCCATGTTATTACCAGGAGTCCAAGTAGGAAGTTAGCCTGGCTATGGACTAAGCGTTCATACATACGCATTCTGTCAACATCCTTCCCAGGCCAGTCCTCCCAGGCCCTTTCCTTGATGCTTCCTTCCTTCTCACCACTAGTTTATTTGTAGGCTTTTCCATTGCATTCATTGGGGTTGGTTGAATATGGTCAATGCAATTCTATATGAATTGTAAAATATTCACAAATGCTTGCCAAAGCCCAAGTTTCAAGACTATTTGATTCTCCTGCCCTCACTGGGGATCCCACTGCATAGGGGGCAGCAGCGTAGAAGACGGCAGCATGAAAAGCCACACAACAGGCTCTAGCTGTTCTCCAGTGTACCAGGAAAAGCAGAAGCTTACATGCCATGCTCATCAGACACCTTGCTTGTCCTGTTCCTCTGCTGCTGCCACAACCTGCTGCAGTCAGCCTCAAACTCTTGAGCCTTGGTTCGGTATCAGACTCTGAATGTGATGAAATATTCAGGGCAGACGAATCTCCATATTTTATCAAACATGAAGTTCCCTCGCATCTCACAATGGGTGAAAAACACATGATGCCAGGCTGCTGCGTCCCAGGCTGACCTGGGCAGACAGAGCGTGTGCTGGGACAGAATGCAAAATAAACATGTGCCCAACAAGGCTGATGGCTGCACAACTCAGGGACGAGTCCCAGTCCCGCACAGCCATGCGGGCAGCCATGGCAGCTAATGGCAATCACCCATGGCTACCTGTCATGGCAGAGCCAGCTGGGGCCAACAGACTGGCCCGGGAGCACACATGCAGCTCTGGGGTGGTCCACTTTGGCCCGATCGGAGCAGACTCTAGCCCAGGCTGTGATCTCGGAGTTCTCTGGGGCAGCCTGGGCTAGCCGCCAGCATGACCTGGGATACCCTGGGTTGAACATCTGGCAGCACCTGCACACACGTGCAGGCAGGATACATGCACAAACGAGCTGCATCGGGACGAACCAATCCACTGTCACTTTTGTTTTTATCCAATGGCTCTTTCCAACACCTCTGTAAAGCAGGGAAGTGCTATCATCTTCACTTTAGAGATGAGTAAACTGAGGCCCAGAGACACTAAGGCTCCAGCTGTTCTCCAATGCACCAGGGAAAGGTGTTCTTGAAGAAGGTGCTCTTCAAGATCCTGTGATCATGAAGCCATTGGGTACCAGCTCTAGCTATTTTTGCCAACGTGATTCCCATTAAAAGTGAGTGGGACTTGCATCAGCAGAACACACTAGCACCACCATCAAATGGCTTCAGGATCACACTTTGACACATACAAGGTTTTACATACAAGAAATCTGGTAGCGGACAACAAAACCCAGGTCTCCCGAGTCCCAGCTCAATGCCTTAACAAGACCCTCCTCTCTTCTTCTCTCAGACCTTTACTGCTCCCTCCTCTGATTTAGCAGCAGTCTTTTATCTGTGCCTTCACAACACCTCAGCATGGGTCATGCAAGAGCGTTCTCCTCTGCATTTTCTGTCATATGACTTTGTTGCAAAGTTCATAGAAAAATGCATACCATTACATAAATTCAGTACTCAAAACCTACTTTTGGAAAAAAGCACAAGATATATGGACTCTTTGTGATTAGAGCTTACAGATGGGACCCAATACCAAGGTCACCCATGAGTCATACCAATACTTGGCTCTCTAACAAAAGTGTGATAAATTCCAGAGGGGTCTCGCTTTAGAAACCTCTTCACCTTTCTGGACTGTCACTTGATGGATGTAGGCAGTGGTCCCATCCTCCAGTTCAATCACTTGCCCTTCAATCAACTTCTCTCCTGCAACGTTTTAAAAATAAAAATTATTATTTGCTACAATCCTGAAAAACCTTCCAGTCCACAAGACAACTCCCTCTCCATAGTCAATTATTCCTGCATAGAGGCAGTAGCAATCAGGAGCAGAGGCAAAAAGCAAAGTTTCTATTTAGTCAGCAGTCTTGCTCTACAACACCATAGCAATGTACACATTTATAAATACTGTAGGGCAAATTAAGTCTCTTTTCCCTAGGCTACCTGCATGGAGGAAATAAGGCAAGGAAATTGCAAGCATCTCTTATTTACAGAATTCTTCTGCCAGCTCTTTTCACAGTCGAATGCTGTGATGCTTGTATTAAATCTGATGGAAGAACAGTTTTCATATGCCCTATAAACACAGAGGAGAAAAATGAACAAAAATACTCTAGCAAATACCACAAGGGCTTAAACCAACAATAGCAGACTGTTTCTAAAGACAGACAAGCTATAATGAGTTCAAGTCATTATCAGGGACCAGAATATTTTATGCCTGTTTGACCCAGGTGTAAGTACTCTGGTTCCTGATAAGGAACCAACTCCCAAGATTATATTGAAACAAACCTGTTCTCTGACTGATCCTGGCCATTATTCCTTAGGCAATGCAGGACTGATTGCTTATCTCATGGCCTGTGCCTATTTAATTTAATTAATCACAGTATTTGTGATTATGACATCCATCTGCTAGTATCTGTCAGCCGGTTAACAAAATATCGTTTAGGTTTCTCAAGTCAGCATACTGGAACTTGTAACAATGAAGGGAAATCTGAAGTAGAGGATATGAACTGGGTGGGATGGGGTGATGCCATCAGCACCAGGCCTAAGCTCTTTTGTAACACCCAAGTAGAGGAGTCATTTGCCCCACTATTATCTCACCAATGCATAATTGGTGTCTGACGGCTGTGGGGGACTGGATGAGGGCCGACTGAGGTTGAATCCTGACAAGACGGAGGTGATGCTGGTAGGTAAGGCGACGGGGGTAACGGCCCCCATTATGGACAGGGTTTGCCCCGCGTTGGTTCCCCAGGTGCGGAGTCTGGGGGTGCTCCTCGAAGCGCAGCTCCGCCTGGATGCCTAAGTGGAGGCTGTGGTGAGGAGAGCCTTTCGCTAATTACATCTGGTGCGGTGGCTTCAGCCGTATGCTTCAGACTCTGACCTGGCCACCCTCATCCATGCTTTCATCACCTCTAGACTAGATTATAGTAATGCGCTCTACATGGGGTTACCCACAATAACGGCTCGAAGGCTACAGCTAGTGCAGAATGTGGCTGCCCGTCTCTTGGTGGGATTGGGTCACTGGGAGCACATAACACCAGTGCTCCGCACTGGCTGCCAATAGCGTTCCGGGCCTGTTTCAAGGTGTTGGTTTTGACCTATAAAGCCCTAAATGGTCTAGGCCCTGACTACCTGTGGGACCGCCTCACCGCCCGGGTGCTGGAACGATCTCTGCGGTTGTCTGGGGGTGCCCCGCTTGAGGTCCCCCGAGTCTTCCAGGAGGGCTATGCAGGAGAGGGCATTCTCGGTGGCTGCACCACAACTGTGGAACTCCCTTCCGGTGGGGGTGCGGCTGGCCCGGATCGCCCCTCTTTTTGGAAAAGTTGTAAGACCTGGCTGTTCCGTCAGGCATTTGGTGGGGGAGATGGGGGTGAAGTGGTGGTGTTAAATGTCATCCTCCTTTTAGCAGTTTTAAAAATGTTTTATTTGTGTTTTTATATTGTAAGCTGCCCTGGGCTGTCTGATGGTAGGAGGGGCCAGATATTAAATTGAAAAATAAATAAAATAATTCAATCATTTGAAATGTTAGTTAAGAGGCATTTTGCCTGGACATAGTATCACTGGGTTAGGACCCTAACTTCTATTCCACCATTACTGTGGAGAATGCCAGCCACTGTATTTTGAATACTGACCTCTGCTTATTTATGTATTGAAAGTTTTATCCTGCCCTATCCCAAAGGCTTAGGGTGGGTTACAGGCTTACAGCACATAAAAGATTAAAAATAAAAACAATTAAAATTAATCAACCGGAATAGGGAGCTTCCATAATGATATGTAAGTGGGTTGATCTTCATTTCACTGATTTTTGCCATTACAGCGGGTGTTAACAAATGAGACGTTAGCCCACACCAGGGGGTGTCAACCTGCCTGTTTATTAGGTGTTCATCCCCACCAGCACTGCTAATGCATGTAACAGGTACGTCAGTGCACATGCCAAGTCATGTAAAAATGTTACAGCTGTTGCAACCACTGAAGCATGGAATGTTTTAATTGGGGTGGGGTGGGGTGAACCATTAAATGTTAAAAATGGGCAGGTGGGGGCCACTGCAAGACAGTGAAGGTCACTGTGCTTGGAATGTATGTGGAAGCAGAGCTGCCCATTGGTTAAAAGCTACTCCGATATTTTCTTATAATTTGAAAGTAACAATTTCTGCTTGCAATGAGGGTGAGGGGTCATAACACCATACAACACGGACTGTGAGAGGCAGAGAGGGAGACAGAGGTAGAGAAAAGTCTACAAGTAAGGTACACAGCATATATATTTTCCCTACCTTTGTCTCCCCCCGCTGCCCCTCGCAGTCCCAGTCCCTTGTTCCCCATTTCTTTCTTATGCGATTTCTTTTCACCTAGCTGTTCCTCCTTACCCCTTCACATCCTTAACAGCTCTGTTTTTATAGATATGTTTTTAATGTCTGGCACTATACTCCCCCCTATCCTATCTAACCTCAGTCTTTCCTGCCTGCTTATATACCAACTTCCTTCATATTCTATAGTATATATGCTGGTACCTTACTTGTAGATATTTCTAACTCTGTGGCTCCCTCTCTGCCATTCACAGACCCTGTCATATGTAGATTCTACATTCCCAAATCCTTTCCTATGCAATTTTACTTCACTGTAGCTGTTTCCCCTTTACCCCGCATCTACGTCTGTCTTCTACACATCCTTAATAGCCCTGTTTTTATACCTCTGCTTCTTATGTCTGGCACTTTTCTCCCTATCTATATACCCCACCCCCACTGCTAGTTAGCTTGTCTTATCTAACTGTACCCTTCCTGCCTCTTTATATACTGTCCTGTATTTGCTCAGTTTATATATTTTTGACTGGCTATGCTACAGGCCTGAGGAGGGGCCCTGTGTGGCCCGAAAGCTTACACCAACCATTCGAACTACTTTGCTTCCCTCTCTGTCACTTAGGTCCAACACAGCAACCACACACTTTTTCTGGATGCATGATGGAGAGCAGACACCACACAACCCCTGCAGTTCAATGTTCAGCAGCATGGAAGAGTGGGAGCCCCGGACGAGTTGCAAGAGCGGGATGAGATTGAGATCACAGCTTTTCTGGATGTTTGTGTGCTGCTAGAAAGGAAAATTGGGCACTTACCTTCTGAATTTTCCTTCTTCTGGGGGTCCTCCTGGACGGCCAACCATAACACTAGGGTAGATCCCGCCAACGGCCAGTAGGAGGCAGACACAGTAATTTTTCATACTTGGCTGCTCAGGGATCTTCCTTTCTCCA
>QEPC01012575.1:404258-429716 GCA_003113815.1 Sphenodon punctatus | reverse complement strand
GTCTTCCTTGTGAATTTTATTTATTTTGTGTAGTTATATATATCTGTTCTATTATTTTGTTTTTGTTGTATTTTAATCATATATTACTGTTACGGCTCCTATAACCCAGCATCATATGTTGTACGTTTGACCCTCTTTATTTAAGTATTTTTACGTATGCAGATTAGCGGGATTGAAACGCTACAGGGGTCAAGTGTGTCGCCACAAGCCCCGGGAAGGGCAAGGCATTCTGTACCCTCCAAAGAGTGTACACTACTGATATATTGGGATGTTCTGGAGCGGCCTCGCCCCTAGGTATTTTTTTCCTCTTTGTTTCAACACTAACTGAGATCCGTGGTTGAGATATTTATAGGGGCTGAGAGGGGTACGATAGGGGAGGACTGGGAAGAAAAACAACAATTACCCTCTCGCGAATTTTATTTTATTCACTTATTTATATATACTCTGTTATATTTTATTCTGTTTTTGTTATATTTAAACTGTATACTAATATTGTTATGGCCTAAGGCTAAACAAATAAACCTTTGATTGATTGATTGAAAAATCAGATACTGAGAGAACCGAGAGCCGGTAGACAGAGAACCGAAACGGATAAAAACCAAGAACCGAAATTTTGTCCAAGTCCCGCCCCTAGACTGATCGCTTTTGCTTTGAATTTTTACTTTCACTTTCAATTTGCACTATAGAAGCTCAATATAATATGCGATTTGCTCAATAAACTCAGCATCTGTTCATAGCAAAAGGTTACTTCTGGCTGCCAAGTGCTGGCAGGTGTAAATCTTGGTATGCGCTTCCGTATATGGGTGGGGCAGCAGGGGCTGGACCGCATCCCAGTCATAATAAACAGGAGAAAAGCAACAGCTGGTGCAGCTGCTTCTTCCCATGGTTTGGCATGGCTGTGAGTCATGACGGGGCAGGATACTGGAAAGGGGGCAAGGGTTGGTGGGTGGAGCACAGCAGGGAAGAACACCTGCCTGTGTATTAGGTTTGTCCCGTTAAACCTGTGAGTGAGGGCTGCCTGAACACACAAGAAACACACACGGGGCTGCCCGTTTATTAGGGTCTACACACTGAACATATGAGTGGGGGTGCTGCATGGACCAAACTTGGACTCCAGTGGGTTATTTTCTCATTTGTTAACACCCAGAGGGAGGACTGCATCTAATAAGTCATTTGACTTCTGCGGTGAGTGCTATGTTTTTCTTCAGTTATCAGGCCAAAGATGATAACACATGAAGTGTTCAGTTCTAGAAGATCTGCAGTGTCACACAATACCGTATATCCACAACAGGGCAGCTTCCACAACCCAGGGCGACTCTTACCTTTGACACCTTGCTGAATGTAAGCTGTTGTCCCATCAGTCAGGGTCACTGCCTGCAGTCCCAAACTCTCCATAGTCTTCCGATGCTTTCTCCTCAGACATGAATTACACTTTGATCAGGAAAAGGATTTTTCTTCTTTTTATCTAAGATTTATAAACACAGAACATTTCAAACTATTTTCCCCCATAAAATGAGCAAGTAGTCAGGCTACAGCATGGGGAAAAGCTTGTGGTGCCAGAGGTAGCAAGAATAGGGGTAAGAACAACGGGTGTGTGTGTGTGTTTGTTTTAATGTAGAGGGTAATGGGATGTGGGAACTGCTCGGGCCCCTTGGTGAGAGGGAAGGGGATGGGTGGGGGGATGGGGGTAGTTTTCCTGGGTGGCAGATGTGAGAATTTTCTGAGGGAGGGGGCTTCATTGCGTGAGAGGCAAGGGAGCAGGAGTGGGAGGGAGGGGCAGTAGTTGTTCCCTGCCTGATTACCTGGCCTTTTCCCCTCCAGGGATAGTGAGCTTGGAGCATACACTCTGTTTTTTTGTAGCCCCTGGGGATGATGAACTTCATGAAAACCGTCAACCCCAGGGGTGGGATTATGATCATTTTTCTCTGGGGATGGAATTGCACCAGGGAGAGGAGTTAGGGGGCAGTCCATTGGGGTCATGTTGGGCAGAGGGAAGTATGGCAGGGGGCGGAGGTTAAGCTCTTGTGGTTACAGGGGGAGGCAACTGGTGCCTGTTCCCCTGTCCTTCTCTGCTCCTGCTCAGGTTATATAGGTCTCAAATCAAGTGGTGACCCTGATCTGTCGCTGCTGCTAGGCCTACATTGGCCCAGCTGGTGTCAGCTGGGTACTCTGTGCAGCATCAGCCTTGGGTCAGAGGTGAGGGGGGCGGAGTGGCAGTGATTTGAAGGGAACATCTGGCCTGTCGAAGGTATCCAGTGCCTAACTTGTCCAATATGAAGTGTGTCCACCTCGCGTTTGATGCCCAGGATAGAGTGAGGATTGTGTTGGTGTATCAACCACCCCACTGCTGGCTGAGTTGATCTCGGAGGTGGTGTAGAGGACACCAAGATTTATTGTTCTAGGTGACTTCAACATCCACCTGACCTTTTAGCACCAGAGTGGAATTTCATGCCCTCTGTTATGGAAACCTCTCTCTTCTTTGAATGTTTCTATAACATTAATCCCTCTATGACTGTATAGGGTTGACAGTCACCAATCCTGATAAGTACAATTTTTTTTCATCACTGGAGTATAGTAACAGCTGTGCTTTAATCTTTCTCAGAGAATAACACTAGAAGCCTCTTTATAACAGTTAAAGCATTTCTTCTTTTTTTTACAAAGTAACAGATGACTCAACATTAGTAACTAAATAGAAACTTTCAGTAATGTCTTCAGTGAACCCTGTTCATATAAGATAAATTGTTACTGATTACCAACAAAGTAATAGCCAATCTTTTAAGAGCCTCTTTTTTCCTCTCTGCCTAGTCTGCTCTTAACCTCCACTGCCTCTCTCCTCCAGCATTTTCCAAAACCCTTTGAATCTGACTGGCTGTTCAGACTCTCTCCCAAGCATTCTATGGGTCTCTAGCTGACAGCTGGACCTTTCTGTTACAGCCTCCATGAAAACCATAGGCTTATCTCAGATAATATCTATCCCAACGTATGAGGCAGGACCCACTTTGGACTTAATGTTTTTCACTGGCCTGGATAATGGGGCTCCGATTATTGGGGGTGTTGTTAAGACAGTTGTCATGGTCAGACCATTACCTTCTGGAGGCCTGGGTCCCTGCACTCCTTAGCTTCCATCAGGGTGGTGGACCAGTTAGGTTGGTCTGTCCACGGAGACTTATAGAGCCAATTGGATTCCAGAACTCTTTGGGGGTATATACCCACTAATTTTGATGGCTGCTCTATGAATGTCTTGGTTGAGTTGTGAAATACCACTTCCGCTTCCTTCACAGAGTCAGCACAGGTCTTCCTGGTCTACGGGGGACCTGCGGCAGATGCAGCAGGAGGCGAGCTGGTTGGGGCGAGCAAGTGGTGTTTGACTCACGCTGAAGCCAACCGATTGCGCCATAGATACATTTTGAAGGATTTAGGCGTGGCTAGGGTGGTGGCGAGGACTGCTCTCCTCTCCGTTACCAGAGCATTTGCAAAGTCCCGTCCATTGGGAGCTATTCCGGGTGAACAGCCCGATTAATCTGGGCTGTCTCCGTCCTGTGGTTGAGTCATCTTCTGCCCGCTGTGAGGAATTTAATACCTATTTTGCAGCCAAAACCACTCTTATTCACCTCGACCTGGGGGCTGCAAGTTCTTTGGCAGAGGTAGAGTTTGGGGCTGTGGAGGCTCAGTCTTGTCCCGTTTATTTGGATCAATTTCAGTTAGCGTCACTCATCAAGGCGGGGGATGTCCTTGGGGCAATGCGGGCAACCAGTTGTAAGTTAGATTCTTGCCTGTCCGGGTTGATGAAAGCCAGCTGTGAGAGACTGGGGCCTTTGCTGTCCAAGATTGTCAGTGCCTCCCTTTGGAAGAGCAGGGTACCAGATGCCCTCAAGATGGTGGTTGTTCAACCCCTGCTCAAAAAAACATCACCTGAAGCTGACTTCTTGGGCAGCTATTGCTCTATCCCTAACCTTCCCTTTTTAGGGAAGGTTACTGAATGGGTGGTTGCCAGGCAGCTGCAGGGACAGCTAGATGCAATCGGATTCCTGAACCCATGTCAGTCTGGCTTTCATCCTGGGTATAGTACTGAGACTGCACTTGTGGCGTTGGTTCACAATCTTTGTATTGTACCCTGTTGATCCTTTTAGATCTTTCACTGGCCTTCAATTCAGTTGAGCATGAGGTATTGTTCACATGGCTGCGGGACCTGGCAGGGGTTTGCGGGACGTCTCTAGAGTGGTTCTGTTCATTCCTGTCGGGGAGGTTTCAGCAGATGGTGATGGGCGATTGTTCTTCTTCCCCCTGCCCCTCTCTTGTGGGATCGTGCAGGGTTCCATCCTGTCTCCCCTCCTGTTCAATGTGTAATCTAAGTGTGTGTAGATTTGGGGTGTGTGGTCTTTCAATACATGGATGACATCCATATCTATTTATTCTTTTTGTCTGACTGCAGTCTTGGTGCTTACTCAGTGCCTGGCTGCTATTAAGGACTGGATGTGGGTGAGCCATCTGAAGCGGAATCCAGACAAGACTACGGTGGTGATGGTTGGCCGGCCCTGTCACCTGGGGGAGATTGGGACTCCCATCATTCATGGGGTCCAGCTTCCCCTTGCTACTCAGGTGCATAGCCTTGGGGTGCTCCTGGATCCTCAGCTGCATCTGGAAGGTCAGGTTGCAGCTTTGGCCAGGAGTGCCTTTTGCCAACTCCATCTGGTGAGAAGGTTGAGTCCCTTTCTCCTCTTACCTCCTTCTCCTCCTCCGCTGGGTAGCTCTGCTGCTGGCCGGTAGGTGGCAGATGACTGAAAACTTCTTTGCGCATGCGTCAGGAGCTACCCGGGACTCTTCAGTTTCGTTCATCTGCCTCGGCCGATAGGACGCGCGTCGCATCAGCTCCGTTCTCCCTGTTTGGATTTGGGGGGCACAGTTAGAATTTTTGGGTAGGTGCCGGCCCCGGGACCTAGTCTATTGGCAACCTGAGCTCCGCAAATAAAAAGGAAGCCTCCATAAACAACGCTCCGGGGCGGCGCGGCCGCGCCTGTGAGTGGGAGACATACATAGAGCTCCGGTCTCTCTTAAAAAAAAAAAGAAAAAAAAAAAGACAAACTGTCTTGTAGCTCCGGGGCGGCGCGGCCGTGCCTGTGTGCAACATCTATTGAAAAAGTATATAAGAGGGCTAGATCCCTCGGGAGAGAATATTTAGAGCTCCGGGGCGGTGCGGCCGTTCCCATGAACTCATACGGGGGTAAAATTATATTCAAACCTAACCCGTTCCCCGCCTCCAACTAAGATCGTTGGGGACCCAGGGCGGGATACAGGGACTGCGCAGCTGAATTATAAAGCCTTCCTCGGCCATTTTTTCCCCTCAGAGGGGCCCCCTGCTGGCTCAGACAGCCAGCTTTTCTCCCCAGCTACAGCATCCACGTGCGATGCCTCAGAGGGCAGAGACTAAGCTGCACTCCGGCCCTCCTCTTATTAACCCCTGAGTCCCTGGCTTATAGCCCTTCTTCCTCTCTTACCAGGCAATCACCATGAGTGCAGGACAATCCCTTTCAGGGGACTCCTCTACTCCAGCCCCAGTTCCTGCTCAGGACACCCAGGTACACCTAGACTCCCTAGAAAAGTCTGTGGGAGAGATCCTGGCTGCCCTGGGAAAATCGGCAAAGACTAAAAGAAAGAGAAAAACCTCCAAAAAATCTAGGGCAGGCACTTCAGGTGCTCCCAAAAAGAAATCCAAGCCACCACCGGAGGGCGCCCTGGGGCCACTAGTAGTTCATTCCTCTGCAGAGAGTGAGCAAGAGGGGCAACAGTCTGATATCAATCGGGCTACCTCTGACCAAAACCTCGAGGAGGCTGACTCCTCTTCAGACTCTGATCGAGCCCTCTCTGAACTAGAGGAAGGAGAATGGGTTGAGCAGCCCCCTGACCCCAAAGAGGCGGAAAGGCAATTCCCTCTCCAATACAAAAATGAACTGATTGCACAAGTTATAAAAACCCTGCAGTTAGAGGAAAAATCCTCTAGGCATGACTGCTCCGACTCTCAGGAGGAGGAAACCCGCCAATACATTCCTTCAGTTCATGGCAAGGACCAGGGTATTCCCCTAGACAAGGCCTTTGAAAAGCTTGTACTACAGGAGTGGAAACACCCAGACAAAGGCTTTAAAATGAACACGACTCAGGACACACTTTATTCCTTCTCTAGGAGTAAGGCTCCCTTGTTCAGTCCCCCTAAGGTTGACGCAGGGGCTGCTTCTCTAGCGAGACATACCGTTTTCCCCACTGAGGGTGACTGCCACCCTAGGGATAATACGGACAGGGCAATTGATGCAGCTCTTAAAAAAGCCTCAGAGGCTACATCAGCGGCCCTCAGAGTAGGAATAGCTTCCTCCTATGTGTCCAGAGCCATGCTTGCTTGGCTCAAGGAACTACAGGACCCAGAGATTTCCGAAGGTAAAGCCCAAAGATTAAATTCCAGGATCTGCATGGCAGCTGCCTTCCTCGCAGACGCGACCACGGATAATCTCTCTTGGTCTGCCAGATCAGTCGCAAACAATATTGCTGCCAGATGCAGAGTATGGCTACGCTCCTGGGACGGGGATGTCACTGCTAAAAATCTACTGACATCTTCCCCGTATGCAGGGTCCAAACTCTTTGGCGTATGCCTAGAGAAAGTACTGGAGGAAGCCTCCAGCAAAGACAAAACTAAAACTTTACAACAAATAGCCGCCAGGCGAGGTTCCTCTAGACCTCAGCCCTTTCGTTTCAGGGGCTTCACAGGTCCCCCCAGAAGATTCCCACATCCCGCTCACAGGGGCTACACTCCTAGCTTCCCCTTCAGGGGCAGGGGCTTCCACTCGGGTCAATACAACAAACGCAGATCCAGGGGTCCTCCTCCCGGTCAACCAAGACAGGACTCCTGACTATGCCGTCTCCCAGGTTGGCGGCAGGATCCAACAGTTCCACGATGAGTGGGCTCACTCTATCACGGACGCCTGGGTCCTGTCATGCGTGCGATGGGGTTACGCCATCGAACTGGACAGCAGTCCTCCAAACAGATTCCTGGTCTCCCCGATATCTCGAGACACCGTCAAGCATCAGGCGATGCAATCAGAGATCAAGAGACTTCTCGACATCAAAGCCATCGAGAAAGCCCCAACCTTCCAACAACGAACAGGCCTTTACTCCATCCTTTTTCTCGTGGCGAAAAAGACAGGCAACTGGAGGGCAGTTCTGGATCTGAAGTCTCTCAATCGACATGTCACGAAAAAGAAATTCAAGATGGAGACGGTGTCGTCCATCTGCCACAACATCCACAAAAACGACTGGATGGTATCCTTGGATTTACAGGATGCATACCTCCACATCCCAATCCAACACTCTCACAGGAAGTGGCTCTGTTTTACATACAACCGCCACCATTGGCAATTCAGGGCCCTACCGTTCGGTCTGTGCTCAGCCCCCAGGACCTTCACGAAAATCTTAATCCCTCTGGTGGCCAACCTACGGATGGAGGGCATTCATGTCCACCCCTATCTGGACGACCTGTTGATCAGGGCCCATTCCCCGGAGACCTTGCTGGACCTCAACCGAACGATCCTGTATTTGGAACGACACGGGTTTATTGTCAACAGGAAAAAGAGCCACCTCGTACCCACGAGGAGATTGCAACACATGGGCGCCATCATAGATACCAGCTCCGACCTCGTCTTCGTTCCCCCAGACAGAGTACAACGCATCCGGAAGCTAGTATCGTACCTCAGATCCTCTCGTCACATGAGACTCAAGACCCTAGCATCACTTCTTGGACTGTTAGTCTCCTGCACAGCCCAAGTGACATGGGGCAGGTTCCACCTCCGTCCCTTGCAGAGGCTGCTAGCGCCTTTTCAGAGAGATCTTACGGGCGGACGAAATCCCAGGGTTCCCATCCCAGAAGGGCTAAAGAATTCCATGTCCTGGTGGTTAGACCCCACACAGTTCTCTCAAGGGGTCCCCCTCACAGAACCCAAAAGGGAAATAGTCATGACAGATGCCAGCCTGACAGGCTGGGGTACCCAAACATCGACTCGTTCGGTACAGGGGACGTGGTCAACACGGGATGCACGACGACAAATCAACTTCCTAGAAATGAAGGCCATTCGTCTCGCCCTTCAGCAGCTCTTTCCGTCCGGGACCGAGCTCCATCTCCTGGTTTACACCGACAGCACCACGGCGAAAGCCTATGTGAACCACGAAGGGGGGTCTCGGTCTCTTCAGCTTCAACAGGAAGCGACCCGGCTCTTCAAGTGGGCTCAATCACACGTGAGGTCCCTGAAAGCGCTTCGTATCAGAGGCCAGGACAACACAACAGCGGACTGGCTCAGCCGCCAGGTGCTGAACCCCCACGAATGGTCACTCAACAAGACCGTCTTCCAGACAATCGTGGGGTGGTTCGGTCTACCAGTCATGGACCTGTTCACCACCAGTGCCAACTCTCAACTTCCCCGTTTCATGGCGAGGGAGACGTGCAGGGGCGCGGAGGCAATCGATGCCCTAAACCAACCTTGGCCCGAGGGACTCCTCTACGTGTTACCTCCATTCCCACTGATCGCCCGCACAATCGTCAAAGCCAGCTTGGAGAGAGCCAACCTAATACTAATCTCACCCTGGTGGCCCAGGAGGCCCTGGTTCTCAGAACTCATACATCTCAGCCAGGGCCAGTTCAAGAAGCTCCCCTTATGGACGGACCTTCTACATCAAGGATCGATCCTTTGCCTACACATCCGGACTCTTCAACTAACAGTCTGGCTATTGAACGTTCAGCGCTGAAAAGAAGGGGCTATTCAGACCCTGTACTAAACACTCTTCTAAACTCGAGAAAACCAGCTACTCGACGTTCATACCAGAATACTTGGAAAGCTTTTGCATCCTGGTCAAGGCTGAAAGGATCAGACCCTAGGCTGGCAGGGATTCCCCAGGTCTTGGACTTCCTCCAACAAGGGCTAGAAAAAGGGCTCAAAGCCAACACTCTGGCTAGGCAGGCAGCTGCACTAGACTCTGTCCTCAGGGCTGCCTCCAGTAGGGCTGTCTCGTCTCACCCTCACGCAGAAGATTTATTCGAGCAGCTAGGCTGCTCTCCCCCCCGGTCGTCCACAGGGTCCCTTCTTGGAATCTAAACCTAGTGCTTGAGGCCCTCACCAAACCACCCTTCGAGCCACTCAAACATGTTTCTCTTTATCTACTCACACTCAAAACCGTTTTTCTAGTGGCAGTCACATCAGCTCGACGTGTTTCGGAGCTGAGTGCGCTGTCTATAGAAGACAATTTTTGCATATTCCGCCCTGATTCTGTTACCCTCAGATTGGACCCTGCCTTCATTCCGAAGCTAAATTCTTACTTTCACAGAGCCCAAGAACTAGTTCTGCCTTCCTTCTGCCCCAACCCAGTCCACCCCAGAGAGAAAGCGTGGCATAAATTGGATGTCCAACGGGCCCTCAAAATTTATTTGGCTAGGACTCGGGCCCTCCGCAAGTCCACCGCCCTTTTCGTTAACATTCGCCCGGGCCTTCAGGGCCTCAAGGCATCAAAAACCTTGTTGTCCAAACGGGTAAAACACGCCAACTTCGAAGCCTACAGGGCGGGCGGGAAGATTCCCCCCTTGCAAATCTGGGCCCACTCAGTCCGAAGTGCAGCCACTTCTTATACCTTCAAGGCTCAAGCTTCATACGAAGAGATCTGTAGGGCCGCCACTTGGGCTTCCCTACATACATTCGTTCGACACTATAAGATTAATATCTTCCAATCAGCTGAGGCTGCTTTTGGCAGGCGGGTATTGCAGGCGGTACTGGACACTCCCAGTGCTGTCGGCTCCCACCCGTAAAATGAAGGATCTGGCTCTGGTACATCCCAGTGGAGGAGGAGAAGGAGGTAAGAGGAGAAAGGAGAATTGGTTACTTACCTTTGTGAATTCCTTTCTCTCTTACTCTCCTGATCCTCCTCCGACCCTCCCTGCCAGACAGCACAAACACCTTTTTCAGCCTAGTTATTCTCGTAGAGAGCCACTCCGTTCCCTGCTTCCAGTTGTTATGCCTGTTGCATGCTTAATTATGGTTATTTCCTTATCTTATATTGTTGCTTTAAGTTATTATTGTTAGATTTAGGATGCCTTACAGGAGCACTCGGCTATATCACAAACTGAAGAGTCCCGGGTAGCTCCTGAAGCATGCGCCAAGAAGTTTTCAGTCATCCGCCACCTACCGGTCAGCAGCAGAGCTACCCAGCGGAGAAGGATCAGGAGAGTAAGAGAGAAAGGAATTCACAAAGGTAAGTAACCAATTCTCCTTTCTTTCCAACATGGATTTGGTCACCGTTATCCATGCCTTCATTACCTCGAGGCTGGACTACTGATATGTGGGGCTGACCTTGAAGACTGTTTGGGGGGGCTGCAATTGGTGCAGAATGTGCCCACCTCTTGATGGGAGTAGGTCGCCAGGAGCACATTACACCAGTGCTTAAGAGTCTGCACTAGCTGTCTATAGTGTTCCGGGCACAATTTAAGGTGCTGGTATTTATCTTTAAAGCCCTACATATCTGAAGGACCGCCTCTCTCCTTATGTCCCTTTGCGGCCCTTAAGATTTGCCGAGAGTGCCCTTTTGCGGGTTCCAGTATTGGTTGAGTTTTATAAGACTTGGGCCCACAGAGAAGCATTCTCAGTAGCTGCCCCATAGATTTGGAACTCCCTTCCCTTGGAGGTTTGCCTAAGCCCTAGTTTGAATGTCTAGTGGAAGACCTTTTTATTTGGCCAGGTTTTCAATGGGCAAGAATAGATTGGGGGTGGGTGGGTAGAATTGTAGGTTTTTAATGATGTATTTTATATTTGTACTTTATGTATTTATTGTGAACTGCCCTGAGCCTTGGGGGATAGGGCAGGATATAAATCTAAATATATAAATAAAATAAATGTTGGTCATGCAAATTTTCAGTGTGTGTATCAAAAATGGGCAAAATGGATAGCCTGATCTTGTGGTCAAAAATGGACAAAATACTGCACAAATCCGTCAAACAGATTCTTATTCTCTTTTTAGGGCAGGGATGGGCCAAATAGGTCTTGCCAGGAAAGAAAGCAGAGGGGTTGAAGAATGATGGTCAGGGGGAGGAAGTGAAATTGAGGGTGCACACTGAGAAGTGTGTTCGAAGGTAGGGGCTGGATCTGTGGGCCAATTCCATGGACTGGAGCTGTACAACAAAAGTCTGTGGGACGTATTTGGCCCACTTAGTTCCCCACCCCTGTCTTGGCCAAAGTGTAAATAGTTTTTAATGTCCCATAAACCATTATTGATGAGATTCTCTTAATAAAGACCAAAATCTACAGCTTGGCAACATGCACAGTACACTACGATAATGGCAAACCTCTTCTAGGAGCATTATCAGTATATCTCCCCTTTATTTTAGTGTTATCTCTCACATATTTTTGTTGTGTAGGAGGAGCATGGTAGTTAAACACAAGTAAAATTAACGTGGGCACTTGAGTATGCCATTGTCTGATTTTTCTCACGACAGGTAGGGAGCATGGAGTGGCCAACGTGTTGCGAGAGGTGCAGAATGCACCCCAAAAAGGACACACTGGCACCTCTTTCCCGTCGCACCTATTGGCATTCTTGGCCCCTCCGCCCCTGTGGGCATGTTCCTTTTCTCAGACCTAAACCCACCCAGGAAATCTCTCACATCTTCCCATCTCACCTATTGTAATATACTTAAGCTGATCCCAAATCTTTTGTCCCCAAACTTATAACCACTCCTGGCTCCCCTTCTGAAATGGAGAAAACTTTGGAAGCAGGTCTCTCTGTGCGTGTCTGGATCTTAAGGGGTCTCCCAGACTTTGGTCTGTCCCTTCCCTGCATCCCCAAACTTTGCTGAATCCGTGAGGTTGCCTGTTCCCTTCTGCAACAGGCAAGGGGAGGTCCTGGTTCCCCTTCTTCAACCTCCTTTCGCTTCTAGCCCTCGCTCTCTTTCATATTACTTTCATTTTCTCAGCCGCCGCTTGCGTTTCCTTCTGGAAACCGCCAGCCACACCGGGCGGGAACTGTGTTAGCTAATTGTGGGTTTTCTTGGATACCTCCCGGTCCTGTTAACACGTGCCTCAGCCCTAGCAGGAATTGAAAACAGAGACTTCACTCTCCCAGGCCTATGCATTCCTGGACTGCTCTGCTAAGGTCACTACCAATTTGTGACAAGCACAACGTGGTTTTGCGACATAGTTAACCACATAGAAGGAAATGGAACAAAACCTACAAAACCTTTTAATATAAGGACCAAACAGCCTTCAAACGGTAACAGCTTTGGGTCAGTACAAACCTGAGCTGGATCTGAGCCTGTGAGATAGAGGTGAAAGATTTCTGTATCCCATGACCAGTTTTCTGACTGTCCAGTCTTCCTGCAATGATATTTTGAGAGTCATTCTATCAATACAATATTTAAAATCCTAGATCTGAGTTTGTATTATTATTAATATAGTGCCTTGCACTGAACGGTCATGATTAGAGACAGGTCCCTGCCCTGAGAGGCTTAAAACCTAAAGTGGACAAGAGGAGTCATATGCCATTATTGTACATTCTCATAAAGCTGAGAATTTCCAGGTGCATGTATTTAGCTTACTTACAAGGGAGGAGGAGGATCCTGATGGATTAAGGAGAAGCATAAATGAGTGATATATCAGGGTGAGGAGTTGGGGAAGGACTGACAAAAGAGGTAGGTTTTTAGGAGGGAGTAGAGAGTGTGTGTGTTCAGGGAGGGAGTCCAGATAAAGGGAGCAGCATGGGAGAGGAGGTGAAGATAGTTTAGGGAGCAGGAGACTCTGAGGCAGGTTTAAAACTTGTCGATTTTTTTCTTGAAGTAGCCATTAATTGATCCTGAAAAGGGGCTGAGCAGATCTCTTTTTGAGTTCTCCGAGACCTTGTCTACATGGACAGCTTTACATGGACCAATTTAATTAAAGATGCAAATTTAAGCAGTTTAGTTGAGCTGGGGAGAAATCTAAAGTGAGCATATTTATTCCAGCTGAAGAGTGGCTTATTTTTTAGTTTAACTTAAACTGATTAGGAGCACATTTCAGCTAACCTGAAATAAGAGTGCCCACTCTTAGGGTCTGCACTGATTTAACTAAGCTAGTTTAATTTACCGTTTTCAAGCCCATGTGGAGAAAAACATCAGGGTGTTCTACAGCACTCATCACTGTATCTTAACACAGTGACAGTAAATTCAGTCTGGGGGCCCACAGCAGCAATATCAGAAAGACACACTGGCATCGCTCTGCTTCCACTTCCAGAAGTCAAAAGACGAGTTGCCAGAATCAAGCTAGCAGATGTGATGACAAGGTCAGATGGAAACAAGAGAAATGCAACTATCACTGATTTAAAACGTGGCTGGAAAGTTTAATCTTTGGTCTTTTACCTTTCTTTTCTATGGCATCAGATCAGAGGGAGCCACAAACAGACCACATGGGCAGTGCAGGAGAACCATCCTCCAATGGGATAATACACACAACAACAATTATAATGGGCATGAGTCCATTCACTTCAATGGGACATGAGCCCACACTAACATGCTGTAGAAGTACTATCCTGCTGAAAGTTGCTCCATAATTTCCATTCATCATGCCTCTCATTTAATTAAAAATAATCCTTTATTTACACAGCACCTCTCAAACCATTATTGTACGATTTCAGGGACAGGCACCATGTATTTATATTGTTTGTATAGTGCCTATTGCTTGTTTATAATGTGTGCATATCCCACAAAATGATTTTAGTCACTCTTGATATGCAGCAACTTCTGTGGTGGAATTAAGCAGAAAGAGCACAAAAGTACCTGACTGCTTAGAACGAGCAGCAAAGAATGTGTATAAAACAGAGGCTCCCAAACTGTGAGTTCAGATTCTTGAAGTAGGGTCACACTATTAGTGGATAGTATTGCAATCTTAATCAATATTAGATATACTTTGCATGGCTTTGTTCCTGCCTGGGGTCATGGATTATATTTAAGTCTTAAAATGGGGTTACAGAATCAGAACGTTTGGGGACCACTGGTATAAGTGATATAAGGGAATTGCAGGAGGCAATTCTTATTTGCCTAAGAATGCCCCAAGATGCCAGCACCGACATCACCAACGTTGGTTAAAAGGTTCTAGATTTTTAATGAGCAAAAGTATCCTGAATTTTAGTTTTACTGATCATCTAAAAAAATAATAATAATAATAATCTGTCAGCACTTCATCTAGTGTGCACTGTGTATGTGGAGGTAACATAAGAGGAGGGAACAAATCTTGGACCACTTAGACACATAACAGTAAAGACAAACAGAAGAGAGAACTCCTTGAAGAATCTCTCTGATTTCTCATTATGTCAGACGTTAGCTTCCTCAGAATCTCTTGCTAGATGGTTTAGGGAGAACAGACATTTTGGAATGGGATGGAAAACATTTTCAGAACACAACCTTTCCCTCCCCCTTTCAAATTTGGGTGGCAGCCTGCACACCTAAATTTTAACAGCATGAGGAACTGGCATTCCTGAATGCTGTTGGCTTTCATTAAGGCTTCCAGATGAAAATTAAGGGACATCATGGAGCGGTGGTGCCTTTTCTATGGGGTTGTATGGAGCTGCAATTTTGAAATAAGGGTCATTCCCTTAAAATAAAAGATGTCTGGCAATGCTAGCCACTGTCCTGATTATCTGAAGGCAATCCTGTGTATTTACTGGGGTTAGGTTCTCAAATAGTATGGCAAGGAGCACTATAGAAATGCCTATAATGGGGACTAGGGCACATGTAAAGACTGGAGGGTATTGTGAAAATTGGGGTTGGTAGTTTGGATTTGGAGAGGTTATGAGAAATGTGACTAATGGGAATTTTGGCAGTAACTGACTTCTGTGGGTTCAGGATCCTGCTGTGAATTTGGTTTCAGGTGACCAAACAAGGCAACCAAAATGCAGAAGCAGGATGATCATGCCCAATACAAATAGTCCTTGGCATGGACAGAAGATGCAAAGAGTCACCACTGTTACACCTTCAAAGAAACTTGCGAAGTGGAACGGGAACTGACACTTACAAAGAACACAATTCTGAATGGGTTTGCAGAACACAGACATGAGACACAATAGGAACTTTCACTTGGTCAGAAAGCAGCATAATAAACAAGGAACAAAAGCTGTTAACAAACAACATGATAAGCTCCTACTATTGGGTGTTTTCATGGACTTCAATTAGGTGGTCAGGATCACTCAACAAATGGCCACACAGTGAACGCTAATCATCACCCACATTACCCCCCCCTGTATTTACTGGTTAACCATTGGTTACCAGAGAGGTTTCACACAAGCACATGGGTACTGGGTGGGAAGGCGCTTGTCTGAAAACACCCACAGTTGGTTCAGAGGATATGGAGCCTGCTGGGTGAGCTAGTGCATGCCCACGTGTTGGTGTGCCATCAATGAGGGTGTGGAGGAGTTAGTGCATGGTCGGAGAGGGGTAAGCAACAGGCTGTAGACCAGGGGTGGGGAATCTTTTCCCTCCTGGGGGCCACTTTGAAAGCTTGCACAAACTCCAAGGGCTGCACAGAAATTGGAGCAAGGCTGCTTAAGGGATGCACTCAAGGAAACGAGGGCCCAGATCATGGATTTGTGACATTGAACTGTCCCGCCCTTGTTTGCATGACCTCATCTCTGCTTCCTTCTCTTGAGCTCAGTTTTTCAGTGGTAAGAGGAAAGAATGGGATCCAAGGGCCAGATCTAGGAAGCAGAAAGGGGCCACATAAAAACTTGCTGTGGACTGCATTTGGCCCCTGGGCCTGAGGTTCCCCACCTCTGCTGCTGTGATAGGAAGCAGGTGGCTGAAGAGCAGGGTTGGGGCTGGTTTGGGTGTGACTTGATCATCAAATCAACTCAGATTAAGTTTGTACTTGGGAGATCTCGCTCTCTGCAGCATTTCCCCTGTGCTCTGCCCTCTTCTCTCCCTTGCAGCGACTCTGCAGGGCTCTGGAGAGAGAGAGCCCCAGCTTTCTCAGCTGCTAGAGTGTCTAGGGGAGAGGTACAGGGAGGGGAGGAAAGTGGCAGTGCCTGGCTCCCCCACCTCCCACCCAGCTGTGCCTAGGGCATTTCCTCCCCCGTCCAGCCCCATAGGCAAACTGCCGTCTGTTTGGTTCAGTACCAAATAGTATGTGGGTGAGTGCAGCACACACACTCATAGCATGGTTACTGTGCCATTTAACACCCGAAGAAACCAGAAAAGAAAGTCCTAACTGGGATGGTAGGGAGGGATGTCAGAAGACACCTTAAGAAAGAGATTGTTATCTGATTGGCAACAAAGCAGAAAGACAAGCATAGCAAAAAGGAGAAATGCAAGATTTCCTCTCTCTGCATGAGACCATTTTATGGAGTTTTAATACTTTTCTTTCTATTAATAACATTAAAAAGAAACCAGACAACCACCTCTTGCATCTTTGACTTATTTGTGAATGTCAGAGAGGGATTTGTAAGAGGGCACAGGGGATTGCAGGGTGGGGGGGATCAGGGGACAGAGTGCAAAGGGGATAAGGGGCACTGTGGTGACAGGAGGGGAATTACAGGTTACAGAGTGGATTATGGGTGGCTGGGATTTGAAGGGACAGGAGGCAGCTAGTAGAGACGAGCATTGAAGAAGGGAGTGGGGCTGTAGGGTGGAGTGAAAGGTGCTGAAGTGGGAGAAGAGAGTGGGGCTGTAGGTGCTCTGGATAACTTGCGGGCTGGGCTTCACCAACAGGAGGCTGGGTAAGGGTGCTTTGGGATGACTGGCTGAGATTAGAGGTTGCAGGATGAAGGCAGTGATTAAGGGAGGCAGAAGGGAAGATATGGGTATGCTCTGCAGCAACAGGGATTGGTAAAGGAATTAGGAAATGGGTTGCAGTTGTAAAGTGGAGGAAATCCGAGAAGTGGAACAGATGTAGAGGTGCATTAGAGTGACAGGAGCTAGGGCAGTGATTAAAATTGCAGTGAAAGGTGTTGGATGGAAGTGGAAAGGTCCAGCGGGGAAGGGTGGTGGGGATGCCTGCTTCACTTCTGCCAGAAGTGTTCACACAAACAGGAGTACTAAACCAAAGTTATTCAGGAATAGGAAGAGAAGCATGTATTCCTGAAGATTCAGGAGTACACACTCTCCGACTTATACTTCAAAGAAAATGTTTGTGTGAACACTTATCGGTGAGGGTAGTGACCTTGGTTCGGAGATCATTACATCTCACCTAGGGGGGAAACTGACACAGTAATACTTTGGTTTACACTGTTCGTCTGAAAGCTACTGAAAGGGAGTAGTTACTTTAATTTAGTTAATCAAAGTAGTTAGTTATCATTTCTATAGTGATTTCAGCATTCAAAGTGCTTTACAATATTTATCTAGTTCACACTGACAGCCACCATGTGAGATAGGTCATTATTATTATTTCCATTTTACAGATAAGGAACTGAGGCTAGAAGTGACTTGCCCAAGGCCACACAGTGTGTTCATGACTAAGAGAATTTGAATGCCACTCTCCTAGGTCCCAGTCCAACATCTTATTCACTAGGCTACACTGACTCCTAGTTACTTTGATTTACATTGCCTGAACACTACCAAAGTGAAGTAGTTACTTTGCTTTATTAAATTTAAGTTGTTACTTTGCTTTACCTGTCTTTGTCAGAACATGGCGAGAAAAAGGGGCATGCCCCCCCCCACCCCGGGCTGGCCTGCCACTCCAATGTGATATCAATCAGCACCCCATCAGCCCGTACAGCCCATCTGGGTGTCACTGAGTGGGGGCAAAATGGGCCAAGAAGGATAGAACAGGGCGGTGGGTGCACTGGAATGATGGGGAAGGGTGGGGATGCTCTGGGTGTCAGGAAGAGACTGCAGAAGTAGGGTCTGAATTGGGAATTGTTGGAGCAGGAAGAGGACACGCTAAGGAGGCACTGGATATAGGTGCATGGGGCTGAGGGAGTTGGGGGGGGGGGCAGGTCAGAGATGCACTGGAGTGACAGGAAGGGATTGCAGAGATGGGTTGGGAAGCACTGAAATGACAAAAAGAATGCTAGGACGGGTTGCATGGAAGCATACTGGGCTGACATGTTAAGGAGTTGGGTGGAGACATTGCACAAGTAGGAAAAGAGAGGGTATGGATGTGGGTGTATGGGGTGCTGGCTGGTAGCACATTGGAGTGGCAGGCCAGGGGCTGGATGGAGCAGTTTTGGGATGGGAGGGCAAAGACAGGCTGAGGTGCTCTGTGGATGTAAGTCATGAGATGGAGAGAATTAGGGTGTGGCAGGAGTGCACTGGGGCTAAGGGATGCTGGTTGGGGAGCACGAGTGACAGGGGACACCAGATGGGGCGGAGGAGACACTGGACACTACGCTACCAGGACAAGGGCTGTGGGGGGAACATTGGGGTGTTGGGGCAAGAGGCTGAGGGGGTGCCATGTGGACACTAGGGAGTGGGCACAGGAATGAGACTATGCAGGGGGAACACTGGCATATGGAGGCATTAAAACAGGAAAGCATAGGCAGAGGGGCCACTGGATGGGGACGTAGGAGGCTAACGGAGCTCGAGCGTGGAGGGACACTTGGGTGCTGAGACAGAGAGGGGGGGAGGGAGGGAGATGATGGGGCGCCAAGGAGGCGGGACAAGTTACGGGGGCGCTGGGGCAGAAGAACAAGGGCTGCGAGGGCCCCTCAGCGCTAGGAGTAGGGAGCGGAGGCCGAGCCCAGAGAGGGGGGTGGGGCTAGATGGAGACACCCCTCGGGCCGGGCCTGGCCCCGTAGCCTTTCCCCATCCCCGCCGGCACCGACCTGTGGAGGCCCGAGTCCGCCGCCTGACCGCCATGCACCGGGCCCAGCAGTCAGCGCCCCACCCCGAAACCTGCATGGCCGCGTCCTGCACTGTCTCTCTGACCGCCCGTCTGTTCCCATTCAGGTTCCGGGGCTCGCATCCCACCCAGCCCCGGAAGAGGAACGGCAAGGCTAGAACATCAGACTCAACTCTTTGGTGGGTAATACGCACACTCCGAAGTATGAGCATGCGCAGTGCTTAACACTGAAGTCCTTGCTTTTGACTGCTGCTCCCTGAGTTGGGAGGAGGAAGCGTTAAAGTGTCCGTAGGCCTCCTATGTTGAGGTGTCCTGTAGGGGTCTTTAATACGTGAGGTCTATGAATGAATTTGTAATAATCGTGAGAAGCACCAGGGTAAAATTCAAGCCCACAGAGCCTCAAATGTGGGGAGCCCCCGTCTGTGGAGGAAGGCCTCTAGAAATAACATGTGTAACATGGGCCTGTAATACAGGGAGCCCCAGTCCCTCAAAGGGATGTTGAAATGAACGTGTTCCTTGGCCAAAAAGCCTTCTTTTTGGCTAAGTGTTTGGCAGGAGGGGATAGGGGCTGAGGTAGAGGATTTTAGGGGATTCTTGTATGTTTTTATGTACTTTTATCCTTACATGCTTTTATTATGTTGTTACCTGCCCTGAACCTTAGGGGAAGGGTGGGATACAATAAATAAAATAAAAAATATTAGAAGGGCGCTTATGACCATTTCCCACAGGGCTCCAACTTTCCTGAATCCAGCACTGGCACTGCCCTCCCAAATAGCCCATTGCCTAATACAGAGGCTAGGCTGAAAAAATGCACGATGCTGGGCGCAGGCTGACCTTGCACAGGGCTAGTTCGGTGAGCCCTGTCATAATGTTTCTGGTGCTGCATGATCCTGATGGCTGTTGTCTTGTGTTGGGGATGGCTTGCATCCTGGACCCAGCCTAGGTTCAGACTGGTTTATGGCAATTTGCCATTATGCTGAAGTGCAGAGCCCCCCTCCCCCACATGCTAGGGATGGGTTAATAAGTGTGTGCAGTCATCTGCCTGGCCCTGGCAGGCCCCGATTCTAAGTGTGACTGCTGAAACTCAGCTGGACAGACAACTGGGTGTTATTCTAAAGCATATGCACTGTCCAGTTGCTCTCCCTACTCTGACTGTGGCTGCCTCCTCCCCAGTGCTAGATCCAGTGAAGTTGGGTCTTTATGCCACTTTTAACCCCCCCGTTTATGGGAACACAGGGCAGGTTAAAATAAGGTAGGTATTTACTTTCAACAAAAATGTGTGAACAAGCCCTTAGAGCGTGAGCTTTTCGGGGCAGCAGCCAGACTTGCCTGTGTTTTGTTCTGCATTTATACAACTCTTGGCGAAACAGGGCACTAATAGGAGACAGTGCCACTGTACAAATACTCCTCCTCCTCCATTAGTAGTAAATAATTAGTAGTAGAGCAGCTTTCACTCCTTTACACAAATCATCCCTACTGTTAGGAAGTTTCATTACAGATGTCAAAATCAGCCAGCATGGGGGAGGGGAGGGGAAGAATCTCATGTTTCCCACTGTTAGAAATCTACAAAATAAGTGGAAGAAACAACTTCTGAAAGATCAACACAACACCAAGAAATTCCATTTAATAATTAAAAAAAAAGACAATACGAAATGCAAACTTTCCTTTTTACAAGTTCAGATACAATTTTCTTTCTCAAGTGCAAATATCTTTATGAACTACATCCCCCCCCATCACATAATCATTATTTTGCAGGAGATGCTAAATTGTGGTATGCTGCAAAAGGCAGATATAAATATTCCAACTTAAAAAAACCCACAATGTTATGTTTAGTCCATTGAAACAGTCAGTAAATCAGGGACTGGAGGTGGAGTTTTCAGCTATTCAGCCCTTTTCTTTGGGGAAGGGACAGCATGGGGGTTAGGGACATGACTGGTCGGAATTTAGGCAGAATTTCTTGACTGAATTCAATGAGAGTTTTGCCTTCAGAATCGGGCCCAGTTTCTACAATATCACAGCCCCTGTAGTCTTGCTTGGCTTTTTTTTCCTTTTAAAATATAATCAATGTTTGCATAAAGTAGGGAACTGCTGAATATGATGAGATCAGCACTGGGGCTGATTATACAAGAAACTGAAGTACATGAGATGCTGAACCATAAAAGCAGCAGTTCCAAGACCTTTTGCCTGTGTGACTGCATTGTCTATTCACACAACTAGAATGGGTAGTGGCACAAACCCACATTCTGGGTGTTTGTAAATGAGGTGCTACCATGTGTGGCCACCCAGTAACCACTCATCTGGCCACCGGTCTGAAGGTGGAGTGGGCGGATGTATGCTCCCATGAACCATACAGCACCCACACATGGGGCACTGCCAAAAAATCTGGAGTGCCCTGTGCGGGGCGAGCCAATAAAGTGCATGGCAATGGGTGCCCACGCATCCCTTGCCTGTATAAACAGGTGGCAACCCACACCAGCTGACAGATCCCCTGCTCAGAGGCATTGTGGGCAGGGGACATGGCCTTTGTAAGTCACAACTACTGGCCGTGAGCACTGGGGAGCCTGGTTCCCCAGTGCTCACAGCCAGGACATCAATTTCAAAGGCCAGCCTGGTGAGCTTCCCTCTCCTCCATGATGGAAGCAGTAGCCATGCTGAAAGCTGCCCGTTAGAATCCCTCCCCACTCACTCCAGCTGGGTGGCTGCTCCATAGCGGTGCCACTTAGCAGCTACGGACCCCCCACCAAGCCTTGCTCATTTAAAAACACCCTGGTGTGTGAAATCCTTGCTAGTGCCTGTGCTTTTTGGTGATCTCCTGTCCTCTGCCACCTGATGAAAGAGGTGAGCCACTGTTTGCTTAGGAATCTCTGTGTAAGCATCAATATTAAAGGGAATTTCTGCTGAAATAAAGTTGCTTGCATTTATTATAATGTCTTAGCTGCTAGTGGGATAGAGCCTATGCTATTGTAATCATGACTATCTTGAAGCCAGTTATCCTTTCACACTACTGTTACACAAGGTGCAATTCCATCAACTTTAGTGGAGTTGCCTGTGATTTACATTAGGGTAAAAGACAGGAATATTAACACATTAGTGCCTGGATACCTATAAAAGAGAAGCATCTACACCCCTGCAACTCAATGGAGACGTTCCTGCAATGGAAGTGATGCAGGTTTTTGTGTCATTGGGTTAGAAGTCTGAGTGTTATAGTGAAATTTTGGCTTAACTGAAAGCAAAAATCCTACAAATTCAGAACTCGTTGACACAATCTTCTCCCTGCCTTTCAGATTCACCAGGTATCCCTTTATCTGTTTGTCCTGTGCTGTAGCAATGCATTCACGCAGCTGTTGATTTCTCTGCGTTTCAATTATGCTTCCTTTATAGGGTGGCCATATATGCAAGTTTTGAGCCAATTCAGCTTGCAACCTGTATTTCTCATAAGTGTCCTCTAAAATTTGCATATCTGGCCACCCTACTCCTTTACCCTCCTTCCATGTGGTATTTCCCACAATGCAAAGGTCTGGCAGAAATGCACTTGTGATATCCCTGCATATAAGTGGAAAAGAGTCCTGGCTCCAGGTCTCTCTTGCAATCCTTCTAGGGTCACCTGGGGTAGGAAATGATCAATGGAAAATTATGTATTGTGGATTGCAGCTTGCTTCAGGGAAAAAAATCACACATTCACACAACACCCTTGCTACTTGCTAGAGTCCGCTCCTTGCAAGCAAACCCTTTGCATTGGGTGGCAAAGAACAGGGAATCATCAAGGAGTACAGAAGGTGGTGCGGATTTCACACAACACTCACAATGTGAGTTTGTGCCACTAGTTCCCACTGTAGAAGAGCACAGTGTGAATGAGCCCACAGTGGAGTGAGACTGTGTTCATGCTGCAGTGTGGGGAAAGGTGCAAAACTTTCAGTCAATGGGAGGGAGCAAACTGTGATGAGGCTTGTGAAAACAACATACACAGAACACATGTAACATACATATTCCTTGTGTGAATACACTATTCATGTAGCGTAAGCATGTCTGTTATCAATCACCTCATAATTAAGAGATAAACACAATCAGGATTAAAGTTTGTATGTGAGAATTATATAAAGGAAATAACTTCAAAGTATATTGTGAGCCCACAAAACCCAACTAGCAGGTTTTCTGGGACAGATAAAAAAACAATGGAAATATAGATTAAGCACTGATCGGCGCTGTGCAAAATCCAAGCAAGGAGCATGGACAAAAAGGGCATATCAAGAACTGATCAAGTAGAATATCACCCAGCCTTATAATCGGCTGAGAATTACAAACTGAAATATGAACTCCAGTTTAGCGTAAGACTTTAGCTCAGGGATTTCACAAGTAATGTAGTTTAAACTAGTTATCTTTATGTTCTTTTATTTGACTTGCACTCTTGAATCAATCCTGCACTGTACTTAATCTGATTTTATAAATATAAAATTCTTTTAACTAAGCTTGGTGTGCTTGTGCGATACTGACATTGGGCGACACATTTGAGGGAGCCTCAGGTTAGATACTCGGTCAAACCGTTAACAAATTTCTGTGACTTGGGAAACTCCAGGGATATGTATGGCAAGAGAGCGACCTCTTTACAGGTTGGGGCAGTTCTGGAAATAGTTGGATCCAGCTGGGACTGTAAGTGAGGAAATGAAAAGTCACGGCCGGTCTGGAGTGAGAAGCAGAGCAGACCCCAATTCCATTACAGTAGCAAGCCAGTCCAGTGAACTCCAAAACTGTATACCAATGTGCAGAGACTAAAACGTTGGGTTGTCAGCTGCTGATAACACTCGGCTCCCAAATCTGGGGCAAGAAGGCAAATATTGATTCAAGAGTGCAAGTCAAATAAAAGAACAAAGATAATGCAAAACTACATTACTTGTGAAATCCCTGAACTTCAGTCTTACACTTGCTTGGAACTTCCTTCTGTCCTTTGTCCTCTTAAGTACCTTTTGATGATCGTAGGTAACGTCATTTCCATTGTTTTTCTATCTGTTCCAGAAAACCTGCTAGCCAGGTTTTATGGGTTCACAATAAAACCTGGGGAGGGCAAGGTAGGTGTCAGCCCCTGATTGGGGGTGGGTGGGGTGTCGCCCTCCTATAGCTCAGCAGGTTCGGAGTCTGGGGGTGGTGTTGGACTCAGATCTCCGCCTGGATCGACAGGTGGAGGTGGTGGCGAAGGCCGCCTTCCGCCAGTTGTATCTAGTGCGGAGGCTGCATCCATACATCTCCAGGCCGGACCTGGCCTCCCTCATCCATGCCTTCGTTACCTCGAGGCTGGACTACTGCAACGCGCTCTATGTGGAGCTGCCCTTGTTCCTGGTTCGGAGGCTGCAGCTAGCACAGAATGCGGTGGCCCGGCTCCTGACAGGGACGGGTCATTGGGAGCACATAACACCTGTGCTCCGGGCTCTGCACTGGTTGCCAATAGCGTGCCGAGCCAGGTTCAAGGTATTGGTATTAATCTATAAGGCCCTTCACAGTCTGGGCCCCTCGTACTTCAGGGACTGCCTCGCCCTCCGCACCCCAGAGTGGCTCCTTCGGTCTGCTGGGGGTGCCTTCTTAGAGGTTCCCCGTGTTAAACGGGGGGCTACAATGGAGAGGGCATTCTTGGTTACCGGGCTGTGTCTTTGGAATTCCCTCCCGGAGGAAGCTCGCCTGGCCCCAAGCCTTTTGACATTCCGGCGGGCTTGTAAAACCTGGCTGTTTGCCCAGGGCTTTGGGGAGGAGGGGTGGGTTAGGGTGTTGGCTCTCCCCTACCTTTAAGTGTCTGTTTCCCAATCCTGTTTTAAGTTTAAATTTATTGTGCTGTTTTTAAAAATGTTTTTACTGATTGTTTTTATGAAGCTGTACATCGCCCCGAGATGCCGTAGGCATGGGGGGAGGTGGGGGGGGGGGAGACTCAGAAATGTTTAAAATAAATAAATACATAGATAAATAAAATATACTCCTGAAGTTATTTTGTTTACATAGTTCTCACTTACAAACTTTCATCCTGATTGTATTTATCTCTTAAATATGAGTTGAGCCTGTCCCAAATCATCTGTGGCCCCACACATGAGGAGGGACATAAACTGGATTTGGTTTTCTGCACCGGCCTTGAGGCAGGGGGGTCAGTTAGTAGAAGTTAAGGAGCTGGAGCCTTTGTCATGGTCTGACCATTACCTCCTTAAGGCGTACATCCTGGCGCATGTCAGCCCCCGACAGAGTGTAGGATCTATTAGATTGGTCCACCCCCGGAGACTTATGGAACCGGATCGGTTCCGGAATGCTCTGGGGGAGTTTCCCTGGGACCTTGACACCCACTCTGTCTGATCTCGTAGCCTTCTGGAACACCTTGTTGGCTGAGACCATTGACAGAGTGGCTCCCAGACATCTGCTGCCCTCCCGAGTCTCCCACAGGTTTCCTTGGTTTACTGAGGGCCTGTGGTGTTTGGAGCAGGTGGTTAGAGCGATGGTGGCGCCAGACTCACGACCAGTATGATCGATCGCAGCATAAGAGCAGTTTAAAGGCCTATGCTGTGGCGGTGCAGGCAGCAAAGAAGCAGTTCTTTGCTGCCCTTATTGCATCTGCAAAGTCACGTCCAGCGGAGCTTTTCCGGGTGGTGAAAGGTTTGGTCAGTCCTGCCTGTCTCCA
>QEPC01012575.1:372222-404158 GCA_003113815.1 Sphenodon punctatus | reverse complement strand
CATTCTGTCCCCCCTCTTGTTTAACATCTATATGCAGCCGTTAGGGGAGATCGTGAGGGGGTTTCAGGGCATGCAGTGTCATCAGTATGCTGATGACACTCAGCTCTACCTCTCCTTTTCCATCGACCCATGCCATGCAGTCTCCTTATTTTCCCAGTGCCTGTCAACTGTGGGGGCTTGGATGAGGTCGAGCCATCTGCAATTGAATCCTGACAAGACGGAGGTGATGGTGGGCGAGGGCTTGGGGGACCTGGGGGTGGTTGAATCTCCTCTTGTTGGGGGGGTTTGCCCTCCCATGGTCTCTCAAGTGCAGAATCTGGGTGTGCTCCTCGATTCACGGCTCAGCCTAGAATCTCAGGTTGTGACTGTGGCGGGAATGCGTTTCGGCAGTTACATCTTCTCCGGCTGCTTCGGCTGTATCTCTCAGACTCCAACCTCACCACTGTCATCCATGCCTTCATCACCTCGAGGCTGGATTACTGCAACGCGCTCTACGTGGGGCTGCCCAAGAAGCTGGTCTGGAGGCTGCAGCTGGTGCAGAACGCCGCGGCCCATCTCCTCACGGGGTGGGTCGCAGAGATCACATGACACCAGTGCTCCGGACTCTGCACTGGCTGCCTATAAAGCACCGGGCCAGGTTCAAGGTGCTGGTTTTAACCTTTAAAGCCCTTCACGGCCTGGGCCCTGTTTATCTGTGGGACAGCCTCACTCCCCATGTGCCCGTGCGACTCTGGAGATCATCCATGGGAGCCTTTTTGAAGGTTCCCCGAGTGAGGTGGTTGGTCCGGTTGGCTCCCACTCTCCTGCTATTTTGGCTTGTATGTAAGACCTGGCTGTTCTGTCAGGCTTTTGGTGTGGGGTAGGGGTGGGGGTTTCCCTGCATATTGTGTTTTAAAATTGTTTTACATTTTTAAAATTGTTTTATTGATTGTTGTTTGCCGCCCCGGGCTGCCCTGTGGGCAGGAGGGGCGGGATATACATTTTAAATAAATAAAAAAATAAAATAAAAATAACAAACCTACCTAGGATATATGAATATAGTGTACTCACACAAGGAATATGTATGTTACATGTGCTTGGTGTATGTTTTGCAAGCCTTGTCACACCATCTTGATGAAGGATTATGTCCTGACAATATGACCTTGCATAGGCTACCAAAAGCCTAACAAAATGAACAAAACAAGATGCGACTGGTCACTTGTGGAAAGAACATGATGCTGTGCTTTCCAAACAGCTGGGAAACATTCAACTGATTTTCCAAATAGCATCAAATAATTAAAAGGAAGTCAAGTGACTTTGCCTTTTAAGATTCGGCTGGAATTTAGTGAGGGGCTACCATCAGGGGCCAGAAAAAAATTCTAAGAGCTGAAAACGTCATCATGTTCAGTCGCTGTTTCCCAACGCCTGCTGTTTGTAGTGAGGGGCTACCATCAGGGGCCAGAAAAAAATTCTAAGAGCTGAAAACGTCATCATGTTCAGTCGCTGTTTCCCAACGCCTGCTGTTTGTGTTTTTTTCCCCTGTGTTTGTTTTTTCCTTTTCTTTTGTACCAAACACACATTCTCATTTTCCAGGCAGGTATAAATATTGTAATTTCTAGTAGAAAAAACAAAACAAAACTTCCCTCTAAATAATATAAAGAAGACTCAAATGATTGCACTTAATACATATGAAAAAGGTAGAAAGGAGAACATCCTAGTGCACAAACATTCACTCCTGCTCTTCACATCGCTTGCTTTCTCATAGACGAGCTACTCTTTGGCAGAGCTTCTGAGAAGTCTGGTATCTCAACACGAGTGTCCGAGGGGAGAGGGGAGAAGGTCATATGAAAGTCTTACTAAGAGGTACATTTCACCTCCCGTTGTCCAGACATTGTTCTATAAGAACGTGGCTAAGCCACGCTTTTTTCAAACAGAGAGTTGGTCAGACTCACCCGAGAGATGAAACTCTCCCATCCATCCAAACTGCTGGCACAACTGGGAACTGGTTGCCATCTTCTGTCATATCTCTGAAATCCATCCTGGATTTTTAAAAAAATATTTGTAACCATGTATAGATTTTCCCCCCAATCCTCTCTGCAAAGCTGTTTTATTTTTTTTCCTTTAAGAAGCACAAGAGCATGATAAATAAGGCATTCCCTTCCATGTTCAGGGTGTCCTTGGCATTCAGTTGTTTGTGAAACAGTTTGGTTTGGCTGTAGCAAGCTTCCCTTGCTCAGCAGCTGGTCAAAGCCCCACTGCAGGAATAAAGATACTGTGTCCCAGGAGCACAGGCATAGTATGATTGAAAGTATGTTTGTAGTTTCTAGAAACAGAGTCATATGCAGATATGTATCCACTTGTAGGGCCATATTGGCAGCAGGACAGCAGTCTGAGTGCATGCAATGGAGAAGGTTGTAGCTACCCCAGAAATAACCCACCGGTCCCAGCTGAAGAAAGGAACATTGCCAGTTGGGATTGGTGATTTCTGCAGGCTAAGAGGATCAGGGGTGGGGTTCCTTGTGTTTGCAAGCCGCTCCTACAGAAGCAAAGTTAGCACAGAAACTGGCTGGAGAAAAGTTGAGGAAAGACAATTGTTGCAAATTGTCTGCATAGTGAGAACGGGGTTTGTGTGTTAGTTTGAAAAGCCATTTTAGAAAAATAAAATGAGGAGAAAGAGTTTCCTTGGCTGTAGGGCGGCCTGGGAAGCTGCTGAGGGAGGCGACCACGGGGCTATTTGTAAGGCCTGAGGAAGCTGGAGACTTTGGAGCGGAGGAGTTTGATGAACGAGCGCGGCAGCATCTCCTTGTGCTTCTCTGTGTACTTGAAGTAGTTCTGGGGATGAGCCAGCACATCAAAGAAAGCTTTGATCAGCTTTTTGTCCTGTGAGGGAAACAAACCAGAGAGCCCTAAATAGTCTTCGGGGGGTGGGTGGCGCCACCACTAAAGTCAAATGGACTGGGTCTACTGAACAGCTAACACCGGAGGAAATCCTGACTCCATTGTAATCAATGGCTAATCTCCTGTGGTCGACAATGGAGTCAGAATTGCTCCCACTCTCTTTACGTTGCTATAGCATGGATTCAGAGTTTGCCAAGTTCGGTGTAACAACGGAGAAGGGAGTGGAAGGGACAACATTCCCCTGCCACCCGAGCTAAAAGAACAAGCATAGTTCCCTCCCTAATTTTGGCTCTTTGGGCCACTGCGATGCAGTGGGCCCATGGGGGCCAAAATACAGAGGGGACTACCCCCTCTGCATCAGTCTGCTTCCCTCTGTCATTTAATTCTCCAGAAGCTGGATGAGTGGGCACAACCACTGACATTTTGGGGGAGGGTAATGGTCTTTGAGGTAAAGGGATGTAGCTGTGCTTGCACTGTTGCTACAATCATGCACTAATGCTTTACTTGGCAGAGGGAGACCAAAGCCCACAGTACATCAGTGGCGGGGCTGAGAACGGTAGCCAGACTACTTGCTCGAACCATTAGACCAGGCTGCCTCAGTCTGCTAAAGAGCAAACAGCTTCAAAGAGAAGCCACAGGAAAGAACAGAAGACTCAGGGAGTGTATCTGGAAGAGCTAGGGCTATGCATGTGCTAAGCCCAGGCCCAAGGAATAAGCCAGTAGGTGCCACCTGGGCTTCCTAACTGCAGCTCACAGGGAACACTGATGGGAACTAGGATAGTGCCAGGGATTTCGGGGTGGTGGGCACCACCTATTCGATCCTCAGCAGGCATCCTTTCTTCTTTTTTTCTTCTGTATATGGGTGAAACAGAGATGACTGCTTCTTGGAGCAGCTAATCCTGGAACCTACAAAAGTAAAAGCTAGTCCTAAGGGGAGCGCAGCACCTGGTGCAAGGGGTAACAGCGGTAGAGCTGTTTGGCAATAGTGATAATAATATAACTGAATTCAACATACTTATAGGGGGGAGAATGCCCCCCCCCCCCAAACCCTACTGCAGTAATGTTTAACTTTAAAAAAAGGAGAATTAAGCAAAAATGAAGAAACTAGTTAGAGGGAAACTAAAAGGAGCAGTTGGGAAGACTGAATGTCTGAAAGAGGCGTGGAAACTGTTTACGAAAACCCAGATTAAATAAATGCCACAAATAAAAAAGGTAGCAAGAGGACCAAACGTATGCCAGCATGGCTAAAAGGTGAGGTGTAGGAGGCCATTACAGCCAAAAAGGTGTTCTTTAAGAAACGGAAGGATAGTCCTAATGAGGAAAATAGGAAAGAGCATAAGCATTGGCAAATTAGAAGTAAAATATTAATAAGGCAGGCCAAGAGGGAATTTGAAGAGCAACTTCCTAAAGACGCAGAAACTACTACTAAAACCTTTTACAATACTGCAGAAGCAGGAAGCCTGCTAGAGAGTTGCTTGGACTATTAGATGATGAAGTGGTAAAAGGGGAGCTCAGGGACGATAAGCCCATTGCAGAGAAGCTAAATGAATTCTTTGCTTCGGTCTTCACTGCAGAGGATGTTGGGGAGATACCAACGCTGGAACTATTCTTTGTAGGTGATGAATCAGAAGAACTGTCACAAATCAACATGACTCTACTCTAGAAGAGGTACTAGAGCAAATTGACAAATTAAATAGTAACAAATCACGAGGACCTGATGATATTCACTAGGGCTGAATGTTTGTCTTCGTGTTTTTTTTGTTCTAATTGAGAACTCTGGTTCTCGATTTGTCTCGGGGACCGAGAACAAACTGAAAACTGGCAGCATCTCACTGTGATTCTCAATGAGAAACAGCAAACTATTCTAAATAAATAAATAAAAAATATAAAGTTTAAACTGATTGTAAGCTTTGGGGGGAGGTGTTATGGAGAGGGGGTAATCGGGAGAGGAAGGGGAAGGATAAGGGGCTTCCTTGCTTGCGGGTTCCCAATACGCACGCACTCGCTCCTGCTCAGGATGCCCGGCTCATCTATCTGGGGAATACGGCCCGTCAGGATAGTGTGTGGTCCCTTTTGATCTCACAGAGACCGGGTCCCTATCATCATAGGGCGCTGAGCGTCTGAAGGGAGCCTGGGGCCTCAAACACACACGCACCACGCAATACCCACACCACGAAGGGGGGTAGGGAANCCCTATCATCATAGGGCGCTGAGCGTCTGAAGGGAGCCTGGGGCCTCAAACACACACGCACCACGCAATACCCACACCACGAAGGGGGGTAGGGAAAGATGTGTGGGAATAGTGATGGGGGAACAGAGGATGGGGCCCAGGACTGCGGGTTCCGGGCGGGCTTGTCAGACCAGAGGGGGGAAAGGAATAGAGTCCCCGGGTGTTACGGGGGTAGGGGAAGGGGTTCGAGCACACGCACGCTGCCAAGGAGTGTCGAGGTCAGAGCAAGGAGCGAGTGGTGACAGAATGCCCGTCAGGATAGTATTTGGGCTCTCACCTCTAATTAAAGAGAATGAGCCCCTATCATCATAGGGCGCTGCTGACCAAGAACCCAAGGCTGCCCCACACTCTCTCACTGCACCCAGCACGACACAAAAGGGGCAAGGAGTGGGGTTCTTCACCTTGGGGGTGCGTAGGGCCCCAGAAGGGGGGGGAAGGGAAAGAGGCACAGGGCACTCACCTCTGAGAACAAGGGCTCCAGGTAGGGGGGAAAGGAGGGCACTCACACTCACGCTGCTCTCGCTGATTCAGGCTCTCAGGTAATCTCAACAAGGTCTCCGGGAAAGGTCCACACACATGGGCAATATTCAGGCACAAATCAATCGCAATCCACGCTCAAGTTACACACAGGGGGCCGGTTTCCGCTAATCACCAGCGCCATTCCTCAGGCGGCGCTGGTTCTTATTCCCTAAGCCCCGCCACCGTGCGAGCCCACAGCCGCTCTGAGCGGTGCCGCGGGGGCGGGGGAATCCCCACAGTCCTATTCCCTGCTGGGGGTGTGGCCTCAGGTTGTGGTTCCACTGCTGTTGTCAGCGGCGGCTGTGGGGGCGTTCCCTGTGGGGCCGGGGAAGGCCCCTCCTGGCTAGTTCCTATTGGGGGCGTGGCTACAGCTCCTGGCCCTGCCGCTGCTGCTTGCGGGGATCGTGGGGGTGCTTCTTGCGGCGCCGGGGGAAGCCCCTCCCGACAGCGCCCTACTGGGGGGGTGTCTCCAGGGCTGGGCTCTGCCGTTACTGCCGGAGGAGGGAATGGGGGCGCTCCTTGTCCTTGCTCGTTGCTGGGCTGGTCCGGGGGTTGTTGAGGCGGGTTGGGGACCCTGAGCCCCCGCTTGCCATGTGTGCCACTGACACCGGGGAAGAGAAGGGCTTCCACTCACTCCACGCCCCACTGACACTCACACAGACAGACACTCAAGGGAAAGGATAAGGGTTCCAACATAGTATACACTAAGTTCCCAAACGCTACACAACACTGAATTCCACAAGGTACAAACATTCTACTTATCTTGCTCATGGGGCCGGTTTCTCCTCCTCAGTCACCAGTGCCGAATGCTCTCTGGCGCTGGTGTTTATGCTCGAGATTACGCCACCTTTGCGCGCCTGCAAGCATGCAGAGTGCCGTACTGGAGGCGGGGCCAAGTCCGCAACACCAGCTGGTCCTGTGCCTGCATTCAGCGCATCTTCCAGGGTTGTCAGTGCATGTTGCGTGCGGGGTGTGTGTCCTGTGCTGCCGCTGGGGCCCGGGGGGCGCGGGAAGCAGTGTGGCGGCTGGGGCCCGGGGGGCGCGGAGCCCTCCGCGGATGGCGGCCCCAGTGGAGGAGCCTCTGCTTCTTGGGGGGTGGGTGGGAAGAGAGCACTCAACCCAAAGATCAGCTGGCTTTTGGAGGAGTGGGGGACAACTGAGAAGCCAGCCCAGCCCTCCTGAACTCCCAGGTCAGTGTGGTGGCCGGCCAGCTAATCTTCAGGTGGCCCTCTCCCCTCCCAGAAGAAGCAGAGGCTTCCCTGCTGCCAGGACAGAGGCTGGAGCTCACAGTGAGTTTAAACTTTATTTTATTTTTTATTATTTTATTTTTTAAAATTGTTCGTTAGTTCACTGAGAGTTCGTACCAGGACTGAGATCCCAGTACTTGAACTAACGAAAACTTTTGCAAGAAGCAAAATTGCTTCACGTTTCAGTGCTGGTATTCACCCAAGAGTTTTGAAGGCACTCAAATATGCAATCACAGAACTACTATTGGTAATTTGTCACCTATTGCTAAAATATGCTTCCGTACCTGAGGACTGGAGGGTAACTGACGTAATGCCAGTTTTTAAAAAGGCTCCAGAGGCAACCCTAGAAACTACAGACCGATGAGCCTGATGTCAGTGCCAGGCAAAATTATGGAGATGGTTGTGAATGGGGAAGAGCCAACCTGGTTTTAGCAAAGGGAAGTCATGTCTCACTAATCTATTGGAATTTTTTGACTGTGTCAATAAGCATGTGGATAAGGGTGAGCTGGTCAATACAGTATATCTGGATTTTCAGAAAGCATCTGATAAGGTCCTTTCACAAGAGATTCTTGAGGAAGTTAAACAGTCATGGGATAGGACGCAGTGGCTTGTCATGGATCAGTAAGTGTTAGGAAACAAAGGGGAGGAATAACTGGCCAGTTTTCACAATGGAGGGAAGTAAGTAGTGGGGTGTCCCAGGGCTCTATACTGGGATCAGTGTTGTTTAATATATTCATTAATGACCTAGAAAAGGAAGTAAAGAGTAAGGTGATCAAATCTGCAGATGACAGAAAGTTATTCAAGATAGTTAAGACCAGGGCAGACTGTGAGGAATTACAGGAGGATCTTGCAAGACTTGGGAGACTGGGCAAGTAAATGGCAAATGAAATTCAATGTTGATAAGTGCAAAGTAATGCACATAAGGAAAAATAACACAAACTATACCTCTAAATTAGGAGTTACAACTAGGGGAAAGGATCTTGGAATAACTGTGGACAATTCATTCAAATCTTCAGCTCAATGTGCAGCAGTGGTCAAAAAGGCAAACAAAATGTCAGGAATTATTTGGAGCAGAATAGAAAATAAAACATAAACAATCATATTGCTTCTATATAAATCTATGGTGTGACCACACCATGAATACCGTGTACAGTTCTGGTTGCCCCATCTCAAAAAAGATATAGTAGAACTAGAAAAGGTCCAGAGAAGGGCAACAAAAATGATCAAGGGTACAAAAATGCTTCCATGTGAAGAAAGGCTTGATAAGTTAGGGCTCTTCAGTTTGGAGAAGAGAAGACAGAGGGGATATGATAGAAGTTCATAAAATCATGAGTGGTATGGAGCGAGTAAAAGGGAGTTGTTATTTACCCTTTCAAATAGTACTAAAACTAGCTGACACTCCATGCAACTAACTGGCAGCAGATTTATAACAAATAAAAGAAAGCATTTTTTCACGCAATGCACAATTAACTTGTGAAATTTGTTGCCAGAAGATGTGACCAAGGCGGTAACATAGGTGAATTTTTAAAAGGACTGGATAAATTCTTGGAAGATAGGTCCATAAATGGCTATTAGCCAAGTAGGCTGGGGGATATAACCTCTGACTATTAGGAGCTGGGAGTGAATAGCAGGGAATGGATCAATCCATTATGACCCGCTCGGTACTTCTCCATTGTGATCGAGTGGCAACTGTCAGAGACAGGATGCTGGGCTTGATGGACCATTGATCTTACCCAGTATGGCACTTATGTTCTTATGAAGTGGCTTGGCCAAGGCCACCCTGGGAGTGAGTGGCAGAGCTGGGAATTAGAACCCAAGAGTGGATTGATTCCTGATCTCCTTCTGAGATCACTAGCCCCTATTTCCACTATTGTTAGGAAAGCAGGGTTCTCTGACTGGTTGGAGTAACAAGGGCAGAAAGTAATGCACACGAGCTACCTCACCTTTAATATTTCCTGATGGTTTTCTGAGGCATATAGCCTGCCATCCCGTACTATATCCTCCACCAGCTGCTCATAATCCTCTGCAATACCAAGGAAGAAAGGAAGTCATGAAGACAGCAAACTACATGCGAAGTCAGCTAGTTCAACCACCACTGTAACAGAGAAACTCTGTGCCCCGGAGAGTGGCTTCCCCATGAAACAAAAACCTTAACTGGGACTGCACCATAGTTCTGGCTCTTTCTGTTTCCCAAACTCATTGGATAGAAGCCTCAAAACTGACCTGTTTTGGCTCCACGCACAAAGCAAATGTGGCTGATCATAACAGATTTGACTGATTGACTACACTTGTGTACTTGAAGTAACTCTTTGGCCACCTGGGCACTTTAGAGCAGCAGGCAGGGTAGGGGTGAGGGAAAATTATGGGAGCTCAAAAGAGTTCTGGCAATAGCCCAGAAAGACCCAAATCTGAGCTTTAGGCTTTGTTTCTGGAGTCACTGCAGGGTCTAGCCCTAGTGGTGTCAGGCGCCTCTGGTTCTGTGGGCACCGGGGGGGTGGATCCCTGAGGGGCCGGAGGGACCTAGGGCAGTGTGTGCCTCCTGGCGCCACAGAAACCGTACCGGCGGGTCGGGAGGGGGTGGGGAACCAGGCCGCAACCAGAAGTACGGCTGCAAAGCGTGAGCGCGCTGATATGGCGTGACACGCCCACCCACCCCCGCCAGCAATCAGCGCGCTTGCCGCAGCGCTCTCCGGAGTACGTTGCACCACTTCTGGCCCAGCCGTGGCACTCGGAGCGCCTGCGCAGGTGCAATGACTCTATTTAAGGGTCACTTAGTCTCCATGCTGGCACCGGTGATCAGAGCCTCCTCTGGGAGGCTGGCCCCTGAGTGTGTGTTGTTGGAAGCCTTGAAGAATCTTGAGTGGGTGTACACTGTTTAGTGGATCGTGAGTAGTGTGTGGGGGTTGCCTGGGTGGGGTGAGTGAGGGTACTGGGGTGTGTGGGTGCAGTGTTCCTCTTCCCCTTCTCCCTGGGTCCCTTCGCTGCTGGTGGTGTGTTTGGGTGTGCGCATGTGGGTGTGGAGAAACCCTCCTGGCTAGATCGCCCCTTAGGTGGGTCCTACCTGTTCCTCTTCCTGAGGGTTCCCCCTGCTGATCATGCCTCACGGTTCCACCCACGTCCTGTATCACCAGCACCCCCATGGACCTGAAACTGGGGAACATGCTGGAGCAGGTTCCGGAGGCTTTGGAAGAAGTAGCCAGAGCCGTTTAGGCTCTGGCTATGGAGGTAAGGGACCTGCGGGATCGACGGGGAGGGAGCAGCGGCAGACCCCCCTGCTCCTCCTGCCGCCGTGGCAGCTCCCCCCCACCCCCTGCTCCCTCGGGACCCAAGACTGCGAAATATGGTGGAGATAGGCGCCAGTTCCAGAGCTTTCTGGCCCTATGCGAGTTAACTTTTACCATACAACCTCACACATATTCTTCAGATCAGTTGAAGGTCACTAATATCATTGGGCATCTTGAGGGCTTAGCTCTGTCTTGGGCAACACCCCTGTTAAATACCAAAAAAACCCTTTTGTCAGACTATACCTCTTTTAAGCAACAGTTTTCCTTCCTGTTTGATTACCCCCACAGAGTAAAGGATGCAGAAACCGCTATTTTGTCCTTAAAGCGAGGACAAGGGCCCTTGCTGGAATATGTGACCCAATTTCAGCAATAAGCCATAGACCTAGGTTGCCTGGATAACATGCTCCGGGTAATGTTCCGGAAGGGATTGAATGATGAGTTGAAGGATCAACTGTCATACACTGTCTTACCCGCGACCTGGGGGGAACTCGTCACCCTGACTATCTAGATCAACACACGGCTCGCAGAGTGACGGCGGGAGCGCTGCCAGGAAGGGACAGGGGGCTTTCCCCCGCGGTCTCCTGTCACGCCCCATGGCCGTGTAGACTCTGTCCGACTCGACGAGCCAGAACCTATGCAGTTAGGGGCCTCTTGAGGGCCCCTCCCCCCTGAGGAGAAGGAACGGTGTCGCTCCTCATGTCTGTGCTTTTATTGTGGTGAGGCTACCCACTTCGCGCGTAATTGCCCCCTGCTGCTGCCCTCCCGACGGGAGTCGGGAAACGCTCAACCCTGGGGTGGGCAGGGGGGATCCTGGCAGGGCACACAGTACCTCTGATAACTGCGGGTCTTGTGCCATTGGGGCCACCCACACCAGGGAAACACGTGTGCATCCCTCTCACCTTACAGCTGGGGGCACCTCGGAGCCTTGTGGTCCAGGCCTTGGTTGATTCAGGAGCCTCTAGCAACTTCATGGACATGGTGTTCATTGCGCGATACGTTATCCCCACACAAAATTGTTCCACCCCAGAGGTGGTGTATGTGGCGTAACGCCAGTAGGGGGCACTATACAGCTGAGCCACCCACCTCACTGTGTTTCTCCAAATCTCTGACCAGGGGTTCCCAGAGCTGGCAATCCCCCCAAAACCCTTGATATTCCGCTGCCACCACCCGAGTGTATCCCCAGAGGGCATTCACACCACTCAGGAAATGTGAACCTCCAAGGCATAAGCCTTACAGCTTCCCAAAAGCACTCCTCTTTTCTGTCACTCTGTTCCTGGGATTTCCTCCTCTGCGTTGGAGGCGGATCCCCACAGTCACCCACCGGAGGCTTCCCTTGGTTCCAAAGCTGTTGGCTTCTAGCCCAATAGGTAGATTTCCCCATCTTTGGTAGCTTGGCCTGGTTACCTGGCCTAGGGAGACATATAATGGCCAATAATGCACACACACACACACAGTAGGGTAAAAAGAAAACTTAGACTTTACTGGTACCTATAAAAAGGAATAAAAGCATAGAACTAGGGGTTGTTAACCCTTTGAGCAAAGCAAGTCCGGTTTAGGGAATGGTACCCCGTCTGGAACGCGCCTATCTAGTACAGTATCTTGAGTAGCAGGCAAGTACTCACGCTGGTTCTGATCCGGTCTCCATAGGGGATGTTTTTCCTATGGGGTTCAAGTTCTTGTCCTGGCAAAGGCCAGAGTTACAGTTACTGCCAAGCCATGCAGACCATGTGTGCCTCCAGGCAGGGAGGTCACCAGTCTAGCAGCATCTGCTAGAGATCTCAGCGAGAGAGTAAGAGCGAGGAAGGGGTGTGTTCTGGCTTTTTAAGCTCGACCCCCATCTCCCCTTTGGGAATCGCCCCCAGGTAGGGGTTTCTCCAATCCAGGTGAACTGCCTGAGCCCTCTGACCTGTCATGTCACTTAAGTGAGACATCATGGCTTCACCTTGAGATACTGATTCCTGTCCTTGCCTTTTGGAGCATGCCCAGAACACTTGTCCTGTGACCTTGCATTTGTCCAGGCCCTGGGAGGGAGTTGGGGGGTTGATATGGTGTAGCAGAGTGTTCGTCTAGGGTACTCTGGTAGGAAAACAGGGGCATTTTGCCACAGTGCACTCGATCGATGGATCCACCTTGATTTCTAGGCCAGTCATGGTACAAACACAATGGCTGTGGGGGTCCGTGGGCGTGCATCAGGAGATGTTGCAATTTGATGTCATGTGCACGCCCATCTTCCCTGCGGTGTTGGGACTACCATGGCTGCGGCGACATAATCCCCAAATTGATTGGCAGGGGAAGGGGGTACACTTCCTCTCCCCCTACTGTAGGGCAGATTGTAGGGATCCCTGGGTAGGGAAATTGGCCACTCCCATGCAATACATTCTTGAAACGACCAGCCTTGATCCTCTCCCACCAGTCTACCAAGCCTTCTCCGACATGTTCAGTGAACAGGAACCTGCAGTACTTCCACCACACCATTCCTATGACTGTCGGATAGACCTCTTGCCAGGGACAGAACCACCGTATGACCGGATTTATGCCCTATCTGAACCAGAACTGCAGGCACTCCGTGACTACATGGACGAGAACTTGCGATGGGGCTTCATCAGGCACTCATCGTCCCTTGCAGTAGCTCCATTATTCTTTGTGCCGAAGAAAGATGGAGGCCTCTGCCCATGTATAGACTACTGGGGCCTCAATGTCATCATGATCAAAAATCGATATCCCCTGCCGTTCATCCCGGAATTATTGAATCGGTTACAAGGTGTGACCATCTTCACTAAGCTGGATCTCCGTGGTGCGTATAACATATTACGTGTTAATGCCGGGGACGAATGGAAGACAGCCTTCCGGACCCGGTACGGGCATTTTGAATATCTAGTTATGTCCTTCGGATTGGCCAACACCTCAGCTACGTTCCAGCATCTAATCAACAACATCTTTCGCGACATTTTGGATATTTTCATCATTGCTTATCTAGATGACATCCTTATTCTTTCATCTACTGATGCAGAACACGTGAACCATGTAATTATTGTCCTGGAGAGGCTTCACAGGAACCATTTGTTTTGGAAATTAGAGAAGTGCGCCTTCCATTTGCAATCTGTTGACTTTTTAGGATTCGTAATAACAGCCCAAGGTATTTGTATGGACAATAAAAAGGTGCAAGCCATTCTTGAATGCACCCCGCCATCATTGGTAAAAGCCTTGCAGCGATTCTTGGGCAGCGCAAACTACTACCGGCACTACCTCCAGGGGGTGCCTTCCTGGAGGTCCCCCGTGTTAGGCGGGGGGCCACAATGAAGAGGGCATTCTCGGTGGCCGGGCCACGCCTTTGGAATTCCCTCCCGGAGGAAGCTCACCTGGCCCCAAGCCTGTTAACATTCTGGCGAATTTGCAAAACCTGGCTGTTTGCCCAGGCCTTTGGGGAGGGTGGGGTAGGTTTTTTTTTTATCCCCCTCCACCCTTATTTATTGTATTCATTAATTTATATGTTCCTTTGCCCTGTTTTAATTGCTGCAATGTTATGAATGGTTTAAAATGTTTTATACTGGTATTTTTTTATTATTATTTTTAGAGTGTTAGCCGCCCCGAGCTGTTTCAGGAGGGGTGGGGTAAAAATATGAGTAATAAATAAATAAATAATACATACCTGAGTATGCTAGAGTTACTAAACCCCTTACACAACTCCTGAAGAAAGGCTGCCCTTACGTGTGGGCCTCGGCACAACAAACCACTTTTGGCATACTGAAGACTGCCTTCACCCAAGCCCCTATCCTGCAACATCCCGATTTTGAATGACCTTTCATAATAGAAACAGATGTGTCTAATGTGGCCCTCGGGGCGGTATTGCTGCAACCCGCAGCGGAGGGGGACTGCCTGCTACGATGCACCTTTTATTCCTGGCAGCTGACAAGTGCAGAGCAAAACGATACTATTTTGGATCGGGGTTTGCTAGCAATTAAGGTGGCCTTTGAGACTTGGCGACACTACTTGGAAGGCACCCAATATCCGGTAACCGTTGTTACGGACCATAAGAATATGACTTATCTGCAAACCTCACACATAACCAATGCTCGCGCTGTTCTTTGCACGGTTCAAGTTCCACATTCAATATCGCCCTGGTCACCAAAATGTCTTAGCAGATGCTATGTCCCGGTGCCAGGAGCAGGCAAATCCTCCAAAGGACCAGGAAAATCTTGTATTGGATCCCAAGGTCTTCGCAGCCACCAGCGTATCCCTCAGTCACTTTTGCCAATTGTCCCGCCAAGACCCGACCTGTACTAAGCACCCAGCTTATGAACGTTGCCCAGGGCTGTATAAGTACAAAGAGAAGATCGTGGTGCCCTGTAAAGGTCGGCAAGCCATCCTATGGGCACACCACAATGCTTCCCTAGTGGGGCATCCAGGGCAGTGGCGCACCCTGGAACTAATCCTAAGACATTTTTGGTGGCCTTCCATGAAGCATGACATTGGGCAAGTAGAGCGTGTAAATCAGACACTCGAGCAGTATCTCCGCTGTTATGTTGACTATTTACAGAACAACTGCTATTTTATGTTACCGATGGCAGATTTTACTTACAATAACACCTTGAACGCCTCCCTAGGCACCTCTCCCTTCTTTATATGGGTACCACCACCGCATTTGTTTTCCAGAAGTGATCCCAACTGCTGTTCCTGCTGCAGGCGCCCTAATACTACAGCTATGACAAGCGCATGCTCATGCCCGGGCGATGCTCGCTGTAGCTAAGCAACAATACAAACAACAAGAAGATCGACGATGATGTAGTGCATTCCAACCCGGAGACTTAGTATGGGTGGACCGCCGCCACTATCGCTCGTTGCGGCCCTCTGCTAAACTGGATAACAGATACATGGGACCATTCTCCATCCAACGACAGCTCAACAAGGTCACATACAAGGTACAATTGCCACCTCATTTACACATCCACCCTGTATTTCATGTATCCCTGTTAAAACCCGCCAATCCAGCCCTTTTCTCACAACCCTCTTCACCTCCCGTACTCCCAGGGCCCAGTAATTCAGAACCCGAGTATGAAGTTCATGCTGTTTTGGATTCCTGCCTTCACCGGGGCAGACTGTATTATTTATTGGACTGGAAAGGGTATGGTCCCTCGGATTGCTCGTGGGAACCTGCAACGGAGGTTCACGCACCCCTGTTACTCTGACGGTTCCATGCTTGGTACCCCTCTAAGCCTGATCCTCGCTGCCTTCGCGTACAGCGACCTTTGAGGGGGGTGCTTTTAGGCACCTCTGGTTCTGGGGGCTCTGGAGGGGATCCCTAAGGGGCCGGAGGGGCCTGGGGCAGTGTACGCCTCCCAGCTCCACAAAAACCGCACCGGCAGGTGGGGAGGGGGCAGGGAAACCAGGCCACAACCGGAAGTATGGCTGCGGAGCATGAGTGTACCGATACGGCATGACACACACACACACCCCGCGCAGCAATCAGAGCGCTTACCCCAGCGCTCTCCGGAGCACGTTGCACCACTTCTGGCCCAGCCGTGGCACTCGGAGCGCCTGCGCAGGTGCATTGACTCTATTTAAGGGTTACTCAGTCTCCGTGCCGGCACCGGTGATCAGAGTCCCTCCTCTGTGAGACTGGCCCCTGAGCGTGTGTTGTTGGAAGCCTTGGAGAATCTTGAGTGGGTGTACGTTGTTTAGTGGATTGTGAGTACTGTGTGTAGGTGTGTGGGTTGCCTGGGTGGGGTGAGTGAGGGTACTGGGGTGTGTGGGTGCGGTGTTCCTGTTCCCCTTCTCCCTGGATCCCTTCGCTGCGGGGGCTGTGTTTGGGTGCGCGCATGTGGAGGTGTGTGGGTCCTACCTGTTCCTCTCCCTGAGGGTTCCCCCTGCCAATCATCCCTCACGGTTCCACCCACGTCCTTCCCGTGTGCTTGTGACGGGTGAACGTGTGTGTGCGTGGTGGGGGGTGTGGTGACAGAGGGTGAGCTATCACTATCTCCCAATGATGATCTTCGGCTTGGCTTCTTGCCCTTTTATGCCAGAATAAGACCCTGAGGGATTATAGTGCACCAGTGCGTGAGTGGGTGTGTGTGGGTTACCCCTTCAGGTCCCTGGTTACCCCGTGGGGTCACACAAGTGCGTGGAAGGGGTCTGCAATGCTGCTAAGAATCATGGCGATGCCACCCCAATCCTCCAAGCTTACTTTACTAGCCTGCCTCCACCTCCGAGCAGAGCTAGACAGCAGGCAGTAGGGATGTGATTAGGAGCATGAGGTGGAAGGGGGAGCTGGAGATCTGGCTACTGCAGTTCTTAATTCAGTGCCAGCACTCACAGCATTTAACATGTGGACAGGAGCCCACAACTCCCCGCCCCCCGCCCCCCTAAGCCTCTGCTGGCTTTACACACAAATGCTTATATGTGCGTCCTGCCCTGTGCCCCACAGCTTACCGTCATAGGTGACATAGGGAATCTGGAAGCCCCTGGCACTGTTGGCTTCACTGGTTTTGAAGTTGATCCACAGCTTGCGGGACCTTGCCGTGAAGGCAATGGGCCTCTCATAGGTCTGGCATGTTTCATAGGTGGTGATGGAGGAGGGAGAGGCTGCAGAGGAGGACAGCACACGGCCGTTTGTTGCATGGAATCATCCAGCCCCCAAGACACCCAGGTAGACATTTAAAGGAACCCCAAGGAGAAGAAGGTGGGATAGGGAGGAAGGGGTTCTTTCGGAACCTCTGCCTTTACCTAGAGCAATATCACACATGCTTTTGCCTGCGTGACCCCCTAGAGACTTAACTAGAATTCTGCAACCCCAGGAAGCAAAGACATACACAGTATAGTGTATATCAATAGGGATCACAATCCCATCTGCTGATGGTGTGTCCTCTCATGGAGTCCTGACCCACAGTTTGAGACCTCTGGCTTGGATGCATGAGCCATGAGGCAACTTCAGCTGCAGGGCTCCTGATTTCTGGGATGCATCTCTTATCTTTCTAAGGGTTTTGTACTGCTGCCCATCATCATGGCATCTGGGTGCCACTTTCCCCTTCAGCAGCATTAGTCACTTAGGCCAACACTTACATTAGCCCAGTGATTTTGAGTGTCTAATGTCAGAGCTCCTGGGCTTGATATTCAGAGTTGATGAGCACCTCTGGATCAACAGACGTTTTGGAAAATCTGGCCAGTGGCCACCTTTGCCTAATGACACTGGAGTTGTAAGTCAGTGACATGGTGTCAACATACAGAGATGTAGTGATGCAGCAGTCCACCCTAACAGCCTGTCATGGGAGAAAGCTCATTGGCTGAATGATTCTTTGCCACTCTCCGAGAGCTGCTTCAGGACCACCCAAGAGACCTGTTGTAGGATTTAGGGCTTCTCCATCTTAACTGGGAAACGGAGGTAACCTGGCCACCTCAGGAACTGTGCAGCAGTCACAACCCTACTACTCCTACCTGTTCCTCACCTGTACCAGACACCAGGAACGGTGCCTAGTCAAGCTGCCAGCTCTGATGAGCATGCACCAGGCTCTATATAGCAGCGCTCTCTGACACAGCATAAGAATCAATGGGGAAGCCAGCACAAAGCTAGTAGCAGCAGCCCTGCCACTCTCTGCGATAGTCACTTACACAGCCCAGATTTTGTACACAGTTGGCGTCACCAAACTTATTTCCCTTGTGACTCAAGCCAGGCACAAAGTCAGAATCGGTCTGCTGTGGACTGTTACTGTGTTCCTCCTGAGCCCCTGTTTGATCACGTCCTGGTTCTGGAAAGGGCAATGAAATCTCCACTGCTCCCATAAGCATCTTCAGTACATACAGTTTAAGGGATTTCAGCCTTACTCAGTGCCCCATTGCCCCCAACACAGTAATTGGTTACCTACAGTTTTTCCGCATCACCAGGACGTCCCCACACTCATCCTCAGATGGCAAGAAGATTTCAGGCACCACGATGAGGATTTTGCGCTTGGGGGGTGGGTTGATGTTCCATGTGCACTCAACGTTCGCAGGGTAGTTGCCAGGATAGTTGGGAGACTCTATGTAGCCAGTGTATTCACCCAGTTCCCCACCACACTGACGATCTGCAAGCGAACACACTGGGGGTCACTGGGTTATCAGCAGTGATGGAGACCACAATTGGCTGGAGTTGGGGCACTTGGCATGTGCAGGTACTGAACAGATGCACACACATTTCATGTATGTGAATGGCTGTGGTACAGTCACATGTATGGATGAGCTCATACGTTTATAAAGTTGTTTGCTGACATGTATAAAGGAAAAGAGCAGGAAGGCAACAAAACGTAGGCCATGTTCCAACAGAGATAAACCAAAGGGGAGTAGATACTTTGATTTAATTAAACTGAAGTAGTTATAATTAAATTTAATTAAATCAAAAGTAACTACTCCCCTTCAGTAGTGTTCAGAAAAGCAGTGTAAACAAAGGTAGAACTGTGTCAATTTCCCCCCTAGAGGAGACATAATGACCACTAAACCGAGGTCACTAGTCTCACATTGATAAAGTGTTCACATGAACAGTTTCTTTGAAATACAAACCAGAGGAGAGTATGCATTCCTGATTTTTCAGTTTAGTGCTCTGTTCACGTGAATATTTCAGGCAGGAGTAAAACAGAAATAAGGCCCAACTACATCAAATTAATTGTTTGTCAGAATGTGGCCTTAGACCTCTCCTGCCTTGCAGATGTTGCAGTGACTGGTAGGGATGAATTGCTCACAGCCCCACAGCCTGGAGAACGTACTTTTGCACTGCGACACCGAGGTGGAGCCATCAAAATCTGTGGTGGTATTCCCAGGGCAGGTGATGCAGTAATTCTGGCGGAAGTCTGGCTGGTAGGTGCCTACAGCACACCGGATGCAGCGATGAACACTCGTATTGTAATAGTGACCTGGGGAGCACTGGACTGTGCATCGAAGAGAAGAGAAAGAGAGCATCAGCAATCAGGCAAGGATGGGCGAGCTCAGCAAATCACTTGCTCCTCCAACCCCCAGGTATCTGAGCTCTATAGCTCGCCCTGTCTATTAAGCATTCACTTAGGGAGTGAGCAGAGCAGCTGACTCCCAATTTCCATTCCTCTGTTTCACAGGGGGGTAAACTGAAACAAGGACAAGCGAGCCAATTTGTCCAAGGGACATGCAACAAGTCAGCTAAAGTCAAGCTGGGAATAGTATCCAGGAATCTAGACTCTGAGCCCCACTGAATTCCCTTTCAGCTAAGTGAAAAAGGCCATTTTCCTACTTCATAAGAGCCTTTTGAGATGCCTCTGTGAAGATGAAATCTGGGGTGAAATCCAGTCTTCTAGGAACAGTCTCTTAGATTATCACTATCTTTATCTTCACAAATTCTCTAAAGGCAACACAAGTCTTAGAAAAGGCAGGGTCGGGAGGGGGGGGGGGTGGGATAGGGTTGGGAGTTGGCACCTCCCAGGTAGAGGGGGTCAGGGTCTCCAGGCTGGTGCGGAGCCCTGCTGAAGTGCCTGCTCCAGGGACTGAGAGCTGCCTGCAGGATTAGTACAGTGCCTTCTCGTGCTGCCTGCAGGAATAGTACAGTGCCACCCTGGAAGCAGGGTGCTTCCTGGGTGGGGGGAGCAGTGTTGCTCCTGCAGGTGGTTCTCAGCCCGTGGAGCAAGTGTTTCAGCACAGCCTTGTTTCCACCCCCACCCCCCCCAATGCATTCTTTCCAGTGGGAGGAGGGCCCCGCAGGAAATATCTGCTCTTAGGGGCTGAGAGATGCTCATGGGAGTGGCACCACCCTCTCCACAATGGTGGTGTTCTGTTGCACCATTGCCATCCCTAAGGCTCCCTTCAGGGCCCAGCACTGGCACAAACAGCCTCTGAGTAGCATGGGCAGGGCTCCAATGGAAACCCTAGGGATGGCACAGAGGCAGAACACTGCTGGGGGTGGTACCCCTTGTCTGCTGCCACTGCTCACACTGTCAGGAGCTGGAAGTAAACAGCAGGGAATGGATCACTCTATTATGACCTGTTGGGTACTTCTCTGAAGCAAATGAAAGTGGCCAGTTGGAGACATGATGCTGGGCTTGATGGACCATTGGCCTGACCCAGTATGGCACTTTTTATGTTCTCCAGTTGGTGCCAGAGGGTTCCACTAGAATTTTCGGAGTGGGTGGGAGTGACTGGGGCCAGCACTCTGCCCCAGCCCACTCTGAACATTTCCTGACAATGCCCTTTGCAAGCAGTTTGAGTGCCGTTAGGAAGTTTTCAGAGCGAAGGTGGGTGCATGGGTGGAGTGCTGGTACTGTCCCTATCCACTCTGAAAATCCTTGCAAGCAGCCTCTGCTCCCACAGGGCCCTAAAGACCTGCTGTGTTTATGGCCTTCCTGTGAGCTGAGCTGTCACCACCACTGCCATTCCAAAGAGTCTGGGGGAGCCCTGTAGTGGCAGATGGTCAAAAGTTGGACCCCGGGGCAGACACCTCAGTTGCCCTGACCTCAGGCTGGCTATGCAGTGAGGCAGAGCAGGGAACTCAACCTACAGCTCTCACATGTTAGCCCAAGTTTCTTGGTAAAAGAGCCATCCTTTCTCTCAATGGGGCAAGGAGGCAGAGAAGGAAGGTTGAAAGGAACCTGAAAAACTAAAGGGGGAAAGATTTAGGTTAATTATCATGAGGAATGTCCCAGCCCTAAGAATATTTAGGCAATGGAACAATTTACCAAGGGAGCCAGTGGAGTCTCCATAATTGGGGGTTGTTAAAAACAGGTTAGAGAAACTAGGTGACTTTTCAAAGTCCCTGTCAGCCCTAAAGTTCTATGATTCTGGGAGAATGAAAAGCAGAGGGCATGAGAGGAGCCAGGGAGAGGGTGGGGTGATGCTGTGAGGAACCTTAAACCTGAGGTGAGGTTTCAGCTAGTAAGAATGTGAGGTTTTTCCCTCAACTTCTTCATCTTTAGAGCAATGGGACCAAGAAAGCTACAATGGCCATGGGTGGGGTTGGAGGACACAGCAATAATGGAACAGGCCATGTCCCCTTAATCTTGCAAGGTGCACATGGAGCTGAGGGCACCGGGGCTTCCCATCACTATCTCCCAACCCAACTTCTTCCCAAACCGCAGACTGAACTGTTGGCTTGGACGTACCTTTGGTATCACAGTCCTGGAAGGAAAAGGCACCCTCGTGCTTGGTGGTTAGTCCTCCCCCGCAGGAGAAACACAGAGCCCGCCCAGCTTCGGCCTGGTAGGTGCCACGTGGACATGGCTGGCAAGGTTTGAAGCCATCCACGGAGTACTGGCCAGGGGAACACTGACCTGCAGTCCCCCCAGGAAAGAGACATACAGGAGGGTTCAGATAATGTGTAGCATCTCCTTGCCTGAATTTCCCACTGCACAGTCTGCAGCAAATCTCAGGGGGTGAGCGCCTCCTATGACTCTCTTAGAATCCCTGGGTAGTGGTTGGCTTCCCCACAGCCCATAAGACCCTAGCAGGTAGCCCCACAGCCCATATTTGGGCCCCAAGTATTTGAAAGACCGTCTTTTTCCTCATGCCCTATTATGGCCTCCGAGATCAGTCAGGAACACCCTCCTGCATGTACCATCTGCCCATGAAGTTTTTACAAGGGCACGCAGAGTGGCGTTCTCGGTGACTGCCCCACAATTATAAAGCTCCCTCCCCTTGGAGGTTCATCTAAGGCCAAGCCTGCTCATATTCCAGAAATGTAAGGCCCTTCTGTTTGGCCAGGCGTTTTGGAGGCAGGGATAGGGTTGGGTGGGTGAATGGGGTGTTAAGGGATTTTTTTTTAGATGTTTTTATTGGTTGTAAGTCATCCTGAGTCTTAATGGGAAAGCAGCATATAAATTTGAATAAATAAATAGTAAATAAACTCCTGGAGATTATCTGGGTCCCATCAAAACTACTGCATTGCTATGTGACATTGGCTGTGATGGATGGAGACTTGCACCCAGAACCATTCATCTAAATTCCCCTCCAGCTCAAGCTTTGGGGTTTCAGATACTTGGAACCTGAGAGGTGAACTGCCCACCAGCTCCACTACTGCAAACCCTGCCCCATTTCTCTCATTGGTGTGATGCTGCAAAGTTTATCCTGTGGAGGAACTGGCAAAAGGAGCAGGAAAAGGGGGGCTGCCTAAAACCACACTCTCCTGATCTACACTTCCTGCTCCTCACCTGATTTGCATTGAGACTCCTGGTGGCAGCCCTAAGCCACTTTCTGCACTAAGGGATTGTCACATGAGCTGGACACTCGTAGGGTAATGTACCCCAGTGGCTGCAATCCAAGGTAGCTATTCCTTGCTATAAATCAGGAACTGACTCCTGATTCACAGTGGGGTGATTTTACCCCTGAGGTAAGCAGAATGTCCTGTACATGCTCCTGCAGCCATTCATGGAATAGCCTCCATATGTAAAGAAGCCGTGAGACATAGCAGCAAATCATGGTTTGCAGCTCCTCCTTGATTTTGTATTGCCTGAGTGTTTGCATCCACACCCAGCCATCCACAGCCAGTTACAATGCCTGGGATGAGGACAGCCCTTTGCAGACCACAATGGCTCCTCTCCAGTGTGGAAGGGAGACTGTAAGCATTACCGCTGCCCTGGCTTTGAAGGGCTCCAAATAACCTCACTCAGCAATAATGCAGGGCACTCTGGGACAGGTGCTCAAGAGTTCCAAGATGCTGTGGTATAGATACTGGCACAGAGGGTCTCTAGGACACCTGTTCGCTAAATTTAGCCCTTAACTGTCTTGCTTGTACATTGGTAGCATTCACACGTCCAATGATGGTATTCATGAGTAAGTGTCAAACTATGTTCTCCAGTATAATGAGGAGTGTATAACCCCCTACACTTTCTAAATCAAAGTATTTTGTAATGTGAACCCTTTCTGGGTCTGTTTGGTGAACACAGTACACAAATCATCCCAAGGTTGCATTGCAGTGTGCCTCTCCTGCTGAGAACTCTATGGTTCCTCTTTGCCATTCACCCAAGTGCCATGACATCCCAGAATGTTTTGCATGCACAACATGAAGGGATATGCATATGTCTCACTCTGTGCTACTGGGGGTCGACTGCAACAATACTAAATTGGTTTGAAAGTCTGGTGTAATGATACCAAAGTGAGTTATTAAAACTGGAAACATGAATTCGATTTTGTTAAACCATTTTTGCTTTGTATGTGTGAATGTGCCCTGCCTTGGTGATGACAGGAACAGACTGACACCACCCGGTACCTGCACAGGCAGTTATGTTCATCGCTCCAGCTGGACCATAAGCATCACTTCCAGGGCAAAGGTCACAGGAGAGCTGGCCTTCTTTTTCCTGGTAGGTCCCTGGAGGGCAAGGGACACACTGCTCCATCTGGCCGTGGTAATATGTTCCTTGCTGGCAGCTAACTAAGAAAGAGGCAGATGCGCTAGTGACAGGGACAGGGAGGCTCCCTCCATCCCCCCCCAATAAATCATTTATTCTGGCTGCAGGTCAGAGACCCTCAGAGTCCTGCATCTCCCCAAGCAACAATAGCAGCAAAAGAATGAACACAGTAACTGTGCCCACTACCCATTAGTACTTGCTGCTGCCATCCATCAGCTGCTCAATGGCAAAACACGCCCAGTACAAGACTGTAACCCCCTCCCCACCCAACTGCAGAAGCATCAGACTCAGCATCTCCCCTGTCAGGGCTGGTCTGCTCTGGATGGGCAGAGAGGGAACTGCTACTGCCACTCATCAGCTGCCTGGCAGTGTTTTGGCTGGTGGAGCAGTGGGGCCTGGCAGAGTAGCTCCACGGATTCCTCTGAATACAGCTCCCCATGCACTGGGGACTAAGGGAGTAATTTGTATTATTGTTATTATTATTTTACAAATTAGGGTTGTGCAAGTCCCAGCCCTCCCTACAGCTTACTCTGGGTATTCTCTTACCACACTTGGCTCCCAACCTCTGCTGTCCTGGCCCACAGCTCTCCTGCCTCTCTAGGGACACACCCAGCTTCCGCGCCACCTCATACTCCATGCCCGCAAAACGGATCAGGAACCGCTCCTGGTTGATGGATTTCTTCAGAGCCTTGATTGCTGACTTGAGCTTTTTCTCCTCCCTCTGGCGCAGACAATTCAGATTGCAGCTAGCTACAGGCCGAGAGGGGAGGAAACCAGGCTGTTGTTCAGTAGTGGGACAGGAGAGAGCAGATCACCATCCAAACTGCCCTCCCTGCTCCATCACTAGACTGCAACACCCTTCCCGCAGACACCAGGGGCATGTGGATTTGTGCAGTGATAGCAAAGAGGGCATGACTCAGTGTGGTGGCTTCAGAAGCATTAGGGTTCCTCATACCTCGTCCTCCCTGACCTCCTGCCTCTGCTGCTGTACCCTGTGCATTCCTATACCTGGGCATCATGAGGCAACCCAGGCTTGTTTCAACCTCTTCGTCCCGCTCCTGTTTTTGCCCCAGCCCTTCCAGTTTCACACCAGCCATGATGGCTTTGGAGGAGATGTGACAAGTCAATCTTTAGCCTTTCAGCTGAGACTATCAGTGGGTGCCACTACACACTACGCCTCCTACGTTTTGGGGATTGCCAATATGGGCAATTCTGAATATGTAGGGGGGCGGGGGTGTTGTATGCATATACATGTAAGAGTTTGTGGGCAGCCAGCAGTTACCCATCAGTTTGTTTGGGTTTGGGGTTTTTTTTTTGGGGGGGGAGGGAGTGTGGCTTACTGGTCCCAGGGAGCAGTGTGTGGTGGATCCTGGGGAGATGCTGCTGTCCCCGATACCACTGTTTGCTGCTCCCCAGGGCCTGCCACTGCTCCTGCTGCCACCAGTGAAGCAGGTCCCAGCGAGCCCCCACTGCTCTCCAGGATCCAGAGGCTCAGCAGGGAGAGCTTTCAGTCACTGGGAACTGAAGAGCCTGTCTGGGAACACGTAGACGTATTAAAAAGAACCAATAGCCTGACCATCCTTTCACACAATCTTGTGCTCTGCCAACTTAGTGCAGTCTGGGAAAGTTGGTACTCCTAGCCTCTCCCTCCTGAGGTCTCTGCTGGCCCAGTGCACTTTGGGAAAGCCAGTTCTTTCAGCCTCCTCACACCTGTGATCTCCTCTGGTTTGACTTCAGCCTCGAACTCCAGGGTGATGCGAGTCACCTCCTTGTTGGGGGAGTTGCGGGCCCGGCGTCCTTTGCCCTTCTTAGATGAGTCACACTTTAGGTTCACAAAAGTCACCTGGCAATCCGAACAAGGGGCAGCCCCACCTGGCAGAGACAGAACAGAGAGTCAGCATGATGATCCACAGGACTCATTCGGGGGCAGAAGCTTGACAGACACCTCCCTCGATGGTCTCATATAGGACCTGGCTTCTCCCCTCAGGGGAAATGAGATTTCCCAAATGAGACTCCAATGTCGGGTTCACAGCAGACAAGGGCACTCAACTTAGGCAAGACAGCAAGCTGGCACCTCCCTTCATCTTAATAATGATCAACTCATTAGCAGCAAATGCCAAAGGAATCCCCTGGTTCAAAGGGAAGGGAACCTGCTCTAGCAGAGCAACAGGCATCACATTGGCATCTAAGGAAGAAAGGGGAGAGAAAGTACGGAAAGGGAATCTAATCATAAAGAAGGTGAGTGGGTGGGAAAAGGAGACAATGGAGAAAGCGCATGAGGGGAGGAGAAAGGATGAGGTGAAGGAAGTAGGGAAAAGGCATATAGGAGAGAGACAGGTTATAAGGGGAAGAGCGTGGACGAGATGGAGGCAGGCAGAGCCCAGTAGAGAAGGAGGAAGTGCCTTACCTGGGGCCCCAGGCCTCCCCACCTCCTCCTGCTTGCCCTTCAACCGTGGGTGCAGGTGGCACTTGGCATCCTTGATCTTAAAGGAAGCCTTTTGTTTGATTGGAGCAGCAACAGTCTCTAAAAGAAAAAGCAGGTGCTAAGCAGCAGGGAACCAGCTAGGCCTCCTTTTGCAGCAGCCAGGGCTTGGGGAAGGGACTCCAATGTGAGCTTACCGACACAGTGGTGACTGCCATTGCTGGGTCTCTGCAGGGGGCCCTGGCGTAAGATTGGTGTCCCACAGCTCACTGTGTAGCTGCTGTCAGATTCTACAAGGAGAATGTGGCAGAACAGAATCAGAGGCAGCATGAATGCATGGTTTCCATGCATTTCTTAATGAGAGTGAGGGGAGCTAGGAGTGCTTGGTACCTTAGAAACAGGAGCCTCATTCATGAGATTCATGCCTCTGCAGAGCTAGATCGGACCTAGATCTCTGCATCTCTAGACTGGTCTGAAGCTAATGGTACCCTAGCTCCATAGAGTGTATGTTACCACAGGGTGCAGCCCTTGTGGACTGTTGCCAGGTATGTGCAATTATTGTTTGAGGTCACCTGGCCACATAAGACCCAGTGTACAGCCTCCTTCAACCCTAAATACTGCTGCCTAGCTCACTTAGGTGATGGGAATTTAGTCCTGCAATGAGAAGAGAAATGTTCAAAGCTGGAGAATGGACTGGGAGGGAGCCAGAGGGGAGCCTGTGATGTGTCCTGTCTGGAACTCTGATCAAGGAAGATGTGCTGATCTAGTTCTTAGAGAGATCTACTTTTAACTGTGCAGTGTGTAATGACGTGCTGGGGGTGTTTAGACACAACAGCGATTGGGTACTTAAGACGTTTACCATGTGGCTGTGCGTTGTGTCTAAGCACCGTCACTATTTTTGGCCACTGGTCTGTCCCGTTAGCCTCCCATTAACTCCTCGCTGGTTGTATGTATGTCTCGGGTGCAGCAACTGAGTGTTTCTCCTGTCCCCGTGGCTAACGTCGTGTCTAAAGACATTGGGTGGTGTGTTCACAGCCATTTCCGGTCTGTCTGCCCCTGGATCCTCCACTTCTCACTGCTGCCAGACAGCTCGTCCCTTGCTGCATACCATCTAGGCACTCTCCCAAAGCACTCGGGGAGGGGGGGGAAGCAGTGAAACATCAGTTGTTTAGCTGCAGTGTGGAGCAGAGGATCAAGGAGACCGGACTGCTCTCCCACCTGGACTGTCTACAAGTCCCACGATTTCATGGGAGAGCTTCCAGCACCAGCAGGAGGCAGGTTTCCGATTAGCCCCTGGATGTGGAAAACAGTAACGGGCTAACTGGGGGCAAGTGTCATGTCCCAGAAGGCGTCCAGGCTGCAGTGCTGGGTGAAGCGATTCCCACCCAGTCTGTAACTCTCTTGGGGCTGCGATGTCAATGTAGGGGATACGGTGGGAAGCTCAGAGTTCATACCTGGCAGGAAGCGGGCTTTGGAGGTGCAGGTGAGGGAGCAGCTGTCCTTCTTGCCATTCTTGTTGCAGGTCAGGGTGGCTCGGGGAGAGATGGAGCCTGCCAGGCATTTCACTAGCTCTGAAGAACAACAGGCACCAGCTGGTAAGAACAAACAGGAGGCAACTTGTGGGAAAACAGCCATTGGCCCAGCTGCTACATGGAGCCTCCCCCAGCATCAGAAGCGGAGGAAGGTCAATGCTCTCCTTTCTTCACCACCTGCTCCTGCTGTGGGTTCTGTAGAGGAGCTAAGAGTGGGCAGCTCTGAGGGCCTTTCCTCAACCTTATTAAACATGCTTAGTCTGTGTGTACGAGCTGTGGCTCAGCAGCCTGACTAAAGGAACAAGAAGTGCTCAGCTTTTTCATTCATCCACTCATTATGGGGTCTTTGTCCCTTGATTGGTCTAATCCACCCCTCCCCCCATCATTTTCCTCTGCTGTAAATGTAATAGTTGTGCTGTCAGCTGTTAGACCACACTGTGTTTCTCCCCAGAGGTGGCTGCAGTGCTTTCTATTCCTTCATTCAATCTGATACAAACCAATGGTAGCCAATGTAATTCTAGATTTATCACTGGGATTCTTCGGGAGAAGGATACTACATAAAGGACAAACAATATATTCCCAAGTGAAAAATAGCCAGGGAGGATGGAGGAGTGTAGGGGGGCCGTGCAGTCCTTGTGGACTGGTTGCAAGGTATGCGTAATTGTTTGGGGAATTGGCTAGCTGGAAGAGGTCAAGGAATGCCTGCAGCCAGCTTGGGGGTGGGGGTTTAAAGGGGAAGAGCTGGGAAGAGTAGGGAGGTTGTCTGAAGACATGCTGAGGAAGCCAGGGAAGAGGAAGGAACTGGGCTGCCCTGAAGCTTGGCTCTTGATCAGAGATCCCAGAGGAAGGGGCTGGGTGAAATGTCCAAGGCTTTATAAGAGAAGTGCTTGTGTTTGAATCTACTACTGACTCCATAGCTAAGAGGTGGAGTTGCTCTGAAAGCAGATAAGCCCCTATCCTGAATATACTGTACTGTTTCTGTTGCAGGGAATCCCAGACATCAGTGGTGTAGCTTCTCATCCTGTTAAGTGTCAGAGGGTTACGGGCTAACCTTTCATCATGCCACTTTTCCGTGCAAGAACCCAGAATTCCCCACCCCCATTACAGTCCAAATCAGGGCTCAGGATTCCAATCCTTGGGATTCACGTGTCTTACAGGAGCAGCATCTGGGGAAGGGCAAATTCAGTTCCTACATTATCAGAAAGTCTCCTTATAAAAACCACTCCCACAGCAGCAGCGTGCGCTACTACACAGGGCTGGCCTTGGGGAAGGTGAGGCCAGAAGTGGGGCCAGTGCCTCCTAGAGAGTGTCCTCTAAAATTTGCATATCTAGCCACCCTAGGCCTCCCACCACACAGCCCTACAGGAATTACCCACTCTGAGCCTGGCACTTCCTGTGAACCCGCCCCTCTCTGGTCGCACAGTCCAGGGCAGCCGACACATTAGCAAGGAATGCTGCTACTGTCTGTGATGCACATATCTCCTGCACTCTTACATCGCTGTTTTTCACTAGCACCAAACTTACACATTTCCCCAGGTAAGGATGGATGGTCGCATTGTGAAACTCTAAGGGCTGGATGTGGTCCATGAACACTATGCTGTTTGGCTAAGCCATGCCTGGAAGCTTCAAAAATAATTCACAGTGAATTCCACAGGAACAGCATTTCTTCTCTATTATGCCATTTCAATGATGCAATGTGTTTCCTGCTCAATCTTTGCCTGCTGAGCTGCATCCTGTCACTAGATGGCAGCAAGATACCACTGGTTGCTCTATACCCACCTACGCAATCCTTTTTATTCCAGTGCAGTTTGCAGCCGGCAGGACAGGTACACTCATAGCTGCCAGGAGTGTTGATGCAACCAAACTTGCAGCCTCCTCGGTTGATGCTGCATTCATCTATATCTGTGGAAAGTAAAGCCAGATGGATACTGAATACTGAACCTGTCACATCACACAAAACAAAGCAGAGATGAAGCTGCCACTTGTGATCCCGGAGATGCCACCTAAAGCCATATTTTTTAAAGTGGCTGCTAATTTTGGTTGCCTAGCCTGAGCCACCCAGGGCTTGATTTTTAGAGGAGGTGAGCTCCTGCCACCTCTATGAAATCAGTGGGCACAAACATCCTAGCAGCAGTGCCCTTCCCTACTAGATGCAAGCAGTGATTCCTGGGATGCTATGACCACCCCATGCACTATCTCCAGGGCATGATACCTGTGGAGGGAGAGTATGGAGAATGGCCAGACTATGGGGAAGAAGAGTGCAGTGAATTATGGAAAAAAAGCCATTGTAATGATATTGCTGCATTTCAGCTGAGTATCCACAATGCTTTATACAAGCATTGGCTGAACCTCACCTTGGGGTACCCAAGTACTGTAGCATTCCCCATTTTGCCAATAAAGGAAACTAAGGTACCAACATGATCACACTGCCAAGTCAGTGGTAAAGCAGAGACTAGAACTCTGAACACTAGCAAGGTTCCTCTTTTGTAGCAGAGCCACCAGTGCTAGCATTTTATTCATTTGCATTGCACTGCTGCCTGACACAGCACAGATCACAGGCCAGGATGCTGCTGCTCTAGGCGCTATATGAACACAGAACAAAGAGAAACTCCACATCCCCAAAGAACCTGCAGTTTCCATTGCAGACAGCAAATGGCTAGAATGGACAGAGACACAGCATAATGAGATGTCATGCAGTTACAGCACACCAAGAGCGTAGTGTCCTCTGCTGACAGGTGGAGACTTAGGAGAAGAAGTTATCCCTGCTTAGACTCTATGTAGCCTCCCCATCCTCATCTCTCCCCCACCCCCCACTTTCTTTGGGTAGTAGAATCCCCACCTCTCAGGAAATCTGTGGGTGGGGAGGTGGGGATCGGTTTTGCTTTTCTTTTAGAGCATCTCCATCTAAACTGTCCCTGACATATGCCTATCCAACGTATTTTAAAAACTTTACAGTGGTGGGGATTCTGGGTTCTACAACCTCCTTCGGTATCTTGTCCAATTCTCCAATTATTCTTACAGTTACATTTTTTATTATTCTCACTAAATCTTTCTTCTTTCAGCCTGAGCCCATTGCTTCTTGTCCTGTCTTCAAGTGGATACACAAAACAACTGGTCTTCAGCCTCTTTAAAAAAACAACTTTTAATGTATTTGAAAATTGTTCTCATGTCCCCTCACAGTCTTTTCTTCCAGACCTAAACATTCTCATTTCTTTTCCTTAAAAAGGTTCGCATTTTAAACCCTTTGGTACAATTTACTGTTAGAGTAATCCCACTGGAAGGTTGTTTGAGGACTGTGGCATTTATCATTTTCCTAGTTCTCCTTTGAACATTCTCTGATTTGTCTACATAAGAGGTGGGAACCTTTCCCCTCCCAGTGGACACTTTGAAAATTAGTACAAGTTCCAAGGTCCACACAGATATTGGGAGCAGGGTGCCTAAAAGACGGGTCCTCCAGATCGTGGATCTCTGCCATAGATCTGGCCCCTATCCTGTGTGTATGCCCTTCTCTCTCCTCCCTTACCATGAGCTCAGTTGTTCAGTGCTTGGGTGTAGGAACTGAATCAAGGGGCTAGATCCAGGAACTAGAAAGGGTCTATATACAAAATTGCTATGGGCTGCATATGGCCCTCAGGCCCAAGGTCCCCCACCCCTGGTCTACATCATTATCAAATTGCAGTTCCCCAAACTGAATGCAATACTCCAGACTGGACTAGTGCTAATGTTTGCCCTTGATCTGCTAGGAATGGGTTCTGTATCAGCCCTACAACAAAAATTCAGGCAGGGGCATGTTCTGGCATGAGAAGGGTGTCTGTTTGGGGAGCCCTGAGTAACTAGGCATGAGTGCTGGAAGAGGAGGTGGATGCCAAGGTGCTTTGCAACACATTTGGGAAAGCAAGCGCTTTGTCACAGATACAGGAGGAGACAACTGCCCTGGGAACACTGACCAGCTAAATACTGAATCAGCTCCAGAAGAGAGGGAAGAAACAACTGTTCATCAGAACAGAGGCCAAGTACTGGCCACCTTTGGTAGTGGGCAGTGCTCTGCCCTACTCCTGGCACCTCCGTCCCTGTAGTCCAGGAACTGATATGCCACCCTTGCAAAAGCAGAGGAAGAAATGCAGGTGGTAGAAGGAGCCATGCACTCCAGAGAAGGAGAGGCCAATGGCTCCCATACCCAAGAGGAAGGTTGTCAGTGTGACATGTAGTGCCCATCTGGAGTCGAAATCCGAGATGTTGCAGAAAGGCAACTAAGTTTCATTAGGCCCTCTGCATACTTCCACTTGTTTCTCATCCATGTGAGCACTAATGGTGTTATCAGGAATGGTCACAAACATATCTGAGGTGACAATGAGGGGAAAAGAGCAAATGAGTTGTAGGGATGGGCGAACGCGGTTCGGTAGTTCGGTGTTCGGCCCGAACTCGGCCTGTTCGGACAACCGAACACGAACACGAACACACCGAACGGACCGAACACCGAAATGGCGAACACACCGAACA
>QEPC01012575.1:331738-365284 GCA_003113815.1 Sphenodon punctatus | reverse complement strand
GAACACGAACGCACAACCCGATGGCGAACGAACCGAACGGCCGAACACGAACGTACGACCTGCCCGAACAACCGAACACGAACGGCCGAACCGAACGGGCGAACGCGAAAGCGAGGTACGACCGAACGACCGAACACGAACACACGAACCGAACGCGGCCGAACCGAACGGCCGAACACGAACACACGAACCGATCGCGGCCGAACCGAACGGCCGAACACGAACCGCTATCTGTTCGCCCATGCCTAATGAGTTGTCAGTTTTCCCTGTTGAGGGTTAAGGTCCAAGCAAGAGCACACACACCTGGGAGTGAATGTCTGGCTACACGGGGGGTGCTGGTGGGAGGAATTCCGCTTCCTTGATCATGGAATGATGTTCCAGGCTAGCCAGAAATAGGATCTATCTAATGAAGTCAGACAAGAACATCCTCTGATATTGACCTGCTAAGCTGGTGAGAAGGGCTTTAAACTATATTCTGTGGGGGATGGTAACAAAAGTCTGCAGCTAAGCATTAAAATAAGTTTAAAAGATCAGGGTAAGGGTTGGAGAAAAGACTGAAAACTACAATACAGTCAAAAAAAGAAGTAACAGGAAAAATAAAAGAACAGTCTGTCAATAATCTCAGATGCCTGTATGCTAATGCAAGGAGAATAGGGAGAAAAAAGAATGAAGCCAAAGCTTTAGCAAAAATTATGATTTCACTGGAATCGCAGAGCTTGGCAGGACAGCTCATACTCCTGGATACTGGCTCAGAGGGGTATACCACAGTTTGTTTGGGGAGAAGGAGCTGCTTTGTATGCCAAAAATGCATAGAGGTCCAAGAGGTGGGAGAAAGCAGAATTGTTGGAAGTCTATGGGTGAAGAGAAAAGTAGAGGTAACAGAGACAGTGGGTGTTTTCAGACAAGCGCCTCCCCACCCATTATCCGCTCATCATTACCCACTGGTTCCCACTGGTTGCCATGGGTAACCAGTGGGTAATGTATGGGGAGGCGCTAATCTGAAGACATCCACTGTCATGGTTGGGGGCCTATTATCAAACCATTAAATCAGGATTTGGATACAACTCAATAGTATCCAAAAGACAATAAATGGTAGTAATGAGAGGACTTTAGCCACCCAGTTATCTGTTGGAAGAGTAACACAGTCTGCCCTTCAGTTCTTTACGTGTTATGGGGACAGCCTTCTTTTGCACAAAGTTGGGAAGTGGAGGATAGGAGATGTAACTATTTTAGATCTGATTTTGACCATCAGTGAGGATCTGGATGAGAACTTGAAGGTGGTGGGTAGCTTGGGTGAAAGTGATCATGAAACAAGAGAATTCGTGAATAAAAGGGGGAAAAGGAGCGGGGCAGCAGCAGAACACAAGGTGCAGACTGTCTCCCCCCCCCCCCCCATATGTTGTGTTGTGTACTGTGTGAAAGGGTTTGCCATGCTAGCAAGAGTATTTTGTGAATGAGTTCTTTGATTATAGGATGCCATTGCTAGGAAATCTAAAGGAAAAAGGAGGCTTGGAATATTCTCAGCTGCAGAGATGACACCAAAGGGTAGTGGGCACCCACCCCTCAAGATATTTCCTGCTACCCCTTTTTCTACCTCACTCACTGGAGAATTAGAATAGCTTTTTATTATTTGTAGCAAAATCCTTGCTCACCCCAAAATAGTCTTTGCCACCCTTACCCTGTCATGCCCCTGAACTAATTATTTTAGAGCTGCTCCTGGTCAGCTGCAAAGAAAGTCAATATGGAACACAAAACAGCAAGACATCCCACTGACTAAGAAAGACAGAATGGCTAGAAAGCAACAAATGTGGCTGCCGTAAGAGCTTTCTATAGACTAATGACTGAAAAGGGAAATTGACAGTGGAAGGAAAGAAGCATCAAGAATATTGTGTGCAGTTCTGGTCACCCCATCTAAAAAAGATACTGTTGAAACAGAAAAGGTACAGAAAAGGGCAACAAAACGGCTCCCCTATGAAGAGAGGCTGAATAGGTTGGGGCTCTTCAGCTTGGAGAAGAGACAACTGTGAGGGGATATGAGAGAAGTTTATAAAATCATGAGTGGTGTGGAACACGTAAATAGGGAGCAGTTATTTACCCTCTCAAATAGTACTAGAACTAGGGGACACTCCACGAAACTAACATGTAGCAGATTTAAAACAAAGAAAGTATTTTTTCACTCAATGCACAATTAAGTTGTGGAATCTGTTGCCAGTGGACATGGTCAAGGCCAGTAGCACAACTGGAGGTCAGGTCCATTAGCAGCTATTAACCAGGTAGGTTTGGGGAATGTAACCTCTTACTGTTGGGAGCTGGGAGTGAACAGCAGGGAATAGATTGCCCCATAGTGACCTGCTGGGTACTTCAAGCAACTGAGATTGGTCACTGTTGGAGACAGGTGCTGGGCTCGATGGACCACTGGTCTGACTCAGTAGGACACTTCTTATGTTCCTAAGAATGCGTATAAGGGAATAGTCTGAGCCCTTTTGGATTGCATTAGCAGACACATCATAATCAAAGAGTAGGAAGTTATTGTTCCACTCAGTTCAGCACTGCTCAGATCCAAGCTGGATTCATGGGTGTTTTTAGACAAGCACCTTCTCACCCATCACTCACCCCTCATGCATGTTGCAGGACTGCATAGGGTGCCAATGCGGCCCTGCAAATGCATCATGGATGAGTAATGGGTTGGTGACGGGTGGGGAGGCACTTGTCTAAAAACACCCTGTGAGACCCACTTTGGGCTTCACACTTTAGGAAAGATGCTGAAAAACTGCAGAGGATTCAAAGAACAGAAATAAAGATGCTAAAGAATCTTGAAGACAAGACCTATGAAGAAAATCTGAAGGAAATTGACACATTTAGGCTAGAGAAGAGAAGGTTGGGACAGAGTGAGAGGATACTATAATCTACCAACTATTTTAAAGGCTGTTGTGAGCAGGATGGGAACCAGTTGCTCTCCATGGTCACTGAGAGCAGGACAAGGGGTAATAGGCTTGAAACGAAGGTGGAATCATTTAGGTTAAACGTCAGGAAGAATTTTCCAAACTTAATTATAGTTAGGCAGTGGAAAAAATTCCCATGGGAAATTGTGGAGTCCCCACCACTGGAAGCTTTAAAGTAGTTAGATAAACATCTGCCCAGGATGGTTCTGGTAGAACTTTGAAGGTCCCTTCCAGCCCGATAAGTTGATGAATACTTTACATTTGCCTTCCCTGAATTTCACTATACTGCTTCCCACCCTGTTTTCTACTCCTTTTCTCTGAGTACCTTACAGTCTTCTCATGTAGACATCTGCTCAGGATCCCTAGGAGAGATGACAGTGTTGTTATCCCCACTGCATGGCTAGGATGGTGGGCAAGGGCCTGCAACCCAACCCAAGCCAGATGGGACCCACATGGTGCCATCCAGGTCAGGCTGAGTGCATTCTCTGCACAAGCCCCTTGGATTCACACCAGACTGGGCTTCCCACCTGCAGGAATCCCCCACCTCCAGAGCACTATGACATCACAGCAATCTATTGGGGGCATGACCACAATGGAAAGGGGTGGGGGGACACCTTGGCCCTGCCCCCTTTTCTGGCACAATTTTTCTTTTAGCAGCCATTTACATATTTGAACATTTATTTATTCCTGTCCATGGCCAAAGATGTGACAAAACTGGTTGCATTTGAACTGCCCTCTCCACTGGCCCAAAGTGTGGCAGCTGTGGTGGTCCTCTCCAGGGTGGTCAGGAGATCCATCTCGCCCGTCTCATTTGTTTTCACCCAATGTTTGCTGATTTTATGTCTGTCCTTTTGTGTTTATACCTTCCACCATCACACCTCTCCTGCCCTTCTGTTGCAAGCACTTCTTTGTGTGTGGTTCGTACAGGTGTATGCATGCTAGTGTGTGTGAGTGCCGCACATGCAATTGCTGCTGCGTGCTTATGCCTCTGCTTTAATCCACATAAACTGGAGCATTTTGATATGTAACGCACCCTGAAATTCACCATGGCAAACCGCATGGCTGCAGCAACACGCTCCAACAACCCCCTCTGTGCATTACAGCTGCCTTCCCATTCTCCCTGGGCACAACCCCAACCCCTCCCCATCCCTCAGGAGTCACCTGACTCAGGGAAACATAAAACAAAACTGTTTGAAGTTCCCCTTCTCTCACCGCCAACTTCATGCCAAAAATGTTGGGGATTTTCCACCCTGCCCTAACCCTCTCTTTCCACCGCTCCCCTGCAGCAAACAATTCACAAATTGCTCCCATCACTTTGTTTGAAGCTGCAGACACAAAGGCCTTGCTCTCCTCCCTGCCACCCCTCTCCATCGAGCTCACTAGGAACATGAGCGGCAGCTGATGAGAAACAGTATGAAGGTGTAAACCAGACACCCACACTCCACTCTGCTCCAGAGGGTAAGGAATGAGCATGGCAACCAAATGGAGAGGTAAGCAGCTGGCAGCACTCAACAGCATGGGTCCTACAGCTGGCTTCCCCCTCCTCTGGGTGCAGAGTGGGATGGAGGGGGAGATGGAAGGAACCGTCAGATGAACAGCTGAGGACATGCTGTATGAAACTGCAAGCTGCTGCCCACCCTTCCCCTTAATGACTGTGCTTCTTGAATCCCTCTGGGAACAGCAGCAGGCATATAGGCGTGGGGGGTCATAGAGAGGCCCTATGCCAAAGGTGGCGAATGGCAGGTTGGAAACTGCATGGGGTTCTTTGACACCACATCTGTACTGCAGCTCTTGACTGAAGTAGCTGCCTGGGAGTGTGTTCATGCAACTCTCTTGTGATCAAGAGAAGGTGAGCTACCACTTCTGCTACTAGAGCCTCCTGGAATCATGGGGAGTGTGCCCTGTACCACTATTGCTGCTGCCCAAATCTGTGAGACCACCTGGGAGCCAGAGTTTTGATATGTGGGGAGGGAGTTGGAGGAAGCCGCACTGTTCCTTCCCTGGGCCTGGGGGAAGTCGCAATCAATATAATGTGTCTAGTGGCTCTCAACGATATGGACATTTTGATATGTGGCCATGAGGTGGCATGATCCGTTATGGAAGTAGCAACCAAGCTAGCAGTTAGTGTAGATGCAAGTAAACTTTTATTTAATGGGACTTGAGCTTGTGCTAAAGGCTAGCATGGGCACTATCCCCACAGAGAATCACTAGGTAAATTCCAGCCCTGCTCAGCTCATGGTCTCAATGACACCTTGTGGCACTGAGTTCCCCAGGCTGATTTTGCATTGCATGTCTCTGTGGCAGAGCTATACCAGGTTCCATTTAGTCAATCAACTCTCTCTGCCCTGGGAAACAAGGTAATATTATTCCATACAGACTATCTAGTATCTACAGTCTTGTCTTAAATGTCCTGAAAGACAGCACACCCATTCCCTTTTCTTCCCCAGCTAGGAAATTGGTGAAGTAGAAAGTAATGAGGTTAATTAAACAGAACAATACAAATGAGTTCTGTTCTACTCCAGCAGACTGACTTTGTACGTCACCTTAAAACTCGACCCATAGTTACAGACCCTGCAAGACCACCCATTTTTGTTGGTCCCTGGTCAGTGAAAGGGCCCCTAGCTCAGAGCAGCGAGAGGAGGGTGGAGTCTGGAAAAGAGGGTGAACAGGGATGAGAAGGGGACTGGAGAGAGAGCCTGAATCCCTCACTCTTCTCCAACTGGTGGTCTGGTACCTCCACAGTGGGTGAGCCCATACAGTGTATAGCCCTTGTGGCAGAGGCACTGGAAGCTCCCCGGCGTGTTGACACAGATGTGGTCACAGGTCCTGTCGAAGGAGCACTCATCAATATCTGGGAGGAAAGAGGGACAGAAAGAGACTATGAGGCACAGTCCAGTGAGCCAGTGTCACCCCAAGGCCTGGAGGCTTTGCTTCCTTTCCCCTCCCAGCTAGCGGATAGATTGAAATCAGTTTCACTGGCTAGTGAGAAGGATTTGGTAACACACACTTTTATCATGATGCCCAAGCCCAGCCACCTCTGAAAAACGCTCAGGAGGCCATTCTTCACCCCAACAGGCCTTGCCTCACTGCCAGTCTGGGCACCCTCCCCCAAAGGAATGAACCCTCACGCTGCTATCACTGCAACTTTGCTTTGTAAGACAAAGGGTAAATTCCAGGGTGTTGACAAGGGAAGCCTGCCAGAGGGAATAAGCTTCAAGATGCCCAGTGCCACGTGCCAAGGGAGATGCTCTGATTCAGCACATTCTCCTGGCAGAGTCCCTTCCCAGGGAGGTGAGCCCAGACTGGCCTGAACTTCACTGCAGTGGGAAGGAGCAGTCTGCGGGGGTGCAGCCATCCCACTGGCATTATGTTTACTTCATTGGTTTCATTAACTTAATTGCTGCAATCTCATAAAACCTCCATGAAGGCATAATCTGGACAGAGATGAAAGCGGACACAGCCTAAGTAGTACACACCAACCCCTAATCCCCCACCCTGACTCTCCCAGGCCAGGCATCATGCTCTTGGGATACAACACCTGAACCAGAGCACACACTAGCTGGTCACAGCTCCTGACACCTGCCCCAGCTAATGGAGCGGGGCGAGATCACACATGTCAATTCAGAGAGGGCACAGGAACCTAGGGTGGAACACAGGGGCATGCATCTATCTGCCCCACTGAAGGCTTGGGTCCCATTTGGGTGTCAGTCATAAGTGTAATTAATTGAGTGGCCTCCATCAGTTGATACTAGTCTGCGCACGCACATGGCCTTCATAAGATCTCTAAAACTGAGTTTCTCAAGACCCTCCTGCACCAACAGAGGGAGAGAGGCTTATTCCCACATCACAGAGCAGTAAATTGAGGCACAGAGGGAAATCCATCATAATGGTGGGAAAAGAAAAAATACAGGAATCCTGACTCTCAGTTGTCATTATCTTGATTCTCTGCTCTCCATTACTGAGTGCTGAGCTGGCAGCTCAGACTCTATAAGCATAACAGAAAGAACTGCACTGAGGGTCTCTTGATCAGGCACTGATGTTTTTCTTCAGCAAGCCCACCCTGACAAATTCTCCAGCCCTTGCCTTGGGAACAACATAGAACCCCCTATATTCTCTACACTCAGATTGTAAGTATCCCAGTAAGCAGTACAAGGTTACTACTTATTATTAACCATGTCTATAGCACTTTCTGTTTTCAAAGTGCTTTACAATCCTTATCTAGTTCACCCTCACAACAACCCTGTGAGATAAGACATTATTATTCCCATTTAACAGATGGGCGACTGAGGCTGCAGAATATAGGAGCATGCGTCAGTCTGCCTCACTGAAGGCTTGGTTGCCACTTGGGTATCAGTCATAAGCATAATGAATTGGATGGCCTCCATCAGCTGATACTAGTTTACACACCCACAAGGCCTTTTGTAAGATCTCCAAAAACTGCTTCTCAAGATCCTCTCCCACCCATAGAGGCAGGGAAGACTTATTCCTTCATCACAGAAAGATAAATTGAGGCAGAGAGAGACATCATAATACTGGGAAAAGAAAAAACCCAGGAGTCCTGGCTCCCAATCCCTATTACTCTGACTCTGTGCTCTCTCTCATTCAGTGCTGGGACTGGCTGGCAGCCCAGGCTCCATGAGCCTACACGAAGGTAAGGGAAAGAACTGCACTGAGGGTCTCTTGACTGGGCACAGTAATTTTCTCTAGCAAGCCCTCCCTGACTAACTCTCCAGTCCTAGCTTTGTCTTGTCAATAAAAATCAAGAAAAATCAATTACAAACCACAGCACAACGTCAAACTGCATATATCCAAGGAACCACTGCCCCGACTCATAACCATTTGGTTTCCAAAAAGTGGGGAGGGGAGGATGGGGGAGACTATGCTCACAGCTGTTGCAGAGTCAGGTGACTGCTGTAATTCTTGTCTGAGATAGAACAGGTCCTTTAAAGAGAAAATGGCATGCATGCATGTCCACTGAATTACTGCTGCCCATATCTACCAGACCCTCACAAAAAGACAGTAGGCAGGCACTGAATAACATAAGTGATTAGTAAAAATGGTTGCATGCCTGCATGTTAATCTGGGTGTTAAACTGTGAAGGGGGCCACACCTCCACTTTCTAGATCCCGAGGGCAAAACAACGAAGTGTGTGAGCCTGTGGTTAGTGTGATGTCATCAGATCTGCTGATCTTACTTGTGCGTTTGTACAGTGGCTGTTGCCCATGTTGTATGCATATATGTACATGTCTTTCAACCGGAATGTGTGTCAAGGTGTGAAACATACCATGTGCCCGCAGGGTGCCAGGTGTGCTAGTTGTAAGCTGTGGCATCCGAGGCATTAGTTGCCATATTAGGTGAGTTTGTTGAGGCAGGGAGTTGAGGACCAGAAGGGACAATTACGATCAACAGCTTTGACCTCATGAATAATATAGACCCTGAGACATCCGTCACCTAGTGACTCCTGCAGCAAGCCTGGGGGAAAGGAGGGGATATGGGGTGCGGGGAATAAAACTGGACTGTCACAGGTCACAAGCAGCCCCTGCTGAGAGTTACAGGAGGGATGCTAGCTATTTTGTTGACTTAAGAGATATGCCCAAAGCAGGAACCCGTCCACCCCAGAAACAAGCATTAGGATCCAGACTTCATAGCTAGCTACCCCCATCTCTTATCCACTCAGGCCATCTTTTGCGAGACAGCTCTGGAAATAAGCCAACTGCCCCGCCATTCCATTCCTAAAGAAAAATGTCCTGCCAGCAGAACAAACCCAATTCACTTCAGTCAGGCTTTTCAGAATTAAAGTTGATGCCTTTCTGCCAATGCACAAAGCGTGCTCTTCCCAAATCCCAGTCACTTCCCTGCTGTGCCCACGACATATACACTGGCCCATGGAGCAGCTGCACAGCAACAGCCACCCATCCACTGGGACCCACCACATGCACCCTGGGTGATGTTATGTTCTTGAGTCAGCAGGTGTCAATGCTAATGTGCTTGTGTGAGCCTCAAATGAGGGGGTGGGAGTGCAGGGAATGTCTCCTGGGCATGGCATTTGATTATGTTGACCACCCACCCTGCATTGTGAATTCCATGTTCTATTAAATCCCCCAGGAAAGGTGGTCCATCTAGCTCTGAATCTCATGCCCCCTTGCAAATTGTTTTTTCTTCATTTAGAAAAAAATAAAATAAAAAAAACAGCATTTCTCTAAAGCCCCCACAATTCCCAGGAAATTTTCATCCCAATTTTTCTGAGCTCTATGGCTTTATTTTTGCAACATCTTCCCACCTCAATCTTCTAAATGAGCTTGGTTATTGGTTTCCATGTTGTTGCTCAGTAACTTTCAACTGGGTGCAAGTTCTTATCCAGATTGGAAACCCAACGGCATAAAAGATTTCAGTTGTGAATACTTTGCCACACAACACAAAAAAATCGAATTATATTTTCAATTTTTGTTTTCCATGGGGAAATAAATTAAGTTTCCACCAGCTACACTTTTGAGGAAATTAAAGATTCCCACACTATGGTTAAGGGAGTCTCGTGGTCTCTATCTAATTTTTCAAGGAAGAATCCCCAAACCAGCAGCAATCCTCACTCTGAGAACAGGGGGAGCTGTTGGCAGTGCAGCCCTCTGGAGACTAGATGTGCAGGATGTTGATCCAAACCTTCTGGCATTAAGACAAAGTCCTTCCTACATGAGCAAGGGGTGAGGGATGAGCATTCTTACTCTGGGGCTACCAGTAAAGTTAGCCATATAAAATCAGAAGTAGTCACATAGCTAATTCCCCACTATGAAACATACCAAACACCCAAGGAATCTGAAGCCTGACACTGGATCTGGAGCAACAAAATGGAGGCTGCATCTCAATTGCTCTTCCTTCAGAGCTAGCACTAGATTCGTGGGGGCCCTGGCAGAGGCTCAGGCAGAGGCCACTCCCTCCTCTCACCCACACGTTGCGTTTCTTGCATTGTTGCTTTGCCTGGGAAAGAACCTTTCCACAAGAAATAAACAAATAGCTTTAAACATTCTGAATGTGATTTTTAAACATTTTTCACTTGTTTGTATCCGTGACCTAACTCAGCCTCATGGAGCGGTCTGTACCCTTGGGGCCCTGAGCAATAGCTTTGGTTGTTCTCCCCTAAAACTAGCTCTGATCTCCCATCCTGACCCATAGGGTGCTTCTACATGAGCATTATCCTGGAGTAATCACCTCTAATACCAGGATTAAGTGTTCATGTGGACAGATATCCCAGTATTAATAAATCAGATTCCTGGGTTTATTCCAAAATGATAAAACCTCATTTTCCAGGTTTTATTTAGTCCAGAATAAAATAATACCCGGATAGTGCTCATGTAGATGTTTATGCCGGAATTAAGTCCCCACCTCCACCCATGCTGCCTCTTATTCACTCCGACCCTGCAGTAGAGGGAATCCATCACATCCATCTGCTCCAGGAACCCATGCCAGGAAGTGACACAGACACAGAAAGGATGCTGGGAGGAGAGGGGCTCACAGCTGCCCACACAGCAGTCAGGAAAGGCGCCCAGGACCACGGGATACTGCCCTCTCTTTAGAGTTTCTCACCAAACCCTCAGATTGGCCAGAGGCAGGGAAGGGACAGCTCGATATGGAGGTGGCAGATGATGTGTCCACTACCTCCAAGGGCACTGGCATCCCCACCAATCCATTGTATTCCCAGAAATCAGAGCAGAAGAAGATGCTGAAATGCAACTGCGCTGTCTGTGTGGCAGAATTCAGTTCCCTTTGGAACTGCCCTGTTTGTCTCAGCTCTCTACACAAATACAAAATCCCCTTTGGAAATTTACATCCTGGACAATTAATGACAAGACCGATACTCTAGCAGAGGCATTGTTCTCTTGGTCAGAGTTCCCCAAGGTGCTGAAATTCAACTGCGCTGCACCATGGGATTAATGCAGTCCTCCTTGTGACTCTTATACTGATACAAGTGTCTACACTGCCATTCCAAGACAGTGCTTATCCCTGAAAATTAATGATCGTGTAGAGAGTTATCCCAGATTGACAGTCCAGGGATGTCAGCCAGAATTACAGCTAATAGCTGGATAACTGCGTTCATGCGAAGCTGCCTCAGTGACGAAGTCAGACAGTCCTTGCAACCCCCATAGGGAAAGAAGCCCAGTTACGCTGCCGACCCCAAGAAGTCATTACCTTGACAGGTCCTTTCATTGATCAGCAGCTTGTAGCCCTTCTTGCAGCTGCATTCAAAGCTGCCCACCGTGTTCCTGCAGATGTGGTCACAGCCGCCATTGTTCAGCCGACACTCATCAATATCTGTGATGGGGGAAAGGACAAGGCACCAGATCCTGTTACGCACAGTGGGTGTTTTCAAATGAGATGCTACCCCGCATGGTCACCCATGGACCATGGAGCTGACTGTCTATCTGAAGGTGGAGAGGCCAAATACATTTATTTATTTATTTATTTGTTTGTTTATTTAAAATTTATATCCCGCCCCTGCTGCCCACAGGGCAGCCCAGGGCGGCGAACAACATTCATTAAAACATTAAAACATGCTCCCGTGAGCCACTCGGCACGCATTCATGGCCATGCACGATGCCAGCCAAACGTATGGTGGCCACTTCTGTGGCCACGGTAGCCACGCAGGGAGCCACCCGTTTGAAGCGTTCCCCACTCACTCCACCTGCGTGGGTGCTCTGTGGCAGAGCCACTTGGCAGCCACGAGTCCCCTCCCCCTGCTCATTTAAAAACACCCAGTGTCTGAAACAATTAGAGTGGCCATAGCCAGAGCTGTTGCAAGCCCGTTTTGTGCCCTGGGCAAACAAACTTAGTTGTGTCGCCCACAGTCCCTTCTGACAGTGAAGTACACAGGTATAAAATACTGCTAGTAAAGGAGGGACACACTGGGAAGGTGCAAGGGAGAGAGACAGCTCTGGTAGGTACTTCTCCTATGCAGCCACCAGGGGCAGATATTGGATCATACGTGGCCCCTCTTGCTGATGCAGTAGCTCTGTGGGGAAATTTCTGGTACCTGTCTTGCTCCCAGGACTCCAGGAACCAGCGCAGAAAAAGGGAGGCAGTGAGTCTGAGCAGCACTTAAGGAAGAGTGCTACACAGGCTCACTGTGCTGCCCTGGGCCAATTCTTCACTTGAAGCCCTAATTTCTGTGCAAGTAGGTCTATTGATTGTAAATTCACAGTGGGGGCTTTCCCTTGCACAACCACGTTTACCTGAGTCCTTCCCAACACTAGACATGCTGTATTATGCCCAGGGACCCATGTTCACAACATTTCCCCCCATTGCTGGTATATCTAGGTTAAACTAGCAGGTGCAAACAAATACACAAATATTCTTTCTGTGCTGCAAATATTTGGCTATGTATTCATAAACGAGAATAATATTTGTGGATATAAAATTTCATATTCATTTCAGCTCTAGCACTGCAAAGCTCCCGATGTCCTTCTACCTTTATACCATCTCTTGGGGTTCCAATACCTGCAAAGCTGTCCAAGGCAAAAAAATAGTGTTCTTTCCCTTCTCTAGCAATTCCACAAGCTATAATACTTATTCACTCTGGGCAGGCCCCCCACCCATTCATCTCCCTTGGCACTGTTGATCACCTAAGATCCCTGATCTGGGTCCCCTCAACTGTCTGTCCTTCTGGGCTCTTTCTGAGCCGGTCCAATGCTGCTGTCATGGCAGTGGTGCTGCCTCTTGCATGCCTTGATGGGAAGAGCTTGGGCACCTAGTGGAACTCAGAAGAGACAGCCTTCAGCCCTGCTGTAAATATGTATTTCCCCATCTGTATGTAGGATTTACTGCCTATGGATATACCTGCAGGCATGTGGGACACCTCTTCAGGCACCTTCTGGGTCTCCACATACCTGGATGGGTATCTAAGGGTAGTAAAATCTCCCACTTATGTGGGGACTGAGGAGGGTGTGGCAGCAAATTACGGGGGGTGCACAAAGGCAATCAGGAAGACGGTGGCCTCTTGGGGGGTCTAGGTCAGTCAGGTGGGTGCAGGTACGCATGCACAGGCTGGCCATGTGGAGGTGCACCTACCTGGGATCTGTGCATGCACACATGCGCCTTGCTGGCTGGGCCAGCCTTCTAGCAAGCCACCCTCACTGTGCCAACACCACTGCCATGCCCCCCTGGCCTGAGGTAAGCTAAACAGGTAGCCATTTGGGTACCTGTCAGGCACTATGGGTGCCTTTGCATGGATGGCACCCACAGTTCTGCTCCACCTCACACCTGGGAAGCCCACCCATGTAAAGGTGGGCTGTCAGAAATGCAGGCGGGGCAGAAGCAGCAGAAGCGGAGCAGGCACTGTCTGCTCTGCCCTAGTCCCGCTAGTGGTGCTCTGGGACATAAGAACATAAGTAATGCCATACGGAGAGCACATTCTCACAACCAGGAGATCGGCGCTTCTTTCTTTCCCCCGCATATTATAATGATGTGGGAAGGACTCCATGCGCTTATTTAGCAGTCCTTCCACTTGTTTTTTAACCGCATTTGGGGGCAGCCAAAATCTACCTTTACAAGCGCGCATTTGAAATGCCCCCATAAATCCTCTTGTCGAAATGGTAGCTAGTCAATATCGTGTCAGTTACACAGCCCCTGCTTCCCTGGCTCTGCTCCAAGAGGCGCTGTGTAACTGACTTGATACTGACTAGCCTAGTCAATATCATGTCAGTTACACAGAGCTCTGGGTCGGGAGAGGAGCCAAGAGCGGGAAGCAGGGCGTTGTGGGATCTGTGGGTATATAGTAAAGGTGAGATTGTGGAAAGGCACATTATTTAAATTGGCTTCTGAATGTGATTTGTGCAAAAAAAAAAGATAGTGTGAATAGCGCATGGTTCTATTTATGTGCATTAGGATATTAGCAGCATTTACAGATACCCGCATTTTCTTGTATGTGGGAATGCGCTCTGAGTCAGACCAATGGTCCATCAAGCCCAGCATGCTGTCCTCTGACAGTGGCCAATCTCAATCGCATGGGAGAAGAACCAACAGTCACAATGGGCAATCCATTCCCTGTTGCTCACTCCCAGCTCCCGACAGTAAGAACTTTATCCCGTAAACTACTTGGTTAATAGCCATTAGTGGACCTACTCTCTAAGAACGTAGGTCCTTTTTTAAACCCAGCTATACTACTGGCCTTGACAATGTCCTCTGGCAATGTCCTTTGTTCCTCTGGCAAAAAATTCCATAGGTTAATTATGTATTGAGTGAAAAAGTACTTCCTTTTATTTGTTTTAAATCTGCCACCAGCTAGTTTCAGGGAGTGTCCCCTGGTTCTCGTACTATTTGAGAGGGTAAATAACCATTCCCTATCTACTCGTTCCATATCACTCAAGATTTTATAAACCTCTATCATGTCTCCTCTCCATCTTCTCTTCTCTAAGCTGAAGAGACCCAGCTTGTCCAGCCTCTCTTTGTACGGAAGCCGTTCCTTACCCTTTATCATTCTTGTCCACAATCACTCCCAGATCTTTTTCCTGAGTGGTAACTCCTAGCTTAGTACCCAGCATTGTGTACTCATAGTTTGGGTTATTTTTCCCCCATGTGCATCACTTTGCACTTGTCCACATTAAATCTCATCTGCCATTTAGATCCTGGAGCACCACCAGCAAAGCAGTCTACTCGATGGATGGCCACTGCAGCTTCGCTCAAGGCGGAGGTTGCTCTGGGCAACGCCATAGAGCTGTGGGCAGCAGCCTAGAGTGGTGACCAATCCACCCACAGCTCTATGGTGTGGGGGAAGGGGGCACCATGTAGGTGGATTGTGAGCCGTGGCAGCCTCCACGCAAAGGGTTTAAAATGGACCCAGGCACAGCTGCAAGAGGGCAGATGCAGGGGTGCACCCCCATGTCTATCTAAAGACACCCTATGTGGTAGCTAAACTGCGAGAGGTGGTTTGGTTACTGCAAATCCAACAGGCTTATCAGTTTTACCAGGTGACTCTTTCAACTTTACCTTTGTGTTCTGCACCCCCTTGGGAGTTGTGCTCTAGACAACTACCCTTTCAGCCCGTCTCAGAAAAACTCTGCTGTGGGTGTTATTTCTTGGTACAGGAACTAAATGAGTTGCTGGATGAGAATATGGGCAGTCACTGAAATAGCAGCCATCTGGGAGGGTAACAATATTATTTAATAAAGGGTGGGGGAGGTAGTGCTTAGGACAGGGCAGGGCAGGACTCTGTCACTGATCTTGGGTAAGCCAAAACCTCTTTGTGCCCCATATGTAAAATGGGGATAATACTCACCCACCATCCAGGGCTCCCAAGGAGGATTAATCAATGTCTGCAAAGTGCTTTCATGTGGCTGGCGGAATGTACACAGATACAAAGACTCTGTGAAATCCCCATTAATATGTCTGGGGAGCAGGAGGGATGGGGTGGATGCATAGGAAAGTGACAGATTGGGTAGGAAAAAAATCACCTTCAAAGAACAGTAGTTCCAAAAAAATAAACAAAAGACTTTTGCAAACCTCACTGCTTGGCTATTTTGCAAAAAAGTGACACTGACGTATATCTAATGCCACAAATTCTCAGAGAGCTTCCATTATCTCCTAAGAGAAGGCTTTTTTTAGTAGGGGTTTTTTTTTTTTTTNCTCGTTGCCCTTCTCTGTACCTTTTCTAGTTCAGCTATATCATTTTTGAGATGGGGCAACCAGAATTGCACACAATATTCCAGGTGCAGTCACGCCATTGATTTGTATAGAGGCATTATGGCATCCTCAGTTTTCTTCTCTATCCCTTTGCGAATAACTCCTAACATTCTGTTTGGTTTTTTGACTGCTGCTGCGCACTGGGCTGAGGATTTCAGTGTATTGTCCACAATCACTCCCAGATCTTTTTCCTGAGTGGTAACTCCTAGCTTAGTACCCAGCATTGTGTACTCATAGTTTGGGTTATTTTTCCCCCATGTGCATCACTTTGCACTTGTCCACATTAAATCTCATCTGCCATTTAGATCCTGGAGCACCACCAGCAAAGCAGTCTACTCGATGGATGGCCACTGCAGCTTCGCTCAAGGCGGAGGTTGCTCTGGGCAACGCCATAGAGCTGTGGGCAGCAGCCTAGAGTGGTGACCAATCCACCCACAGCTCTATGGTGTGGGGGAAGGGGGCACCATGTAGGTGGATTGTGAGCCGTGGCAGCCTCCACGCAAAGGGTTTAAAATGGACCCAGGCACAGCTGCAAGAGGGCAGATGCAGGGGTGCACCCCCATGTCTATCTAAAGACACCCTATGTGGTAGCTAAACTGCGAGAGGTGGTTTGGTTACTGCAAATCCAACAGGCTTATCAGTTTTACCAGGTGACTCTTTCAACTTTACCTTTGTGTTCTGCACCCCCTTGGGAGTTGTGCTCTAGACAACTACCCTTTCAGCCCGTCTCAGAAAAACTCTGCTGTGGGTGTTATTTCTTGGTACAGGAACTAAATGAGTTGCTGGATGAGAATATGGGCAGTCACTGAAATAGCAGCCATCTGGGAGGGTAACAATATTATTTAATAAAGGGTGGGGGAGGTAGTGCTTAGGACAGGGCAGGGCAGGACTCTGTCACTGATCTTGGGTAAGCCAAAACCTCTTTGTGCCCCATATGTAAAATGGGGATAATACTCACCCACCATCCAGGGCTCCCAAGGAGGATTAATCAATGTCTGCAAAGTGCTTTCATGTGGCTGGCGGAATGTACACAGATACAAAGACTCTGTGAAATCCCCATTAATATGTCTGGGGAGCAGGAGGGATGGGGTGGATGCATAGGAAAGTGACAGATTGGGTAGGAAAAAAATCACCTTCAAAGAACAGTAGTTCCAAAAAAATAAACAAAAGACTTTTGCAAACCTCACTGCTTGGCTATTTTGCAAAAAAGTGACACTGACGTATATCTAATGCCACAAATTCTCAGAGAGCTTCCATTATCTCCTAAGAGAAGGCTTTTTTTAGTAGGGGTTTTTTTTTTTTTTTGTTGGTGCTAGCCAGAATATTTACTGCTAGGAAATGGCCTGTAAAGTAGAACAAGCCCAGCCTGATGAATCCCAGAAAGGGAGATTAGGCGGAACTCGTCCACATCCCCCGCCTGACCAGCTCCAGGAAGACGACCTGAGCTCTCTGCGCTTGTGGCTTTACTTTTATTATTGAGAGTGAACCAGCAGTAAAACAGCTTGCAACTGTAATAAAATCCCAGACACAGGGGATATGGCTTGGGGTTATTACACTTTCCTGGAACTCCAGCATCTCAGAGGCAGCGCGCTCTGAGCAACAATAATGAAGAAAAAGGGGTCTGGAATCAGTCAGGCAGGTAGACAGCTTTCGGCAGAAAGGCTTTTTCTTTTCAGCTAAGGTCAAGTTCCCCCAAGCTGCTAAAAGACAGAACACAGACGCCTTCGATTGCTGGAGTCTCACCTTCTCTCTGAGGGGTTGTCTGGGTCAAGGGTCTCCCCTTGATATACAGTGGGATTCTAAGATGGGAAGTGTGTGTGTGTGTGTGTGTGTACACATGTGATACTGGCTCTCTCATATGGATGCACACACGCAAGCACACACACAGGTGGAAGCCCTATTTTCTGAATCCTCCCTCTTAAAATAGTGGAATCAATTTACTGCTAATTCAAAGCAGGAAAGTTGATGGCCCTGGAGGCTGAAGCTCTCAGTTCATCCACAAAGCAGGAAGGTAGACTGATACTTGCAAAATGAATTGTAAGTGCAAATTTTGGAGGTGAATATTTTATCCAGAGACAGGAAAGAGGGGCTACCATCCCATGCACCCCATAGAACACTGCTGTCTCTCATGTAAATCTCTGTGGCACAGTGGATGGGTGCGTTTACTGGATAAATAGGACCACATTGACATTACAAATGTCTTTTCATCCAATGACCTCAAAACATCGCAGACTCTGCGTAAAGCTCTGTAGCATAATACGACTGATACATTATGAATCAGTTCTTACAACTCACAGTAATAAATTGCCAGAGGTGTCATTTAACCTCTTAGTAGCTGATTTGACAACAGGCAGCAGCATCCCATTTTTAACCGAAGAAACTGAAATGGCTAAATAGTAAGAGATTTAGCCAAGGCCTCACAAGAAGCCTGTAACTGTGCTAGGAGGAGAAACTAGATCTCCTTTGTCATAGTCCTGTGGTTTAATCACAATTTACAAAATTATCCCTTCCCACAACCTCCCTCAGTGAGTTCTTAATCTCTCCTCTCAGATGGAAAAACGGAGGCAGAGGTTAAATGAGTTGTCCAAGGCCATGCAGTGAGTCAGTGGCCAGGCCAGGGTTAGAATGCAGGAGTTCTGACCCCTCCTCTGACCGCTAACCCACCACAGTATTTGTGCAGGGAAGCCACACTGAACCTCTCCCACACATGCAGATTACAGGTCTGACTCTGGCAGCTTTAACAAGGCAGTTGCAATTGCTGGCTCAAAAGGAACTGAAATAACAGAACCGTTGTTACCCTCTGACATTTTCCCTCTCTCTATAAACTGAAAAAGTGCAGCCATCGTTCCAAAGGGCATTGGGAATCATTTCCAAGGGCTGACATGCTCTAAGATTCTGCTGGTTGATTTTGAGCTGGCAGAAAGGTCCCCCCTAGTGAGCTGGCAAAGTCGTATGAATACTGTGGTTCATAGGAGTTGTATCCATAGAGTGCTCTTGGGGGACAGTGATATCAGTACCTCAGCCTCTGCCATACTAGGCATGTGTACATGGTCTGAATTACAGTGGGCTGGGGGACCCCAGCTCCCTACCTTTTTTGATGTTCCCCTACCTTTTTTGACAGCCAACTTAGCTACTGGCATTAGAAGGCTATGGGGGGGAGGGGGGCATGATTTCATTGAGGGCCCCCCCTACCTTTTCCCCTATAATTCAAGCCCTGTATGTGTGAGTTTTAATCTCAGAGATAATATTGTTTGTGAATATTTACTCTAGAGGTGGGGGTGCACGCGGAGGGGATTTGGGGAGATGTGGGACAACATGTAGGGATAGCCTCTTATCTCTGCAGGGAGGTCCTAAGCTTCCCTGGAGACTCAGCCATCTCCCACTTGAGACTTGGTGGATGCCCTTACCAATGGGATTTCTCTTCCTGAGTTGATAAACATGGCCCTGAGTCGGGGCCTAATTTAATTAATTAATTTATTTATTTTAAACATTTGTTAGTTGCCCCCCATGCCTACGGCATCCTGGGGTGACGTACAACTCAATAAAACATTAATAAAAACAATTTTTAAAAAACCCTTAAAAACACACACTATAAACCAAAAACAGGTTGGGAAATAAAAATAAAAATAAAAGGTAGGGAAGTGTTAAAACTAACCCACCCTCCCCCTCAAAGGCCTGGGCAAACAGCCAGGTTTTACAAGCCCGCCGGAATGTCAAAAGGCTTGGGGCCAGGCAAGCTTCCTTGGGGAGGGAATTCCAAACACGCGGCCTGGCCATCGAGAATGCCCTCTCCATTGTAGCCCCGCGCTTGACATGGGGTATCTCCAAGAAGGTACCCCCGGCAGACCGAAGGAGCCGCTCTGGGACATGGAGGGTGAGGTACGAGGGGCCCAGACCGTGAAGTGCCTTATAGATCAATACCAATACCCTGAACCTGTTTTGGCACGCTATTGGCAACCAGTGCAGAGTCCGGAGCACAGGTGTTATATGCTCCCGACAACCCGTCCCCGTCAGAAGCCGGGTCGCCACATTCTGCACTAGCTGCAGCCTCCGGACCAAGAACAAGGGCAGCCCCACGTAGAGCGCATTACAGTAGTCCAGCCTCGAGGTAACGAAGGCATGGATGAGGGAGGCCAGGTCCGGGACGGAGACATACCGACGCAGCCTCTGCACTAGATACAACTGGCGGAAGGCGGCCTTCGCCACCACCTCCACCTGTCGATTTGTGCCAAGTCTTGCCAAGGCTCAGCGACAACACCTCTTTTCATGACAGGGCTCAGACTGGCATATTTTTTGACCATGCCACTGCTGTTACTGTGCCAGACCCCTGCCACCCATGGCTGGATGAAGAAGCACCAGCCTCATCACCAGTCTCTCTCCTAATGGGGTTGGGAGGGACAAACTGACATTGAGGCAGCTGATCAGACAATGCCAGTCTGTCCCAACCCCATTAGGGGAGAGACTGGTGATGAGGCTGGTGCTTCTTCATCCAGCTTATCAGACTTGGACATGGCCAGATGGAAACCCTAACCTGCACTCTTCTGCTCCCCTTCAGTGGACCCTAGACACAGTCTCTGGGAGGGGAAAGAGATGGATTTCAGTGCATGGATTTTAGGTTACTCTCAGCAGGGGATATAAAAACATATATGGACTCTGTTGAACATCTTCCGGCAGGGACAGTGAAGGACTGGCTGAGCTGGAGGCATTTAAATAATCTTTGAACAAGACTTGGCAGGTCAAAGAACACCATGAGAACATGGGGCTACTTGTGGGATTCAACAGTTGTGACCGTGGTGAAAGACAGGCTATGGAACATCTATTGGTCTGTTGGCTCTGGGGAATGCTGTACTGTCAAGGCCACAGACTAAGCAGGGGGAACAGTTAACCAAATATCTTAGGGGGGGAGTTTAAATAGACCTTTGGGTGGAAATTCAGGCTAGGTGCAAGCAACCAACATTCTCATCTGAGTCCACAGGAGCTGAGCCAGCTCTTCCCAGAGCAGAACCTGCACTTAGTGACTCCTAGTGGAGAATCCCCTAGCAGGAGTGCTCCCAGCAGCAAGTTTCAATGGAAATTGCATTCAGAGTCCCTGATGCCACTCACCTTTGCATGTTTTCCTGTCAGGCTGGAGCATGAAGCCCATTGGGCAGCTGCAATGCACACCTGTGGCTGCATCATGACACTTGCTATCACAGCCCCCATTGTTGACAGCACACGTCTCTGCACAGAGAAAAGAGAAAGAAATGCTTTTAAAGGATGTACAAGCTAGGGGTGAAGCACAGACATTTATCTTGTTCCTGAGTAAACTTCACCCACATGCCCTGCAAGCCCTGAACAGGAGGATGTCCAAGGAAGACAGTACCAAGATTCTTTGATGTGACTCATGATTTGAGGCATCCAGCTTGGGACACTTTAAAGGGTGTATGTTAGGCCTAAAGTCAGACACTGGCAGAGGGGAGAAGGGGCAATATTTTGTGTAACGCACTGCAATAATGCAATAGGTTATTATACTTTGTCACTAAAAATATGAATACATTAAAAAAATTAAAAGATAGCAACAGCAGGCATATACAGAAAATTGGGACTTTAATTTCCTTACCGGGCACAGATACAGGGCAGCCTGTATAAATAAAGCTACAGTCAAGTAATGTTTTGTGCAGTCCATGGTCAGTCTCATTCACATGTCTGTAGACTCCTTGTGTCAAATTCCTTTATTTTAGACAACGTATTTCTTAGCGAAGGCTGTGGAGAACAAAACTCCTGGTAGCAGGCACCGAGTCTCCCACCCCCTGGCTACAGACCTGGGGGAGCTTTCTAAAGAGCACTGAGCACAAGTCCTCTGAATATCATATTTTCTTACTGGATAGTTCATTTTTTCTCAGAATTTGTCTATGTCAGAAACGGGGAACCTTTTCCCTCCCTGGAGAAACAATGAAAATTAGTAAAAGATCCCAGGGCCATGCAGAAGCTGGGAACAAGGGGTGCTTAAGGGATGTGCTTAGGAAAAAGAGAGTCCAGATCATGGGTATCTCTATCTGCCATCGATCTGTCCACTATCCTTGAGTACAGGCCCTCATCTCTACTCCCCTACCCTGAACTCACGCTTTCCGTTTTTGGGGGTAGGAACTTGGACCAGGGGCCAGATCCAGGGACTGGAAAGGAGCTAAATTAAAAACTAGCTGCAGGCTGAGTTTGGCCCCCAGGCCTGAGGTTCTTCACTCCTGTTCTATATGGAAAAATAATCTTAATCAATTAACTGTTAATTAAAATTAAATAAATTAAATTGGATTAAGGTCCCATGTGGGTGCTTGATATTCAGATTATAAGCAGCTCATTCTGTTTTAGTTTAACTGGGTTAGGAACTAAAAAAACTCCTTTTTCTCTGGATTAAGTGTCTCTGCATCTTTCATTGTCAAGTTTGAGATTTTAATTCTGGAAATTACCAATCCTTTGCCTGGGTTTTTCCAAGGGGTCTGCTGAGGGGGAATTAATATAAAACATCCACACCTTTGTGCACCAGCATTATTTTTTTATTATTATTATTATTATTATTATTATTATTATTATTATTGATTTATATCTTGCCCTGTCACCAAAGGCTTAGGGTGGATCACAAAATATTTAATACAAAATACAAATAAGTTGCACACATTGACCTCACAGCTCTGCAAATAGCATCCACTAAACAATTTTCTGCTATGAAGCCAGTAGAAGGAGAAGGTAGGCACAAAACTTTATTGGTGTAGGATCAACATAAACATCAAGCACTCAGTGCTATTGGTTGTCTAACATCTTAGCAATTTTTATTTTTAATAGATATTCAGACAAAAGCTAGTAGATTAAATATAACAATTTTATGGCAAGTCAAACATGGAGCACGAATCTCCTAAACATCATGTTAAAACACAGGGCCTTTTCACACGAGACGCCGCCACCCATCTCCACGCAGTTTTCCTGCGTGGAGTTGGGTGGAGGGTGCCCGTAGGAATGCCGCGGTGGGTGCGTGGAGGTGCTCGCACTCCACCCATCACCCACACATGGATGCACGGGGGAAAAGGTGCTTCCACGCATGAAGATGGGTGTGTGCCCGTGGGAATGGCCTCACACCCATCTCCACCCACTGCGCCACACACATACACACCTGCATGCACCCGCAGGGTCCCCGGTCCATTTGAAAAGGGCCACAGTCTTCATGATAATGTTTGGAATTTTTACAGTGCTCCTCAAGGGAGGATTTTAGCCACGGAACAATTTGTATTAGTTAACCCTCACAACACCCTGAGAGGCAGATCGATACCATTATTCCTCTTTTATAGATGGGCTAATCAAATGCACAAATAGGTTAAGTGACTTGCCCAAAGCTGTGCAACAAATTAGCAGCAGAGCTAGAAAACAGGAGTCTCATTTCCAGATTCCCCACTTTCCCAGCCAGTAATTCTCCCCACAAAGGATCTGCCTTTTAATAACAACTGAATATCTTTGCTAAAACATCCTATACAAAAATGGGGAGCTGGGCCAACCATATCTGTTCTATCAGTTGATACTTTCTCTGTCTATGAAAAAAATATATCAGGCCATAATGCCAGTAAAAGTCAGAGCAGCCACTCCAGAACGTCAGGGAATGAACTCAGGTTGAGATCTGGACACATCAAGTGATCCTACTGGTTTCAGAAGAACACATGAATAAATTAAACCTCTGTCTGAAGTCACCAGATATTATTATAATAAATAATAATATAGCACCAGCAATGTAGCTGGTGCTGAACAATCATTAGAGACAGGTCCCTGCTGCGAGGGGCTTACAATCTAGAATAGATAAGGGAGGGGAGACAAAGAAGATGGGAACTTAGGGAGAGACAGGGATACATTCATGAGGCTGAGAAGTTGCAAGTTCGTGTGCTTAGCTTGGTTATAGTTAATTTAGGAGAGAGAAGGGAAGGGAGACAAGGAAGAGGGGAATATAGGAAGAGAAAGGAATATGTTCATGACGTTTAGAAGTCTCAGGTGCACATGTTTGACTCCGTTACAGAGAAGGGGATCCTGAATGTCGGTAGAGGGTGCATCACTGAGCAGTCTGTGTGGGTGCGGAGCTAGGGTTTTTAAGGTGGGGGGGGCGGTTTGAAAGTTGGGAGGGAGGGAGCAGAACAAATGTGTTCAGGGAGGGAGTTCCAGGCATAGAGGGCAGGAAGGGAGAAGGGGCGAAGATGATTCAGGGAGCAGGAAACTCAGGGGCAGGCAAGGGTGGTGGCAGAGGAAGAATGAAGCTCCCAGGTGGGAATGTACTGGGAAACAAGTGCACAAAAATAGCAGTGAGCAAGGCCATAAAGAGCCTTAAAAGTAAAGAGAAGGCGCTTGTGCTGAATGTGAAGAGGAAGGGGGAACTGTGCAGGACTAAAGGGGTTGAACATGAGGTGGATGACCGTGGCAGTGGAGTATTGGACCAAAATGAGAGCGACCAGGTGAGAGTGGAGGAGGCCAGTAAGAAAGAGATTATAGTAGTCAAGGTGAGAGGTGACTAGAGCATGGAGTAGAGTTTTGGCAGTGGAAACAGTAAAGAAGTAAGTTGGTCCAACATAGGGTGTTTTAAGACAAGCGCCTCTGCACCCATTATCCACCCATCACGCATGTTGCAGGGCCGCACTGGTGACCTATGCAGCCCTGCAACATGGGTGGGTGCTGGGTGGGGAGGCCGTTGCCTAAAAACACCCAGAGATATCACCTGAACCACTCTGCCTCCATCTTTTACATTTTGGACCAACACAGCACCACACTCTTCTCTCCAGAGGCGCAGGGCCAGATTTGCAAAAGCTTGGCATTCACACCTGACACCAGATTTTCAAGAATGCTTAGCTCCTATTTCAGCACCTAAATAAAAGGCAGCAACAGGTTTTCACAAGAGCTTGGCACCCAATGTGCACCCAGTGCCCTGAGGGTTTTTGGTTTTTTTAAAATCTCTTCCAGGAATAGGGCTAGGAATAGTTCAGGGTAAGGTAAGCATTACTCCACTCAGCATGCGCAGAGGGAAAAGACACCTAGCTATAAAACTGACAAAATGCAACCACAGAGCATGCATGGCAAAAAAGCAAAGTGGGTTTTTATTTTAATTCTTTCAGTACCAGTCAGCTCTGCTGACTGCAAAAAAAGGAAAGGGCATTATTCTGAATCATCATTTTTATCTTGACAGCATCCCCATGAAATTAATCTTAATTAGTTGTACTTAACATTAGAAACATTTGTTTGAAATTAATTAAATTGTTGGTGGAGAGTAATACAGTTTCCCTGCAAGAGTAATAGTTTCCAGCTAAAAAAGACATAGACTTTAAGGAACAGAAGAATGTTCTATTCTTCCTAGAAGGAATTTCTCCAAAAAGAGCAAATTCCAGGTTTCTTTTCTTTGGGACAACCACATAGGGTGCAATGGTCTGAAGCATTCTGCGTGCGCGATTGCATTGAGGTTATTCTGAGTAGGTCTCATTGCTGCCAACTTATTTTATGCCCCGTTTAAGCAAACAAAGGGGCTATTCTAAGAAGTAAATGGCCGGTACCTTCGGAAATGTCACAGAACAGATTTCTGCAGGTTTGTACATAGCATGTGGCCAACCTGTGGACCTCCACTCTGTGGGAAAACAGAGAGTCCGATACTTGGCTAGAGAATGCTATGACAATTAGTAACAACTGCAAGGGACAGAGGTAAGTAAACTGCATGCTTCTGGCTATACGATTGCCATCGAGACCAGAGTCAGTCTTGTGAGTGGGAAAGGATGGGTTCATTGTGTGATGCTCATAGTGCTCTTTTTGTCCAAGAAAGCAGTAGTGCAGGCAGAAATTAAAGCTAAAGAAGTGCCTGATTGTAACAGGGTACAACCTTGAAGGGTAGGTGTTGGCATACAAGCAGTTGCTTAACTGAGTCAGACCAATGGTCCATCTTAGCCCAGTACTGTCTGGGCCCTACCTATCTGCAGGACCACCTCACCCCAAACCACCCCGGGCTCTACATTGACCCCTGCAGTCAACTGGGAGCGCCCTTCTCGAAGTCCCCCGAGTATCTTGGGGGGTGACTATGGAGAAGGCATTCTTGGTGGCTGCACCAAGGCTGTGGAACTCCCTCCCAGCAGAGGTCCATGTGGCCCCAGACCTCCCTCCTTTCGACGACAGTGCAAGACCTGGCTATTCTGCCAGGCATTTGGTGCGGGGTTGGCAGGTGGGCGGATTTTTTAAGCTCTGCTTAAAAAGTATATATGATTATTGTATTTTATGTTTTTAAAATTAACATTACCTGTGAGCCACCCCAAGCTGCTGATAGCAGGAGTGTGCAGGGTATAAAATTTGTAGAATAAAATAAATTGTTGCAAACTGACAAGGCAGCAGGGTTTCAATTCTGGCTTTTCAGGGTCTCCGGCAGAGGCCTCACCCAGGCGTGCTACCTGAGACCCTTCAGGATCCCTAGCAGAGGCCTCACCCAGGCATGCTACCAGAGATTCTGAATCGGAGATGCCAGGGATTGAACTTGGTAGTTTATACATGCAAAGCATGCACTCTACCACCTGAGCCACAGCCCACTGAGTTGTAGGGCAGGATTAGGCCCATGGCTGACTCATCCTGAGAGTCTCAGTCCTGTATGCTTCCTCTGCCTCATCGAACTGAGTCACTGTAGCCCTGACTGCTTTAAAGATCTCTTCCACTCAGTCCCTATAATTCAGAAAATCAGCCGCATAACAGACCATCCTGTATACGGGTCTATGGTCATAGTTTAACGACAGGGTATACTTGCTCTTCCTATAATGAGGACAGCACCCCCCCATTGTTCCCTGTGGGCTTCACTCCGCTGAATCCATCAGCCCAACCTCCTATTTCAGGTCTCACCATCACCACTAGCACAGCAATGCAGCCCCCAGGGATACACCACCCCAGTAAATAAACCAGTACGTCCTACTCCAGGGCTTGGGTACATCTTATTAGCAGCTGTTGCGCTCTGCGCTCACACAGCCAAGTGCAAACTAACTCCTCAATAGTTACTAAATTTACCTTCCCCAGGAGTTTAGATTCCCATTCATTTCTACCCTCTCGGTGACTCAAAGCCTCCCCACCACCCACCATGGCCTTCAAGGGACCACCATTTGACGATGGTGCCTTGCCCTGCAATCCCGATACAGATTGTGCCATCGGGAGCACTTGGCCCATACTCCAATTGATTAGCCCTCTCTAAGAGCCTTCTCTCATAAGAAATGTCCTTCACCAACCATCTTGGAATGGGTGCTAGTCTCCCAATTATATGCCCCACCATATAGGCCCTAAGTATTTACATGGGATGGGATGTTATACTCTACGGCAGCAGTGACCCTCACCAGATGGGTAACACCCCCACAAGCCAGCCGAAGCCTCGCAAATGGGGTTTTAGATGTTTCACCTACAATTAAGTTTTCTACCTCAGTTTCCCACTGGGATTTTACTTTAAATCCCAGGGTTCTCAGCCCAAATGATGTTACCACCCACCCGACAGGCCACCTGTCCCATAAGTTGGGGAACTACGGTCTCCAACCTCCCGTCTAACCGCCCCATGCCTCGCAACTGAAGACTGAGCTCCTCGGTCTGTTAAGGAAACAAATTATAGGTGACTTGCTCTCTTAGAACTAATTAACCAATTATCCCCAGCCATTCCCCTCACCATTATCTCATCATAGTGTGCATAAGTCCAACCCTCTGAGGGCTATCTCATTAACTAAACCAACACAAAATCAGGGACTGTAGGTATTAATCAGCCTCTTTGGGTACATCTACTGTTTCCAGGAGAATATCATGCTTCCTCTGCCATGGCCCCAGTATGAACGCTGAGCTCTCTGATTCCACTGGGACATTTCCTCCCTCCATGTTCCCCACAAGTGTAGTAGCTGCTCTTTGAAAGCTCTCTGCAGCAGCTTATTGTTCTCAAGCACCGTTTTATTTATTTTAAGGGCCAAAGTCAATTTCTTATCCAACAAAGAACTCTCAAGTTCCTCTCCTCCTGGCCAGATCTCACTCTGTCTGCAGCCAAGAGTCTCTTCTCCAGGCCCTGGAAGGTGGGGCTTCACTTCTCCAGCTCCCTTGCTTGCCAGGCACAATCCCTTCTGTAGCTAGTCTGCAGGAAGAGCCCTATCTGGCTCTAGCCCTTATGGAGTGTTCCCCGGTCATGCCCCAGTTCCCTGGAGCTCTCTCCTGGAACCTCTGACCTCACATACCCTCCTCTTTCTCTGGGTGGTCTCCCTTTTGGCTTTTGGGCTGGAGTCACCACACCCTAGCACAGCTGGTCCCATGTTAACTACTTGGTTAGACAAGCCATAGGGACTAGCCCAGCTGACACCCACCACTAAGGCGCTATCCTGCATTGCGCCATAGCGCCTGCATTGACCAGGCTGGCACTAACCCTTTCTTAAGGGGCCAGGTTCCACTACTAGCCTGCCCTTGCTACACTGATAAAATGAGTAAACTGGTTGAATCTGAATGATCTGACCCAAAACGAACTATCAGTATCTGATTGATCTTCATTTGATTACCTGTTTTCACCTTTTTGTGGTGTTTGTTCATTTTGTTTGGAGCATACTTTTCACTCAGTCTGCTAGTTTGGGTTGTTCATTTGTCCAATTCTGCTTATACCCAGCTCATTCTCATTATTACTGGTGAAAATGACCAAAAAAAGAGAACAAAACCAGAAGCAAACAAAGCCATAAATGAACCATCCATACTGGAAACAAAACAAAAACCACTGGAAATAACCAAAAGTGTGAAAACTCAGTTGTACAAACATTATGACAAATGTTGTTCAGGCCAACTACAGCCTACCCAAAATTGCAAAAAACAAACCAATCTGCAAACATTTATTCTGCTACTCATTTCAGCTCAAATAGAGACAGATACAGCTATAGAGGCATCAAGGCCTCATTCACTCAGAGCAACAAAGAGAACCCACTTCACGTTTCTATTGGGGTGGAGGATGCATGCCTGTGCAGTGATTAATTATTAGTGCCTTCCCCAGATTTAAGTGTTAGTTTATCTCTCCTTAATTTTATATGCAGAACTGGCTGCATCTGTCTGTTTCGTTATCAAAGGGGTAGATTTTCAAAGGCATAATTTCCATTTACTTCCAAGTACAGCTGAAACGAAGAGTACATGATCATGGATATTATTTGCATTTTTAGATAGACCTCTGAATATCCAACCAACATCTGCATACAGAACAGCTATTTGCATATCCTTATATTTGGTTGTTTTCTTTGCTTATCTGCCTCTTTATTTGTTTCAGTTGTTTGTATATTCATTTGTTCATTTCAGTGCTAGTACACAAGCCTGACAGCCAAAATGACACAGCCAAACAACCAAATAAACAAATGTCCAAAACAAATAACTGAAATTAATGAGCAAACAGGCAAATACCAGAACTGAAAATATCTGAACTGAACATCTGAGCAGTTCATAGCCATTCTGCCACAAAAAGAACAAAGGTGAAAATTGTCAGAGAAAAGATTTGTCGTGGATAGCCATTTCAGCTTGACATTCACTACCGTAGTATAAATTATTTATGTTACAGTAGTGTTCAGAGTCCCCAAAATGGTAGGCTATGCACATACATTATAGGAGTCTCCCTTGTTCAGAAGGCTTACAGGCTAAACTGGGAAGGCAGGCAAAGGATAGGAAGGGAGACCAAGGCACAGAGAGGGCAAGTAACTTGCCCAAATAAATGGACACATTTTTATTAGAGTCTATATCTCCCGACTCCCAGTCCAGCATCTTGTTCACTAGATTCAGGGTGGCCAAAGGAATCTTTTTCTGGGACAGCTTCAAAAAGGGCAGCAGTATGACAAACAAAATATTCCAAAATCTCAAGCCCCAGTGTGAGTGGTTAGATGGAACGCCTCGTATAATTACACCCCCCGCAACTCCTGCAAAGAAAGAAAGAAAACCAGGAATTCACTTGTTTACCAGGAATTCCTTCTAGGAGGCATGTGGCACATTAGGGTCCTGGAAGTCCAAGAGAAGTATTTATCCAAAATGCTAATGTGCTGGATGAGAAGCATCATTAACAAACTAATTTATTTCTAACTGGTGTTATAGTGGTTAGAACTAACAAGAGCAGCAACAATTTAATGGGGACTCGGACAAGATAAACATGATGCATTTAGAATTAAAACGCCTCTTCCTGTGTTACCAAAACCAGTTGGGGTTGCTGTAACTGAAAAGAATTAAGAGTGGGATTTGCCAAGTAAATCTTTGGGTCTCGGGGGCCCAATCATTATAGGATTTCAGTGTGATTGGGCACCTAGTCCCTTCAAACTCCTTTGAAAACTCTGCCCCTACCAGAAGCTCCCAAGTAGTGGGTCATGATCCTGAAGTGGGATCACAACCTCTGGGGCGGGATCACAATCTCAACTGATTTTTTATCTACTTTACATGTTTTTATTCATGTCTGGTACAAAGTCTTGATTAGATCAAAGAAGCATTTATATGTAGAGAAAAGGTGGGTGGCCCTTTTGGAGGCCAGCGAATCTAACAATGCCAAAAAAAATTGGCAACTGATTAACGGTTCCATCCATAAAGGGTGGCTTGGCTGGTCCCTTCCGATCCTGCCCTATTCTTGGGAGGAATTATTCTGCAACATGTACTGGGGACCTGAGGCGTTAGATCAACCCTCTCCTAGAGTAGCTGAGGTGGAGAGGTCACCACTTTGGACACAGGTAACAGAACTTGAGGTGGTTTCTCTTATAGGGACTTTTAAAAACAACAAAGCTCCTGGCCCAGATCTGGTGCAGATTGAATTTATTAAAGCTTATATCGATTGGTGGGTCCCAGTATTAACCGACCTTTTCTCAGTCATAAATAATCTAGGGGTAACCCCTATTGGATAGGGAAAAGCTATAGTTATCCCAATTTATAAAAAAGGTTTACCTTCAAACGTTTACCTTCAGCAAAGTATAGGCAAATTAGTCTACTTAGCGTAATTGGTAAGATCTATGCCAAATTACTACTAAGTAGGCTAACGCAGTGGACTGATCAAAATAATATACTTTGCCCAGAACAGGCTGGCTTCCAGAAGGGAAGATCTACAGTTGAACAATGCTTGAGATTGCTCCATCTGATTGAAAAGTATAGGGCTTTAAACGGGAAACGTTTTGTAGCTTTTCTGGACCTAAAGGCTGCATTTGACTCAGTGAATAGAACTCTCCTGTGGAATAAAATAGCAAGATTATCAATAGATAAGAGGCTGCTTATACTCTAATGGTTAAGTTAGATAATGAGGGTCATATTACGAGTAAAATCACTGTGACTCAAGGAGTCAGACAGGGTTGTGTCCTAGGACCGGCGTTATTTAATCTATTTATAAATGATGTAATCCCTATTATGGCCCAATCTAGATTCCCCCCCCCCCCAAAAAAATTGGCCTCCAGAGCGGTGGGTGCCTTGTTGTATGCCGACGATCTGGCGGTGATATCTCAGCCCCGTATAGGTTAAGTCGGACAGTTAGAGGCTTTTGCCACTTATTGTAATGAGAATTGCCTGGTTATCAATTTTGATAAATCCAAAGCTGTAGTCTTTTCCAATAATCACAAGATGTATAATTGGTCGGTAGAGGGTCAAAAAGTGCAACAGCTGAAATTTTTTAAGTATTTGGGAACCCATTTTCACACAAATGGTAAATGGAATTTTCATTATCAGAAAGCTCTTGCGGTGTCCAAAGGTGTTTCCCAGGCTATCTTAAGACATTTTCTGAGCCTAGGAAGAAGGAGAATTGACCTTGCTGTCAAGGTTTTTGATGCCAAAGTTAAGGCCAGTTTCTTATATGGGGCAGAGCTCTGGGCTCCATTTATTGCCTTGAATATGAATTTATTGCAGACGCGTTTCCTGAAAAGCTTGTTGAATGTTCCAAGGGTAGCCCTATGGCTGCTGTTAGACTAGAATTAGGCCTTAAGAGCTGATCTACAACAGCTTGCGAGCTTATTCTCAAGTTTTGGCTCAGGATTATAAAGTTAAACAATAATGCTGGCCTGGTAAAGTTTATGTTGAAAGATTCCTATAGAACCCAATGGATGAGAACTGTTGATAATTACTTGCTGGGGCTGGGTTTTTTGCAAGCGTATCTTGCCAACAAAAACATAAAAATAACTGGCTCTGAGATTCTTTCGAGAATCAGTGATATCCAAAGGCAGGAGGACATAGCCAAAGTGAGATCTTCCCCACATATGTCCCGCTATTTGGTAATGGTCCCTAAACAGGGTGAAATGGCTAAATATTTGAAGACTTCTCTTACATTTAGAGAAAAGTACTTATTTCTCTGTGCACGTATCAGTGCTTTGCCTACAAAAGTGCTTGAGGGACGTTACAGTGGCGATTCTTATGGCAATCATCTTTGCCCCTATGAAAATTTCGCCACAGAGTCTACTCAACACATTTTATTGGGCTGCCATCTTTATGATTCCTTGCGTAGAGAACTTCTTGCTTTTTTCTTGGATATGCTGCCTGGCAGAATGGACTTCTGCTTGCTGGAAATTGCTTTAAAGGATGTTTTTCCTGAAATAACTCAAGCCATTTCAAAATTTTTGGCGTTAGCTTTTAATCAGAGACATCTTTTCTTGAACTTCAAGCTTCCCATGGACCTATGAGGATATTATGATGGACCATGGCATTTTGCTCCCCTTCTCTTTTTGTAATTTGGAAAGGTTTTACTTTTATGTACTTGGTTATTTGTCTTGTTAGTATATTGTACGTTTTCTATGTTTTATTGTTTGGACAATGGCTTAAGGACACGTTAAATAAATAATTATTATTATTATTCATGTCTGGGAGAATTATATTTAAGCCTCAAAATGGGGTCACACAGACAAGACGTTTGAAGACTGCAGTCCTAAACACTACAAAAGCTTAATCTGATCTGCATCTTTTGATCCTTTGGGTACATTCAGATTATTGTCTTCTATGACTTTTTAAATTTCCTGTGGGAGATAATTGCAACTCATGGTTTTATACGTTGCTTCTCCTTCTTTCCCCGGTTTAATTTTTGCCTCATGTATTGCCTCTGACACACTAGTAACCCTATTATACTGCATGGCTGTCTCATGTTTCTATGAAGCAGGAGGCTGAAAATGGGAAGTATCCCTTCTCACAGAAAGGATTGTTGTACCTTGGTTTGCACTCTCTCACTTGCTGCATCCTAATCTATTTGCACAATTGGAACCCCCCAGAGCCTAGGAAATAGATTTGGGCAGTCTAATCAGTCAAACTAAGAGTGTTAACAAATGAGACAATAGCCTACACCAGGCAATAGTCCACCTGCCCATTTATTATTATTTATTATTATTATTATTATAAGCATTTATATAGCGCCAGCGATGTACATGGCGCTTTACAGAAAACAAGATAGACACGGTCCTTGCCCGAGAGCTTACAATCAGGTGTTTGCTCCCAACTGCCACATGGCCACCACCCACCAGACATACAACCTCCATTCACGGTGGGGGCCTGTACAATGAAAAGTCTGCTGTGTGGGCGAATGTGGGCTAATGTGTGCCACATGTTCATGTCCCATCAACTGTGTTGCATGCAGCCTGTTCATGTTCAGGTCTCCCAGCACCATAGAGTCATGGGAAAAAAGCCTACAATGTTCTGAGGAGGCACTACTTCCTGCTCCTCTCTCTCTGCCACATACATAAAGTCCACCTTAAAAGTCCACCACACTATTTTATTTTATTTTTATTTTTTTAACATTATAAACTTTTATTTTAAATAACAATATACATAAACTTGTAAACTTGTAAACAATTAACTGTGGTTACAATTTTTTATTTATTTATTTAATTTATTTATACAAATTTATATCCCGCCCCTCCTGCAACGCAGCCCGGGGCGGCTCACAACAACAAAGCAATTAAAACAATAAAATACATTAAAATTCAGATAAAAACAATCAAATATT
>QEPC01012575.1:250380-325896 GCA_003113815.1 Sphenodon punctatus | reverse complement strand
TTTTTGTTTGAAACAGTTTATCAATTCTGGCAGACCCAGGTTTATTTTCCTGAGCCCCCTTTGATTTCCCCATCCTCCCGTACCTTTTGAGTTATTTTGGAGTTGGTTTTCTTCTTTTTTAGAGGCTTTTTCTCAGCGTGAGGAGAGGAGCCCAGGGAAGTGCGACTATGCTCTTTCGCGCATGTGCAGTTCTCTCTCTCACCACACTATTTTCAAACATCACGTACCTAAAGTTTGCTGTGTCCCAGCCGCTGCATTCTCTGCAATAACTTGCAGATGCTTACCATTGACGTGGCCATGACTCAGACTGACAGCCAGGCAACAACCGGCACTGCTACCTTCACTGTGCAATCACAGGCATACACTGCCTACAAATCCACCTGCCACCATTCCATTCCCTGGACCGTGGAAGAAACCAAGGGCTTCATCACTCTTCAGGGGAACAAAATGTCCAATCTACTCTGGTGAAGTGCTGCCAGAACAAGGCAGTGTTCCATGAGATTTCGGCCCAGATGGTGTTGCATGGCTACAAGCAGGACCGGAACCAGTGCTGGTAGCAGGCCAAGACTTGAGTCATGGGTACAAAAAGATCTGGGACAATAACTTGGAAAGATAATAGAACAGATTATAAAGCAGTCAGTCCAAAAGCATGTAGAAAAACAATACAATGATTACTAGAAGCCAGCGAATAAGGCCACTTGCCCACATTACAGTGGCTGGTGATTCTCCCGGCGGGGAATCTTTTTTCCCCTCGAAATCCAGCCCTGACATTTATAGGGAAAAAAGCCGCTGGACACGGCCGATGATGCTTTTAGCCCCACGCCCACATGTAGAGCTCGGCTTAAGTTTCCCGACCGGGAGATTCCTCACTGGGTGAATCGCCGGACGCTGTAATGTGGGCAAGTGACCTAAGTCATGCCAGACTAAACTTATCTCCTTTTTTGATCTAGTTACTAGTTTAGTGGCTCATGGGGACACCTCGAACATAATACATCTTGATTTCAGCATGGCATTTGACAAAGTCCTTGTTGACAAGCAGGTAAAATGTGGGCTAGATGATAATACCATTAGGTGGATTTACAGCTGGTTAAAGAACTGTACTCAAAGAGTGTTCATCAGTGGCTCCTCATCAATCTGGAGGGAGGTGTTGAGCAGGGTGCCAAAAGGCTCTATCCTGGGTCCGGTACTGTTCAACATCTTTATTAATAACTTGGATGAGGGAGCAGAAGGGATGATCCTGTTATGCAGCAATACCAAAGCAAGAGTAAGATATGGCCCACATGGAACCTTATCCAATTCCTTTCCGACTACCTCAGGGGTTCGTCAGGGATGTGTTTTTGCTCCTCTGCTCTTTAATTTATAAATTAACACTGTTGTTCAGGCTATGGACTCTGTGGAACATTTCCTTCCCAAACTTAAGAGTCATCCTTTATCTATCCTCCTTTACGCAGATGATATAGTTCTACTTTCTCAGACACGGAAAGGGTTATATAAATTTCTGACTAAATTCAGTAATTATTGCAAGAACAATAGTCTGGAAATTAACTATAACAAATCCCAGATGATAATAAGGAAAAGATTTCGCAATTATGAGCAATTAATAGTTGATGAGTATCAGCTATTGCAGATCAAATAGTATTTAATTTTAGGCATTGTGTTTACCAGTTCTGGCTCTTGGTATAAACACAGGCAACATGTATCTGCCAAATCCTCTTGTTCTTCTAAGGAAATTCTTAGATTAACTGCCATTTCAAAGTATTCTAAAACTGTTTCAGTTCTTAGAATATTTAAAGCTAAATCGCAAGTTCAATTACTGTACGGCGGGGAGATCATGCCTTCCTTGCCTGGTAACACCTTGGAAGTTATCCAGAAAATTTTTCTTAGGTATCTGTTAATAGTTCCAGAGAGTGTGCTGGGTGCAGTCCTTCATGCAGACAGGGATGAACTCAATTCAACGTTTGGCATCCATTGCGTTGGTGAAATACTGGGCAAAACTCTGTACTTCAAACCAGACAGGCTTATTGTACTTATGCTTATTAGAGGAAATTGAACATAAAGGTTGTTGCAGGTATACTTGAATTTCTCAGGTGCATAATGTGATCTCCAGGGCTGGGCTATCTTTTCAGTTGTTTTTAGAACAAACTCCAAGGCATTGTAATGATTTGATCAAACAAAGATTGACAGATATCACACACCAAGAAGATATGGCTGTAGTTGCAACCTGGAAAGTGGCCCCTTGGTATTCTACTTTAAAGTATTTGTTCTTGAAGTTTGAGAAATACTTGCAGATATTGTCAAATTCTTCCCTTCATGGAATTTATACTATTTTTCTATTCCAATTGTTCGATTCTGCAGTTACACAAGAAAGATATAATCAAATACCTTATCCACAGCATAAGTATCCTTGTGGATCAGGCGATGTTGAAGACTTGGAACATTTGTTCCATTGTTGGTATTATGAGTAGTTGAGACGTCAATGGCTTACTCTGATCCTAGAGGGCAAAACATTGCCTACTATGAAAAGTAAACTTGAATTACTGTTGGCTTCTGAATTTGAACTCAATGTTAAATCTATGGCTACTTTTGCCTTTCTGGCTGGACGGATACGCTGTACAAAAATTCAAACTTGACAATTTCATTTTATGTATTGTGTTTTATAGCTTTTAATTATTTTACTCTTACAACTTTTGATGTATCATGTGCCTAAACATATGACTAACCACTGAATAAACTTTGATTGTACTTGTAGAAGGAATGCTTATTAAATCTGCAGTTGACACAAAACTAGGAGGGATAACTAACACCTTAGAAGACAGAAATAAAATTCAAAATGATCTTGATAAGTTGGAAAACTGGGCTGAAACTAACAAAATGAAGTTGAACAGAGATAAATGTAAAGTTCTGCATTTAGGTAAGAAAAATCAAGTGTACAAATACAGGATGGAGGATACCTGGCTTGGCAGCAGTACACATGAAAAGGATCTGGGGATTGGAGTAGATCACAAACTGAACATGAGTCAGCAGTGTGATGCAGCAGTAAAAAAGGCTAATGCAATTTTAGGCTGCATTAACAGAAGCATTGTTTCCAAGTCAGGAGAGTAATTGTTCCACTCTACTCTCCGCTGGTTTTATTTTATTTATTTATTTATTTAACGCATTTTTACCCCGCCCCTCCTGCACACAGCTCGGGGCGGCTTCCAACAATAAAAACATTGAACAATATATAAAAACAGTTTAAAACAATCAAGGTTAAATACTCTTTAAAACAGGGCCCCGAGAAATACTTGCAACATTAAAACCATAAATCAAGGTAGGGGGGGAAAAAAGCCCTAACCCACCCTCCCCAAAGGCCTGGGCGAACAGCCAGGTCTTGAAATACCGCCGGAATGTCAACAGGCTTGGGGCCAGGCAGGCTTCCTCCGGAAGGGAGTTCCAAAGGCGCAGCCCGGCCACTGAGAATGTCCTCTCCATTGTGGCCCCCCACTTTACCCGGGGGACCTCCAAAAAGGCACCCCTGGCCGACCACAGGAGCCGCCCTGGGGCGCGAAGGGCGAGGCGATCCCTGAGGTACGAGGGGCCCAGACCGTAAAGGGCCTTATAGATCAACACTAAAACCTTGAACCTGGCTCGGCACGCTATTGTTGCCTCAAGAGGAGCAGATGCAAAAAAAAGATATAAGCTTTTGTTTGGTGTTTAATAAAGTTCTTTTCTTTTATTTTTTTTAAAGTAAAGTTTAACAAACTTTAATAAAGTTCATTTATTTTTTATAAACCATGACCTCCATGTTTCTTTTGGGGAAAAGAGAGAATAAGGGCGGGTGGGAGAGAGGGGGAAATTTAAAAAGAGGCGAATAGAGGGTGCAAAGGGAAATTGCCTATTTTCCTTTGAGGGAAAAGAGGTAACTCCACAGGTTAAAGCCTCCTCCACGTTCTTAAGTAGCAGAGGGACATCTCAGGGAGAAGCTTTTAAAAACTATTAATCAGCTTTGTTTCTTTTCGCAAATCTTGAGTTGGGTGTTTCCTTTGTAAAAATGGGGGATGTTTGGTACGGGGAGTGCCTATGGGGGAAGGCTTATGGGGGTGGGAGAAAAATGGGGAATAGCAATAGGAAACTCACATAGAAGGCCAGCAGCTGGTTACCACCAGAATGACAAAAGGAAACTCACAGGAAATGCCACCAGATGCTAGTGGAATGCCAACAGCAAACTCACAGGCAGAAACTGCCAGCTGGGTGCTAAGCGAAGGGCACTATGGACCCCACAGGGAAAGGGGCAATGAGTAGGGAGGGATGGGACACAAGGAAGCCATTCTGCTTCTAGGGGGAAGCAGATGGGACAGAAGGAAACACAATCATAGAAAAAATAATGCTTTATTTTTACAAACAAAATCATTTAACTTTTAATAAAGAAGAAGTCACGAATGGTGGGTGTTGTAGTGAACATTCTAGTTGATATGGTGGCACAATGCATCCCGGATCTCTCTGGCTATGCACTGGTCCGCTCAGTTCAGCTGATCATGGAACAGGGCACTGGCTTACAAGAACTAATTGTCGAGGGATTCTCAAATGTGGCCCCGCCCATCTCGCAGATGTGGAAAATACAGGCAGGTGTTGTTAGCAGTGGGGTGGTCTCCACTGGAAATCAATTCTGGCCGCAACTGCCCTCCAGAACTGCTTTAAAAAGACCAAAAGCACTCTCCACAACAGAACATGTGATGCTAAGCCGGTGGTTAAAGTACCTTTGCTCTGGGGTGCAGGCAATGCTGTATGCCTTCATGAGCTAGGGTTTCAGTGGATAAGAAGAGTCCCCGAGAACAACCAGCTGCATGAGTACACTTGAATGTATGTTTCAGTGGAGGGCCCACAGCGTGCATGCAGGCAAAGAAGAGAGACTTATGGAAGATGTGGGTGTTCTGGTTCTCCCCAGACTACCCAGCCAATCCATGAAACAGACATGGTGGTCCAGTACAACCTGAAGAACCATGGAGAAAAACTCCTTTCAGTTTAAATAGGAGTCCTTGCTATGGGGTGGGCATATTATGGTGATATGGTTCCCATCAATTGTCCCTATACAGTTTGGGAACTCTTCCTGATGAAAACGCTCCATTATCTTCACAGGATCAACCAACCGGGTCCAGCAGCAGGTCTACGATCACTGTGCAAACCTCCACTAGTGTGGTGCCAACCGTGGAGATGCCAATGCCAAATTGCTGGGTGACAAAGCGCTAGCAGTCAGGAGTGGTAAGCTTCCAGATGGCGATGGCAACATGCTTCTCAACAGGGCTGGATCCTCTCTTTCTCCAGTTGAGGCCTGAGGATCTCAACTATCTGCAGAACAAGGTGCCGGGGCATCCTGAAGTTCGCAATCCACTCAGTGTCTCCCCAGGACCATAGTATGTTCTCCCACCAGTCCGTGCTTTTCTCTTCAGCCAGACTTTTCATTGTGCCCTCTCAGTGGGCACAGACCTGTGCAAGGCATCAGTGATCAAAGCCATGCCTGCCAACAGGTAATTCAGCAAGCATCAGGTGCCCTTGTGTGGTTTCGATCTACCCCAGGGTGGTCCATTATTTCCGGAGGAAGGCAAGCACATAGCACTGAAGCATGACCCGCCTCCACAGTATGGTATGGATGCTGGCCACCAACTGAGCAAGAGTCTTTCTGTTCTGTGACAACACATCCAGCCAAGGAATGCAGTAGTCTTCAATCTGTTGAATCAGTCACGGGTTCTGTGTGTAGTAGGGTTGCTAGCAAGCACCCTGCTGCAAGGCAGAGGATTGTGCCCTTAGATGTGACCAAGAGAAGAGAGTTCTGCTAAACTAGCCCTCAAGAGGTTAAAAGAAGGGCCATAGTGGTGTCTTTTTAGATATAACACTGTTCAGTGTTCTGTAACACAGTGTCCTACTGTTACAGTGTTTAGACATAGAGTCAACACAGTGTTCACCCCAAACACTGATTAAACTGTCAAGACCTGGGAGCATTCACTTCCAGTGTTTGGGGTGAACACTGTGTTGACGCTATGTCTAAACACGGCAATGGTAGGACACTGTGTTACAGAACAATGAACAGCGTTCTGTCTAAAGACACCCAGTGAAAGGGTGGCTGAGAGACCCTTAAAAGAGACATCTGGTGAGTGAAGGAAGGTAACTGAGAACCTGAGATGAAGTGCAGGTGAGCTGGATGCACCTGGGAGAGTTGCAAAGCAAGAAGCTGCAAGGCTGACTGAGCTCCACTGAGGAAAGTAAGAGCAAGAAGTCCTGGGAAGCAGCCTGAGAAGTACAAGAGGCTGCGGGGTGGTTTGGAGGACCCAGGAACCAGCAGGGAGACTGGTTAGCTGCTGGAGGAACAGAGGTGGCAAAGTTGATTATTGGAGCCCTGAAGCAGCTGGGAAATTAACCAAATCTCAACCAGCTGCTTCACAGGAGACTACATCTGCTACAATGTAGCCAGCCTGCCTAGAAGAAAAACAACCTCAGCAGAGGAATTGAGCAGCATAGCAGAACCGTGAGCCCTGCAGAGAGTGAGGAGCCATGTTGGGAGCTAGCCACGGAGCTCGCCTGGGCAAGGTACTTTGGGGACAGTGGCAGGGCAGAGCCCATAAAGGCCATGGGCCTTTTAAGAAAGTACAGCCATCATCAGCTTGGGACGGTGCTGCTGGGGCTGCAATGTAGGTAGGACAGCGTCTGACTGACTGCAGCTGTGAGCTTGGCGTGGCAAGCCAGCCAGAATCGAACAAAGCTCAGCCAGAGCTCAATCTACAGGAGGCTACTGTGGGAGCAGGTTGTGAAGGGTCTCAAGGGTTTCACTTAAAAAAAGCAGTCCTGGAAAGCTGCTGAACCAAGAAGCTGCAAGGGAGGTAGGAGCATAGACTGAGCTCCACCTCAAGACACTGAAGGGCTCAGAAAGAGAGTGACTGAGCAGAGGCCTTGTTGATAGCCAGAGGCTTCGTGGCCTGACAGGAAACAGATGCCCCGAGAGACTGAACCAGGCTTTTAAACTGTGGGTAACACCCAGAGAAAGAGACAGGCTGGAAGTAAGGATTTTGGGAAGTCTGCAGAGGATTAATGCCTGACCTGAGACTGCATTGTGTGGATCAGAGGAACTATATATGATGGTGGAGGCTGTATTGATAAAGACTGATATTGTATATGGACTGCAAAGTGATTAAAGAGCCCAGGAGCTAATTCCCAGAACAGAGTGACTATTTGGGCCTTGATCCTGTAAATACTCACCTATGCAAGCCTATCCCTGCCACAAGGACCATGGAGGCTTGGATTGAGGGAACAGCAAGCTTTAAAAGGGGCAGGAGTTTACCCTGGCACACTGTGCAACAGCAAAAGGGGAGGCCTGGAGCACTCTAACACCATAGGGAAGTTCTCTCCATGTGTTGCCATGACTACAGTTCTGGCATATGTGAACTCTGCAGACCACATGCCCAACGTTTTGAACTGCTTAAAAAGATGCGTGGCTGCCAGCTAGGATTGGCTGCGCACACACATGATCAGCTATTGACCACTATTGGTCATATGTCTTTACAGGACTGGCTGTGTGCTAACTTAAGCGCGGATGCTATTGGTTACAGGCTGACTATTGGTTGACAAAGTTTTTGCAAAACTTATGCTGGGTGTGTGGGGGTTCTACACCTGCACTGTCAACCCAAGTAGCTATTAAACTGCGTAGACATTTCTGTCACAAGCATCAGTGCACATACCAACTCATTTATGAATGTTAAACCCCTTGTCTCTCCCTCTGTTCCCCTTCCTAAGTCTCTCCCCCAGCTCCTGTCTCTCAGATTGTAAGCCCTAGGGGCAGGGACCGTGTCTATTTTATTACTTTGTAAAGTGCCAGGTACACTGCTGGCGCTATATAAATGTATGTTAATAATAATAATAATAATAATAATTTTAAAATGTTAGATGTTAGCACCAGAGAAGCATGCATTTTTTAACTGGGCTGGGGGAAACCCCTGCATGTTACAAAATGGGCAGGTGTGGGATTTGCAAGGCAGTGAAAGCCACCTGTGCTAGGAATGTATGTGGGAGTAGAGCTGGGATGTTATTGCCCATTGGTTAAAAGTTAATCATTTCTTATATTTTGAAAGTAACAGTTGCCAGTTACTCATTGCCAGTTTCTGCTGGCAATGAGCATAAGGGGTCATAATGCCACAGAAAGCTATTGCTGTGGTTGCTTGTTTGGAAAAGCCAAATGTCTTTGGCTTTTGGCTGTTGGTGATGTAGCCTCCTGGGGTATGGCGCCCAGAGAAGTTGCTCAGAGCGAGGCAGGCTATGTGCACATACGGTGGCACATGCATATAGTGGGATACCACATATGCATGATGGAGTGCCGACACTGCGCAACCGTACTGCGTTTCCAAGTTCAGTAAAATGGAAGAGTGTCAGCCCCAGATGAGATGAGAGACTGGGATCCAAACAAAATCAAGAATTTTCTTGACGTGTGTGCACTGCCAGAAGTAAGACAATCAGTAATGGAGTCTGGACCCACCCCTAGCCCCCAATGACAGCGGGAGGATACCTGTGGGGCCACTGGGAGTGCCTTTATTATTATTATTATAAACATTTATATAGCACCAGTTGTGTGGCCTGATGCTGTACAGAACTTGATTGCATGGCAGAGATTAAGCTCTTTGGGGAAACAAGTAACTTGGGATACAGGGAATGTGAACTGACTGAATGAGAGATTGTTCCCCTATACAACTTTGGACACTCTGAGAAGTGCAGTGTCCTCATGAGCAGGGATGTTTTCTGCCCCCACTGTATGATGCAGAGTGTCCTCACGAGTGGGGGATGATTTCTGCCCCCACTGTATGGTTATATAGAAGATGACAGAGAGGGGGTACAAGAGGCGCATGTTTGACTGGGGGTTTTATGCTAACAGAGTGATTTCCAACACCACAGTGGGCAAGTCCCCAATAAAACTGTGAGCCATGTATGGAAACAAGTCAACAACATGCAAAGACTGATTGCTTTCCATTTCAGATTTTACTTTTGCTTTCAATTTTCACAATAGGTGCTCAAAGTATGCGATTTACACAATAAACTCAGCATTATGTGGATAGCAAAAGGTTGTTTCCAGCAGGGGGCTGCCCATTTATTAGGCTCTACACACTAAACATGTGAGCAGGGGCTGCACGGAAGAAACCCAGACTCCAGCAGTCTGTGGTGTCATTTGTTAACAGCCTAAGCTAGTAAGTACAGAGGCCAAATCTTCATTGATACAAATCAGCACAGCTCCTCTGAAATCAGAAGAACTATGACAATTTACACCACAGTGTAAGAGGCAAGGCTGCCAAGTACTATAACTTACCCTCCCAGGCTAGGACAAAGAGCAGACAGACTTTGCCTATCTGTGCAGAGGGTGCACCCACAGCTGGGATCAGGACAAATTCCTAGTGTGGACAAGGCCTAAAACCTCACTCAGTGCCCTGTATCAGCCTCTCAGGCAGGGAGGGATGCATACAGATCTATGGAGAGAGTAATTTGCTTTCCGAAAGCTCCTCAGGAGACAAGAGTGTGGGATGGGTCCCATTGTTCTGAGGTGATCTCTGGGTGGATGAGGGAAATGGAGTTCTCCAGGCTTGGTGAGTAAATATGACTCATGGAGCCACACAGGGTTTCAAAGAGTATGACTGAATCACAGGAGGGGAGGCAGGAAAGGGAGACAAGGCAAAGTCCTGCTCTGTGCCTCCCCCAAGATTGTTGTCTCACTTCCTGACCACTGTGCAGCAGATGGAACAGGCTGCAATCAGCACAGCTCACCAATAAACAAAGAGTCTTATGTGTTAAAAAAACAAGGAAAATATCATCACTGACGTTACTGTACTGCCCCAGCTCCAAGGGAGCCACCACACAGCCAGCAAACATGATCCACCCTCCTTTATTATTCCTGCTCCCCTCCTCAATGATCTCTGGAACTAGTCGTGGCATGGAAAAGATGTGAACATTAGTCTACTTCCCAGCACAGCATCCCACATGCCAGCACACGCATTTGACATGCCTCCTTCCATAGGACACTGGCTTGCTTGTTAGGAAGGATGTAATTTCGATAGTATAATTAAAATCCAGGTGGTACATTTTCATAGATTTTTCAAGACAAGAAAAAGAGGCCATTGAGAACATTCTCATTACTGAAATGCAGCTGCTTCTTGTCTGAACATGATAGCTGTTTAACAGCACAGAGCAACACTGCATGACAACAGCCACTGTCTCATCCAGCAACATAGTAGGCACTGAACGGAGGCCAATCAAAGCTAAAGGTAGGCATTACAGCTTCAACTAAAGAACCAGAACTAGACTGTATCCTCACATACCCTCGGTACATCAAGTGAAATGGAAAATTCATAACACATGTGGGCAGAGGCCCCTTCGCCACCAAAATGGCGGCGACGGGCAAATTGTCGAGCCCCACCCTCGACTCAGGGGCCGGGGCCACGCAGCGAGGCCTGTTAGAAGGCCTCAGCTGCTGTGAGGAGAGAGGTTGCCAGGGCAACCGTCCCTAGTGCAGGCCCGCGCCGCGCGGGGCCTTTGTAGGCATGCCCCTTTTAGGCAGGGCATGTCTCCTGTTTTTTGCCATGTGCAGCAGCATTCCAGCGCGTGGAGGCGACGAGACAGCCCCACCCACCTCCCTTCTAGCACTGTTGTCCTTGGCGGTTGCCCTTAGGGAGCCGAGGAGAAATTTTGGCGAGCAGCCTATTAGAACAGGATCGCTTGCTTTGCCTCCTCAGCAGTGCAAAGTAGGTTAAATAGGCTAATTTGACCTGTCCCTAAAAGTGGATTATTTCAATCTGGACCTGTTATTTTATTCCAATTTGGTAGCTGATTCTGGAATATGCCTTTAAGTAAATAGGGTAATTTGTTGTTCGTGATAAAGTGGATTGAGGATTGGATAACGGTTTGCATATATTCGGTGATTTGCAAGGGTATGCAAGTTGTCGCACTCTGCAGGGGTCCAGTATGCTATTATAGGTCAAATAGTAAGAAATTAGGATAATGAGAGTCATCTCCTTAAGAGATGGGCAGATGACACCTGGTGTAATGCGGGGGATAGCATGCACTGGGGTCATGACCCTGGGGGGGCGTGTCTTAGCGGGGTGAGTAGGGACATGTGCTGTCTTCACACCCTGCGGGCATGTGACTCCTTACTCATGCCCACAGTTGGGCCTATCCCCTTCGGCCATTTTGCTGGCGCTGTCGAAGGAGGGGATTTGTTTGCTGCAGGGTACTGATGCTGGAAGGCACGTCCAGGGCAGTACCAGAGTTAATAAATTGAGGTATTAGTTAGCATACTGGACTTGAATTGCTTGGTGCAATTACCCAGCAGCCTCCGTTCATTCTTTAAGATTGATTGAATAAAGAGTACAGCCATATTTGAACCCAACTTTCGTCTCTGAGTCTTAATTGGGGGGTGCTTCGACAATGGATTGTAATTGCACAACAGTTTAGGAAAGATAGCAAAGAAGGATGCTGTATCTGAATTTTTGAGGAGTAGAAATGAGTGAGATTTTGGTAATGCCATCCCCACACTTCAAGTGCCATGAGATCTTGAACTCAAAGTGGCTTAGGGCGCTTTCAGACGGACAAACTAATCCTCTATATAATCAGAGTTTATTATCCAGTATTTACAAACTCCTGTCTGTTCAGACGGGCGTTTTAATGCTAAATAACTTTAATCCTTGATAATCCGTCTGAACAGATCCTTGCCGTTAATCAGAATTTACAGTCTCCTGGATGATTTTCAATCACATGGTGCTTTTACTGCAGGAATAATTCCTGTAGCATTAATTGCAGTAAACTATATATGTATCGTTTACTGCAATTAAATAAATAAATATTTATATTTATATTATATATATTGTTTACTGCAATTCATGCTACAGGGATTATTCCTTCAGGTTGGAGTAAGACCATTATCATTCGCATTTATAAGAAAGGGTCATATACTGATCCATCTAGTTAGTCCTATAGTTATAGGCCTATTAGTCTGCTTAGTGTAGTTAGTAAAATTTATGCTAAGTTTTTACTTAGCAAACTTGAATCTTGGTTGGCACAGAGCAGAATTATCCTTCCTAAACAGGCTGGTTTCCAATGGGGTAGGGCCACTACTGATCAATGTTTTATATTATATACCATCTTGTTGAAAAGTATAGATCACTCAATGGGAAAATCTTTGTGGCCTTTCTTGATCTTAAATCAGCTTTCGATACAGTTAATAGGGATCTATTGTGGGGGAAGTTACAAAAATCTTGGATAGACAAAAGGTTATTATTTCTTATCAAAATATTATACACACAGTCTTCACTTGCAGTTAAAATAGATCAAGTTGGTCATGAGACAGGGAATATTAAATCAACTTTGGGGGTCCGACAAGGATGCATTTTAGCCCCCATGTTATTTAATCTCTTTATTAAACGATTCAATTCCTTTTTTGACTAAAAGTGAATTCTTCCCCCCTAGGCTGGCTTCAAGACCAGTTGGGTGTTTGTTATATGCTGATGATTTGGTGCTGGTCTCTCAGACTAGAGTGGACCTTAATTGCCAACTTAAGGCCTTTTCAAACTATTGTGAGCTAAACAACTTAATTATTAATTATATTAAATCTAAAGTAGTTGTTTTCTCTAAAAATAGGAACTCTTTTGTTTGGGATATTAATGGCCATGCCCTGCAACAAGTTAAAATCTTTAAATACCTTGGCCTGAATTTTACTTCTTCAGGAAACTAGTCAGAGCATTTTCGGAAGTCCTCAGCTGTTTCTAAGTGATCCTCAATTGCTATCTTCAGGTTCTTTGCCAAGACCGGGAAATTGATACCCGAATTGGCGATCAGGGTTCACAATAGTACCGGGTCACAGTTACTGTTTGGGGTGGAAAGATGGGCGCCTTTACTCCCTTTGAATAGTAATATTGATGGGTTAAAATCCTTTTTCCTTCAGAGACTTTTTAAGGCCCCAAGGGGTATGCCTTCCGCTGCCATAAGGATGAAAGCTGGTCAGAGTAGTTGGAGTTTATTTACGTGGGCAAGAGTGCTTAAGTATTGGTTTAGGCTGATGGACTCACCCGACACCGGTCTTGTCCAGTTCCTCCTGGCAGATACCTACAAAAGTAAATGGCATACGGCAGTGGTAGAGTACCTGGCCAACTTGGGTTTCTCTCATATTACTTAGTAGGGAAAGAACTCCGTATAGTCAGAACGGAGGTTCTTACTAGGCTGAAAGATATAGGTTGGCAGAATGAAATTGCAATGGTAAGGGCCTCTCCTCACTTACGGGACTATTTACTGTGGCATCCGTCCCGGTAAAATTACCAAATATTTGTCTTCCCCTATTTCGAACAGGAGGAAATATTTTGTATTTTGTGCTCGGATGAATGCTCTTCCCATGATGGTGCTAGAGGGATGCTTTAATAAGGTCTCCTGTGGGAGCCGTTTGTGTCTGTTTGATTATCAAAATACTGAGTCCACTCAACATATTATCTTTCTTTGTCGCTTATATGACCAAGTGAGAAAAACGTTTCTTGCCCAGTATACTTTGAGAGATACTCTGGTAGGTCTGGCCTGTGGATGCTTTGATTTTTTCTTTTTGATACTTTCTCAGAAATTACAAAAAATGTAGCGCAGTTTCTGATTTCTGCATTCAATCTGAGACAATCCTTTTTGGAGTTTAAAACCCATATGCTGGACTGATTTATTGGCCAGTCTCTCGTTGCTCTGATTTAGTAGCCATCAGGCATGGATCCTGACACTTATTGGTATACTATCTTAATAGTGATGGCAGTTTTTGGTTAGCCCGGATGGGACTTGTTAACTATTTGGAAGTATTAAATAGTTTTATTTTTGCATTTTTGTATTTGTCGATGAATAAATATCTGTATGTCTGTATATGTGTTTGGTGATGACCTACAGTCAAGCTAATAAATGATGATGATGATATTCTTCATTTTTCTGATTTCTGAGTTGAAGAAAATGGAAACTCATCCCTTTGTTCTGTGAGTATTTAAACTTGGTGCTCCGCAATGCATTGCAGAATGATGACTGAGGTAATATGATCACCCCACAGTCATGTGCCCCTATGTACAATAGAGGCAGTAACACCTAGAGAGGACATCTAACAAAGGAATTAAGACTTTAATTCCTATTTAAATGTCTGTCTGAAACTCCCCCCTTAGGGAGTAATCTAATCCTAGATTACAGCCACAGAGTCCTACATAAAGACCTAACATCCTCTCTAGGTATTTCTGCCTCTGTGGTAGAAAGGGATAAGTTTCCATTTTCTTCAACTCAGAAATCAGAAAAATGATGAAAATCAGATTTTCTTCAATCCGAGAAATCAAGTGTGCTGAGCATGGACAAAAAGCACAATGGGACTGAAATTCATCCCGGCAACTCTAATTCCTGATTAACAGCAAGGTTGTTTTCAGACAGACTATCAAGGATGAAAGTTATCTAGCATTAAAATGTCCATCTGAACAGATAGGAGTTTGTAAATAACAGATAATAAACTCGGATTAAATCAAGGATCAGTTTGTCCATCTGAAAACGCCCTAAGTGCTCAAAACCCAGGTTTCTGGAAAGAGGAGGGTTTAAGGAGGTTAATCCCCTGAGTGTGCCAGGCTGTGGCCAAAGATATTGCTTGGAAAGAAATAAGCCTAATAATATTAAATTTGTTGGGTCAAATTCTGCCCAAAATTTAAGTTGTCTGTATAGAAGCTTTAATAAGGAATTAAGACCTTCTTAAGACTTCTCCAAGATATTTCTTTTTTTTATTTCTATGGAGACGAACAGGGGCAGCCCACTTCTTGGACAAAGTAATGTGACAATGTAGGGATGCCTCCCTGCACTTAGCTGATCTTCCTTGTTTCCCCCTTGCTTGCCCATCCTAGATTGTTTAGTCCACCTGGGGCAGGGACCTGTCTCTAACTACAAGATTGTTCTGTGCCAAGCACATTGCTGGTGCTATATACATAATAAATAATAATTACAAGCCCTACCTTTGGAGCTTGCAGTGTGGGCAGGTGCCAGCACTCCTGTTCAGCGTCAATCAGCTGACTGGGGAGGAGGACAAGGCTTCCCTACCATCACAAAGTCAAGGCTGGGACTTACAATGTGAGGGGAAAGGAGGTGGGAGAGGAGGCGTTTTGCTCACCAGAGCGAAACACTTTGGAGTAGTCCCTGGAAGAGAGGCTTTTTAAAAAAAAAAGAGAAAACCCCCCCCAAAAAACTCCACAGTGAGCAAATTAAGAGCTATTCTTCTGCTGTGTTTACAGCACTCACATTGCACCACTGGGCTACTGCAGGAGAAGCTACTTGAATCTCCTCCCGTGTTGGGAGCCATTTGCAGAAATGGAGCTACGTTAGGTGACTGAGCTTGGGCAAAACCCAAGAACAAACATGGCCTAGTGTGGCCAAATACAACAGTGTGCAAAGGATCTCGGGATCCTTTGGATCTTGAAACCATCTGCAAAGGATCTCTGGCATCCAATCAGCAGCTGGATAATCGAAGTCAACTGACATCCTCCTAAAAATGTCCCTGCTGAGGAAGCAAAGCAGAGAGAGACTTTATCCAGCCAGTCTAAGGAAATAATTGAAGGGCTACTGGAAATCATTAATGCTTGCTTGGGAGAAGTGGTGAATCCCCATGTGTACACAAGTGCCAGTTTGCACATAGAAGCCAAAGGCTTGTGTCTGTGGGTGGCTCTACATGTTACTGTGAACCATGGGAAAATCACCCCTGTGTTATTCTCTGCAACATCATCCCGATATGGAGCAGCACAAACAAACATTCATGCTGTTCCATGTTTATGCTGCCGCTCAACGGACTCTGACCAGTTGGGGAAGCGCACTGGGTGCCAACATAAATAGGTGAAGACCCTGCAATGCAACTGCAGGCAAAGGTCCCACCTAGTGAAAATGACAACACAGAGCTCTCCGCTGGTGAAATTCACAGCAAAGCTCTGGGCTCCAAGGCAAAGTCTAACTGGTGAAAGCCCCCACTGCTGAGCCGCATAGAGGTTCGTTCCATGGCATGTTTCTGGCTGTGGCTGCTTTGCGTGTCTGCTGAGCAGTTCTCTGGATTTCCTCTGAGGAACAAACCTCAGCAAACCTGTGTTCAGTCCGAGGGCTGCTCCTGGGTTTGAGTGGCCAAAAGTAACACTTGCCCCCATGGTAGGAGGCTGGGACTGTGGCACATATCATGTGCAGAGAGACCCTGTGAAAGATCTGTAGGGTTTCACAAGATTCAAGGGGCTTATTTGAAAATCTGACCTCTTGCTTTGTTTAAATGCAGCCCTGCTAAGTCAAAGGGAGTTGGTGCAGAGACTGCTAGTGTAGTGGAGAATCAGATTTGTGACCTGCATGTCAGAACAAATGCACATTGTGCAAGCAGGCAAAAGGAGAGTGGAACTTGCATCTCTTCCCGTGTCATGTGGCTTCTGGAGAGGGACAGAAAAATCAACAAGCTTGTAGCCACTAGGTTTGGATATTTGTGGTTCAACCATTTTCTCTAACAAACAGCCTTTCCCAAATGTAAGGGGGAAAGAAAGAGAGAGGAGAAAAGAGGAGGAACGATCCTACAGGGTACATCCCATAGTTCTCTGATCCACTGATCCAGGTGGCAGAAGGTGTGATGCGGGGCTGAGAGAGGGAAGAGATTCTAAGGGAGAGTGGGGATGCTGAAATGTTCTCAAGAGTCCAAAATTAGATAGGAGGAGAGAAAAGCATTAAAGATGGACAAGCAAAGAAAGAAACTGAAAGAGAACCCCCACAAGGCTTTCACATGGCATCTCTACACATAATATTTGCCACAATCCCAAGCCTCCTAACATGGGAGCAAGTGTTACTTTTGCTACTGCTACAGATTGTTCTATAGATAAACTCCTCATGGTGAGGGTATCCGGCAGCACTTCATGCTTGTAAGAGGAAAGGTTTCTGTACATCCCTGTTGTAGCATCCCCCTTTATCAATGGCATTTTAGCCCTGTCTCAACTCTTCTAATCATGCCTCCTTCCTGAACAGAATAATGAGGGGGCCCTTTGCAGTGTCTGCCCCTTCTGTCAGGAAAAGACCAAAGGGGTTTTCATGCACCATTTGTAGAAATTCTGATTACACTGATCCCTCCAAAGCAATCCCAGTGCTCTCTCCAACTACACCCCCCACCCCACCCCAATTCCTCTCTAGAGGATAAGGCATCACTGGGGAAAAGTTATATCCTGTAATCTACTCCTGGTGAAATTCTCCAGGGCCAGTGTTCTCATAACAGAAGAGAGCTTCATCTTAAGTAACTAAAGAATCTGTCCAATGCTCTGCTAAAAGGCAGTGGCTCTGTCTAAGCCAAGTTCTCCAAGACCCTGTATCACACATGCTGCTACTACCTCCAGTGGTGACTGGACAGGATTAGGCTGCCATTTAGAACAGAGGCAGCCAAAGCATGGCCCACTCAATGCCACCTGCACCCTTCTTCAGCCATTAACCTACAACAGATGCCCACTGTGTCTACAGGTCCAGAGTGGAAATCTCCATCTAGACCAGAGAAGACAAACTGCACTGTCTGCCAAGACTCTCTCAGTAGAGTCACACCTCTGCACCAATGGGAAGAGCAGTCACTACCTGTTCCAGTTAATGGAAATCGAAGAGGGGCTGGGAAGAAAGAATCTTTACAAAGCACTAGGCTGGGACTTGGTAGATCCAAGTTCAATTTCCGGCTCTACTACAAATTTCTAGTGTGATCTTAGGCAAGTCATTTACAGCACGCTCCTCCTCCAGTAAACCCCACTGACTTCAATGGAGAGAAGATTGTGCCCATAGTCTTTGTACTCAGCTTCTCATCTGTAACATAGGCCACATTTGCATGCACAAAACGAAACCAATTTACCAAAGCTGTAGCAATTATTCAGGTTTTAGTAACGCTAGTATTATTCACACTATATTCCTGAACAAGTACCGCCGCCATCTGCCCCCACTGGTCATGTCATGAAAGTCCACAGGATGACATCTATCCCTTCATGCCTTGTACACAAAGCATCTGGGGATGAATTCCACAGAGTTCTCAGCAGGAGAGACACTTTGTGCTGCAGCCTGGGAATGATTTGTATACCATGTTTGCCAACCAAACACAGAAAGGATTCACATTACAAGGTATTTCGGTTTAGAAAGTGAAGGAGATTTTCTACTCTTAATTATTCTGGAGTACCACTCCTACTCCTGAATACTGTTGCTTGACATGTGAACAATATCAAAGTACAAGCACGCTAAGGACTTAATAAACTGATGTAGCGGTTAGTGTGAATGTGGCTTTAGAGGCAACAGCACATCCCTACTTCACAGAGGTGATGCACACCTCCTAACAGTCCCTCTTTAGGAGGAACAGTCCCTCTTTGGGTGCTGAATCCCACGGTCCCTCTTTCAAGGTTCAAGGTCCCTCTTTCAGGAAAGAAAGAAAGAAAGAAAGATCAGCATTTAAGCCTCCGGCACCTGTTTCCCGGTTGACTCCCACGAAAGCACCTGAGAGGACAAAGGGGAGACAGAATGTCAAGAAACTAAGTGGAATGACAAGCAGGAGAGCTTCTGTCCCTTTATGCACTTGGAGTGTTAGGAAGTGCATTAGGAAGTGCATATAAGCACATGAGGGGTGGAGCTCAGGAGCAGAACTTATTGATGGAGGGGCAGGGTTTGTTTCTCTGTGGCTGCTTGAAATGTTGGGAGATACGGGTGAAGTGAACATAAATCCATTAAAAACTGTGAAACAGTCAGATACTATGGTGGAACCATAGAAGAGACACAGGACACACCTCTAGTTCCCAGCAGATTTTTTGGATGAGCCCAGTTTGAGCACCTCTGTGTAAACATCCCATAAAACAAAAGCAAATGGGGCTACAGACATTGCCCCTCACTTTGAAAGCTGTTTACACCCTCGAACAGCACAACAGGCCATGAGCATAAGCAAAGCAAGCAGCCACTAGGTGCCCCACATCCCATACAAGCTCTGCACCTAATGGGACAACCCTATCCATCTCTCTCACTCCCCACAACAGAGGTATCTCCCAGCTCCGGTAGCCGAGACCCTGTGGAACACACAAGGAATGAAACCTTGTTGGAAGGGTCAGGACAGAGGTGGGGAAGGTTAGTAAGCACCAGTAACGATACTGCAGTACTATTCATGGCCACGTTCTCTAAGGCATGAAGCAAGGCATGCAGTTAGTTGGATGGCTCAGGCCCCCATGCCCAGTTATTATATCCCAAGACAAAAGATACATCTACAATTAAAATGCCTCAAAGAGATAGAGAACAAAAATATTTACCATTAGAAAACGTCTGGGGGGTAACGTGCTGCTGGAGGTGCCTCTCCCCTGTTTAACATTATAAAAAAGTGGTTTAGAAACAGTGTCCAGAAAGGAGTTTGGCTTTTAAATTTAAGAAATCCTAATCATCTACTACCTCTCTGATTTGCAATGGGTTCCTCCCCTCCCCCATGTGAAAGCCTGTCCCAGAGAACCAAGCTGAGGATCATTGGGGCCACTCTGTCACCAGCTCAATATCAACCCCATAGAGGTCTCTCCCCATTTCATAACCTGCACCTTGGGTTTGGTTGTCATCCCATAGATTCTAAGTATACTCTGGGGAGGGTTTTCATGCTAGAAGCTGGGAGGGGAGAGAGAGACAGAAAGCACAAGCAAGAGAAAGAGAATTAGTTTTTATTTGGCTGATTATTTAAAATGTTTCCTCAATCCACTTAATGTTATTGTGAGCAAGCGCTTGTTCCCTCTGCACTTGCACACTCACAGGTTAGAGCAAAGAGATAGGCAGAGTGCATGTGAGCTACATGATAAGCTACGAGTGTAAATGGGTGTGAGACTTCTATCCACACTAGAGACTGGGAGGGTGTGGGGAGTCACCCTTCTTCCCTCGACCCCCATTCCAGAGATACAGGGTTATCTGCAAGTGTGAACTGCAATTGCCCCAAGGGGGATCTACAATAGTAATAGTTTCCTATGCTTTATATTCCTACAATTGAGTGCTCACCCCAGTGGGGACAACACTCAAGAAAGGCAGAGAGAATCTGGAGCAGAGTCTCAGAGATGGGAGATCATGTGCTGTGTGGCAAGGGACATCCAGTATTTGAGAACACTCTAGCTCCAGTTTTGATCTGACAAAAGTATGGCTGCAAATGTAATAATTTGACCTTCTTTACACCAGCCGAGGATCTGGTCCTCTGAGGGTCTATCTATACGAGGTTTGCACCCAGGTTAATCAGCCCCTGTTTAGGAATAAGTAGTTATAGCCTATAACTTATAGGTTAGTTAACCTATGTCAAGTCCCTGCACAAGTACTCTTTCCATGGGCTACAATCTACAGCTTTCCCAAATTAGCTTAAACTGATTTAAGACTCGTTCTGAAATGAGATTTTACCAAAATGAGAATTCCCCTCAAAATTCTGGTTCCCACTTGTGCAAAGAGCAGCTATATAGGGCTTCAAAAGAGTTTAACTGACCCATATTAATGAGATGTTGGCTAATTAACCCTGTGTGGACAAAGGTTAATTGACATAAAGAGCCTGATTCTCACCTTCTCTGTTGTTAAATCAGGAGTGACTCTGCTGTGACTCCAGTGTCCCTAAAGTCTCAGGATCCCTAAAGTCATAGAGTTGGAAGGGTCCTTAAAGGGTCATTTGGTCCAACCTCCCGCTTTGATGTAGGAAGTCCACAAGTACAACATCCCCGATAGATAGCTGTCCAGCCTGGTTCTGAAAACCTCCAGTAGTGGGGAGCCTACAACCTCCCAATAAAATCTGTTCAATAGTCAAACAGATCTTACTACTCTTTGAAAGTTTTTCTGATATTTAACCAAAATCTACCTTCTTGTAATTTGAGCCCATTATTTCTAGGCTTGCTCTTTGCAGCAACAGAGAACAGTTCCTTGACATCTTCTTAGTGGCATCTCTTTAGATATTAGAAATCTGCTATCATGTCTCCCCTTATACCATTTCCTTCTCTTGGCTAAACCTATCTAATTCCCTCCAACCTTTGCTTATAGGACTTGCTTTTCCAGACATTCTTCTCATCTTGGTTGCTCTCTTCTAAACCTGCTCCAGTTTATCAATGTCCATTTTAAAGTGAGAAGCCCCAAACTGGACTTTGTTCTCCAAGTGAGGTCTCACCAGTGCAGAATGGAGAAGAATTGTTACTTCCCCTGGCTTGGAGACAATGCTCTTGATAACACAGCCTAACATTGCATTAGTCCTTTTTGTAGCTGCATCACATTGCTGACTCATGTTCAAGCTGTGATCAACCACAATCCCGGGCTCCATTTTACATGTGCTGCTGCCAAGCCAGATATCCCCCATCTTACGCTTGTGCATTTGTTTTTTCTTTCCTACATGAAGAACTTGTGTATTACCTTTGAAGTTGATTTAAGTGTACAGTTCACACATCTGTGTGTTTTGTTAAGTTTCAGTCCAGTTTTCCAATCTATTGAGATCATTTTGAATTCTATCTTCCAAGGTGCTGGCTACTGCACCCAATTTTGTTAACTCCACTTTGTTGTAGTGTCTTCCAGCCCGCACTTTGATAGCTTATCAATAAAGATTTCAAGTGGAACTCTGAAATCAATTTATATTATATGTGCACTGTAGCAGGGACAGGCTGTGTGCCTGAGCCTGGGCCTTTATGAGAGTAGTGCCAGCATGAGAGATGCAAGAGCACCTGCCGATAGGGAATCATGCTACAAACAGGAGCTAAGGAGAAGTGCAGGTGCTCACTCAAAGAAGAGGTAGTGCCTAGCACCGAACTAATATGCAAGCCACTGGATCAAAGTGGCTAATCAGGGCCAGCTGGGTGGACACTTTGTGGAGATCCCGCATGGGCCTTGGTCTTTGAGACTAGGGCCTGACATTACGTATCCCAGGATGCAGAGACCCTGTTACACACACAGCATTCCCCTTATCCACTAAACTAGTTACTCTATCAAAGATGGAGACCAGACTAGTCTGGTATGACTTATTCCTGACAAATCCATGCTGGTTATGAGCAATCGATTGCATTTTCATCAATTTTCTTACAGATTGACCATTTTAGTATCTTCCCAGGTATTGAAGTCAGGCTGACTGGTCTGAAGTTTCCCCAGATCCTCTTGTCCCCTTTTTTAAAGATAGGGGCAATGTTTGCCAATTTCCAGTCTTCTAGTACCTCACTTGTTTCCCAAGAGTTCTCAAAGACAATTTAAAGAGGTTCTGAAAGTACATTGACTAGTTCTTTCAGTGCCCCTAGAGTGTGTCTTATCCAACCCTGAAGACTTGAATGAATTCAAAGTAGCCAAGTATTCTCCGATCACTTGGTTTTCATCTCCCTCCCCCATGCCATTTTTGCCAAGCTGCAAGCAATTTTCCTTTTTTCATGAGACAAAATATTAAATAAGTAGTTCTCTCTTCTCTTTGTCTCCTACTAACATTTCACCAAATTTCCTTAGTGGACCCACCACGTCCTTATTCATCCTCTTCGATAATTTTTTTTTTTTTTAAACTAACACTTTTTGTTGTTTTTATCATTCCTGGCTAGCCCTAGTTCATTTGTGCCTTAGCCTTCTTAACACTGTCCCTACAATTTTGGGCTACTTGCTTGCAAGTGTCCTTGGTGACTTGTCCTTTCTTCCATTTCTTAGGTTTTCTTTTTGATTCTTAACTAATTGATAAGGTCCTTTCATACATAGGTTACTTTAGATGTCTCCAATTTTTCTTTTTCATTGGAATAATTTATGAGTATTCTTTCAGTATCTCTCTTTTCAGAAAGTTCTAGTCTTCTTGGACTCCTTTCTCCTTCAGATTATCTAACCCTAGGATCCTACCTATTATTGCTCCAAGTTTGGGTGTTTTTACACGAGACAGGTGTGTGTAGGGTGGTGGTGGTGGTGTCCGCAGTCATTTTATGGGGGGATGTGGGAGCGCTTCATATGAGCAGCCCCATGCATGGCTGCCCTGTCCATGCAATGCAAGATTTTTCTGGAGTGTCCCATGTGTGGACAGGGTAGGTGGCACATAGATCAAAGGAGTGCACATCCTCACGCGCTGCAGTCAAACACGATATCCCCCACATGGATGGTGAGTGTCCAAGCGTGGGGGTGTCTTGTGTAAAAACATCCTTTGCTAAAATCAAGAGAGGAGCATACCAAAAAGCAGCCATCAGGAGTATGACACAAAGTAACCCCCACTCTACTTTAACATCTCTCTCTTGAGGCTCCTTGTTGGGAAAGGGAGTCTAAGCTGGGGTAACTACCACCACCTGCAAGTGTGGCCCTTATGTCACCAGCCTGAAGTCAGAGGCAGGACCATGAGCCAACAGCTGTACAGCGTTATATCCCCTAAGAGAGCATCATGGAACACATTTTGGGATTAGCTTAACCAGCCTAACAAGAAGAGACAGGGCCTGAAGCACAATAAGCAAGTCCCCTGGAAAACAAAGGGAAGGCACAGATGACCCCCACCCACCCCAGGGAAGCTGGGGGAGGAGAAGATGCTAAGGAAGAAGGAAGGGTTTTAGGAGGAGAAAGTGCACTCAGGAGAGGCTCCAGGACTGACAGGCACATGCCTATTATTTATTTACTGGATTTTTATGCTGTCCTTCCCACAAGGCTCAGGGCAGCTCACACTCCACACACAAAAAAGTTAAAAACATGAAAATATATACAACAAATACACCCTCCCCTCAAATCCCCATCCTCCCCTACAACCCATCCCAAAACCCCAACCAAACCCCACCTATCCCTGCCTGCCAAATGCCTTTCCAAATAAAAAAGGTTTGCACCACCTCTGGAAGATAGTCAGGTCCAGGTTCAAGCAAACCTCCTGGGGAGGTTCCACAACACGGGGACAGCAACTGAGAACACTCTTCCATGCACCCCCACCCCACAGACAAGGCTAACAGACAGAATGCGCAGGAGGGTGCCCCCGGCTCACCATAGGGGCCGCAAAGGGATATGGTAGGATAGGCGGTCTTTCAGATATATGGGACCCAGAACGTTTAGGGCTTTAAAGGTCAAAACCAGCACCCTGAATTGTGCCCTGAAAGCTAGACCTTGGAGCACCAGTGTAATGTGCTCCTGGTGACTCAGCCCCAAAAGGAGCCGAGCCGCCACATACTACACCAGCTGCAGCTTCCGAACAGTCGCCAAGGGCAGCCCCACGTAGGGCACATTGCAGTAATCTTTGTAACTATCAGAGACGCCATTTGGGGAGGTGGCCGGTGGGGGCTCCGGGGCCCCGTAGCGCGCCGATCGCCCCCCCCCACGTGCGCTCAGACTGCAGCGCCGCCCACAGCTGAGCTGACTGCGGTGGCCCCGACGGTCCCGGCACAACATCAGGTTGCCAGGGCAACCCGAGGACAAGTCAGCATTGCGGAGCCCCTCCGCCTCAACTGACACAACAGGTGAAACCAGACATGACGCTAACCACCCTTTAACCACCTTTGGTGGTTATTTATGCATGTTGAAGGGCTATATGGGTGCCCTATGCAGCCCTGCAACATGCATAAATGACCACCAAGGGTGGTTAAAGGGTGGTTAGCGTCATGTCTGGTTTCACCCAACGTGGCTCCCGATGGTGCGGCGCTCCGCACTTCTGCAGGCATCTAGGGTGGTGGGGGAGGAAGTTTAAAACCCTGGTGCTGTGAGGTGCACAGCGCCGGTAATCAGAACGTTGAGAAGCTGCCCCCCTGCGAAAGCTAAGTTTGAGTCTTTTTTTATTGTCCCTGTTGATTCCAAGCCTGAGTGCTATAATAGTGAGAGTGTGTGGAACCTTGTGTATCTCCCTGAGTGATTGAGCGAGTGTGTGGTGAATGTGTGGAGTGTGAACCCCTTTCTCCTCCTGGGCTGTGTTCTCCCTTCCCCCGCCAGACTGAGAGCCCTATCCCCCCTGAACCCAGTTCCCCTTCCCTGCAATTCCCCCCTCCCTTCATGGAGCTGCCCCTTCCCCGTGGATCGTTGTGTGCTTGTGGTTTCCCTCAGTGTTGGGGGATACACTCCTGTGGAGCCCGCTCTGTGCCCAATGATGATAGCGGCCTGATCTATCTGGGATCTAAAGGCCATCACACTATCCTGACGGGCTTGTTTCCCAGGTATACCCTTGCAGAGTGGGACCAGGAGGTCTCCATCCCTGTGTGGGTGCTCCCCGTGTGCTCTTGGTCCCCCATTCCCTGTTCTCTCCCCTTCCCCGTGATAGAATTACCGGCACCTAATTCCCACCCCTTATCGGCAGGTTTAGGGGTAATGGATATCGCTAAAGAGGTAGGTGATTTAGTAAGGGCGGTGCAAACGCTAGCCATGAAAATGAAGGATCTGCAAGCCAAACACAATGAATTGGCTACAGTAGTAGTTGGGGCTCAGGGCGGGGCAGTGTCTGGTGGGCTGCCCCCCGCAGCAGCTCCCGAGGTGCCACCAGCCCCTCCGCCTGGTGGACTTGGGGCTGCTCGAGAACCCAAGGGCCCCAAGATTGACAAGTTCGTAGGGGATCGACAAATGTTTCAAGGATTTCTGGCATTATGTAAATTAAATTTTATCATGCAGCCAGCCACTTACTCAACTGACACGCTAAAGGTGGCCTTCATTATTGGGAACCTGGGGGGAATTGCCCTAGATTGGGCCACAAATTTATTGAAGAGTAACAGCCCGTTGCTGTCTAACTATACGGACCTTCTTAGAGAGTTCACATTTTTATTTGATCACCCTCACCGGGTAAGGGACGCTGAAGCTGCTATCATGTCCCTTAAACAAGGAAAAAGGGGCCTGCTGGAATACCTTACGCATTTCCAGCACCTAGCCCTGGATTTACAGTGGCCTAATGACGTATTAAAGGTCCTTTTTAGGAAGGGAGTCAGCGAGGAACTAAAAGATCAGCTCGTCTATACGTGTTGCCCGATACATGGGAAAAATTGGCCGCCCTCGCTCTCCAGATAGATGATCGCTTAGCGGAAAGACGTAGGGAAAAGAGACAAGAAGCTATAACCTATTTTCCTAGAGCCCCCTTAGTGCCACCCTCCATAGCTGAGGGAACCAAAAGTCCTGATCCCGAACCTATGCAGTTGGGGGCCTCTCCCAGCCCTTTAACAGCAGATGACACTCAGCTCTACCTCTCTTTTTCCATCGACCCAGGCCATGCAGTCTCTTTATTTTCCCAGTGCCTGTCAGCTGTGGGGGGCTTGGATGAGGTTGAGCCATCTGCAGCTGAATCCTGACAAGACGGAGGTGATGTTGGTGGGTGAGGGCCTGGGGGGCCTGGGAGTGGTTGAATCTCCTCTTGTGTGTGTGTGGGGGGGGGCGGTGTTCGCCCTCCCATGGTCTCGCAGGTACGGAGTCTGGGTGTGCTCCTCGATTCACGACTCAGTCTGGAATCTCAGGTTGTGGCCGTGGCGGGGAATGCATTTCGGCAGTTACATCTTGTCCGGTGGCTTCAGCCGTATCTCTCAGACTCTGACCTCGCCACTGTCATCCATGCCTTCATCACCTCAAGGCTGAATTACTACAACACGCTCTACGTGGGGCTGCCCGAGAAGCTTGTCCGGAGGCTGCAGCTGGTGCAGAATGCCGCGGCCCGTCTCCTTACTGAGGAAGGCCGCAGGGAGCACATGACACCTGTGCTCCGGGCTCTGCACTGGCTGCCTATAAAGCACCAGGCTAGGTTCAAGGTGCTGGTTTTGACATTTAAAGCCCTTCATGGCCTGGGCCCTGCCTATCTGCGGGATCGCCTCACTCCCCATGTGCCCGTGTGACCCCCGAGATCGTCCGTGGGGGCCTTTTTGGAGATTTCCCAGGTGAGATGGGTGGCCACTGATGTGAGATCTTTTTCGGTGGCTGCCCGTGCTGTGGAATTCACTCCCGGAGGAGGCTCGGTTGGCACCCACCCTCCTGTCATTTTGACATTTGTGTAAGACCTGGCTATTCCACCAGGCCTTTGGCAATGGGTGAGTGGGGTGGGGTTTGGGAGGGAGGGTGCGTTTTTATGACTTGTTTTAAAATTTGTAGATTTATTTTTAAATGTTTTATTGTTGATTTTTTTTAATTTATTTTTTTGGTGCGTTTTGTTCACCGCCCCGAGCTGCCTTTGGGCAGGATATAAGTTTTGAAGAAATAAAAGCGCACACCATCCGGACCGAGCCTAAAAAACATCCGGAACCCGTGACTCTATAGACGGCCCCCTCTTGATTTCGGGGCCTATTACGGCGCAAGCTGTTCCACTAGACTGTGCAATAGGAGACCGTCGGGAACAGTTAAATATTGATGTAGTGTGCACCCCACTCTTTTTAGTAGTACTGGGTGCCCCCTGGCTCTGTCAACATGACCCAAGAATCTCATGGACACAGAAACGACTTCAGTTAACCTCTAGTTATTGTGTCCAAACGGGTCATCAGCCTAAGCCAAGCCTGGAAACCACCTTGACACTCTGTGGAAGCGCCATCAAAGGAACTCCAAAAATACCCAAGGACTACATGGAGTACACGGACGTTTTCAGCAAGACACAAGCTGCAGAATTACCACCTCACCAGTCGTATGATTGCCCTATTGATCTGCAACCAGGTAAGGAACCTCCATTTGGGCGAATCTATGCCTTGTCTACCCCGGAGTTGGAAGCACTTCTCCTCTACCTGGAGGAGAGTTTACAGAATGGGTTTATCCAACACTCTTACTCCCCCGCTGGAGCCCCCATCTTCTTCGTACCGAAAAAGGATGGGGGACTCAGACCCTGTATAGATTACCGGGGTCTTAATGCTATTACTGTTAAGAATCGGTATAGGTTACCACTTATTCCCAAACTCCTGAACCGCCTTCAAGGAGCGAGTATATTCACGAAACTGGACCTGCGAGAAGCATATAATCTAGTGAGGGTCTGGAAAGGCGACGAATGAAAAAACTGCCTTCCGGACCCATTACGGACACTTTGAATACTTGGTAATGCCGTTCTGTTTGGCTAATGCTCCGGCCACCTTCCAGCACTTCATCAATGACATCCTTAGAGATATACTCGACATTTTCGTAATTGCATATCTAGATGATATTTTGATTTATTCGACCTCGATGCATCAACACGTGACCCATGTAAGGCAGGTGCTACAACGACTATGCACCTATAAACTATACTGCAAACTTGAAAAGTGTGCCTTCCACATCACTACAGTGGACTTTTTAGGCTTCGTGATCAGCCCCTCGGTAATTGAGATAGATGTGCAAAAAATCGAAGCCATGCAACGCTGGCCTCCACCAAAGGTGGTAAAGCCCCTACAACGGTTTCTAGGAAGCACAAATTATTATCGCTATTATATCCTGAATTATGTGGATATCACAACCCCTCTAACACGACTGTTAAAGAAAAATCAAGAGTATACCTGGGGACCAGAACAACAACATAGCTTCAACTACTTAAAAGAAGTATTCATGACTGCACCTATATTGCAACACCCCAACTTCCAAAGGCCATTTTACGTGGAAGCAGACGCCTCTAGCGGAGCGGTATTATAGCAAGAGTCGGAAAACGAGAAAAGAGTGTTACCATGCACATACTACTCCCGACAGCTCACCCCAGCAGAGCAAAACTACACAATATTTGACCGGGAACTCCTGGCCATTAAGGCAGCCTTCGAGACCTGACGACATTACCTGGAGGGTGCAGAACATCCAGTGACCGTCATAACAGATCACAAAAACCTTACTTTACCTCCAAATGGTACAAATATCTAACGGCCGGCATGCCTGATAGGCTCTCTTTTTGCTCGTTTTTCTTTTGTGATTCTCTATCGACCCGGAAAACTGAATGTTCTAGCATATGTGTTATCTCGGTATCACAAGAGTCGCAATATGGACAAGCAATTACAAGGACCCATACTGTCTCCCAAGATCTTTGCCACAACATATTTACAGCTAGAAAACATAAAGCAAGCCACCGCACAGGAAACTGATCTAGCCAACGACCTATCCTACAACAATGACAACGGCCTCCTTAAGAGAGACAACCTTATTGTTATACTCCCTTCCTGCCAACCACACATCTTGTGGTCCCATCATGATGTCCCCCTTGCAGGTCACCCAGGACAAGATCGTACATACAACCTGATCCGGAGATCCTTCTGGTGGCCCACTCTCGCCTGGGATGTACGACAATACGTAAAGAGTTGTGCCATCTGTGACCGCACCAAGACCCCTAGAAAAGCCCCAGCTGGCCTGCTTCGCCTCAAGGCCCCTGGCAGCAAGTAGGTATAGACTTTATAGTGGAGTTACCCCTGTCTCAGGGCTATAATACCATTTGTGTTGTAGTGGACCACTTTACAAAAATGGCCCACTTTGTAGTCTGCAAGGGGCTACCCACGGCTCATTGTACAGCCCTTTTGTTTATTCGCCACACAGTGAAATTACATGGTTAGTCCTTAGAACTAGTGAGCGATCAAGGCTTCCAATTCATTTCCCATTTTGGGTAGCCTTATTCTCAGCTCTACAGGTTAAGTTAAAACCTACCAGCGCTTACCATCTCCAGGCCAATGGGCAAGTCGAGCAAGTAAACCAAAATCTGGAGTAATATCTTTGATGCTATACAAATTACCTTCAGGATGACTAGTATACTTGGCTGCCTATGGCTGAATTTGCGCACAACAACGCTCCAAACGCCTCCTTAGGTGAATCCCCCTTTTATGTGACATATGGATTCCATCCACAGATCGGAGCACCAGACATCCCTTCAGTACAAGTTCCAGCAGCGGGTATGCTCGCAAGACATATCCACAACACCCAAACAGTGGCCAAGGCCTTTCTTGCACATTCTAGGCAACGGTACAAAGAGAAAGCGGATCAGCACCAGAGCCAAGCACCGCCCCTAAAACCAGGAGACTTTGTGTGGAGTGATCGCCGTCACTACACCTCTGCATGCCCATCACCAAAGTTGGATTATAAATACACTGGACCTTATCCAATAGTGAAACAAATCAATGAGGTGACCTACAAGGTGCAACTACTGCCCCAGCTTCGGATCCATCCTACGTTCCATGTTTCCCTTTTGAAGAAAGCAGAGGCCGCGCCACCTCCCGATCCAGCCACCAAACCAGGTCCTATGGCCATGTCGAACCTTGGGCCTGAATACGAGGCGAAATCCATCTTAGACTCAAAGTGGCATCAAGATCATCTCCACTACCTCATAGACTGGAAGGGCTACGGCCCGGATGAACATTCCTGGGAACCCCGCATCCTCTATCACTGCCGCCTGCCTCCTCTGCCTATTTCACCGTCGCCACCCCGAAAATCCCGGGCCTTGTTGGTCCCCTGGTCGAGGGGCTTGAAGGGAGGGTACTGTCAAAGACGCCATTCGGGGAGGTGGGGGGGGGGGGGCCTCCGGGGTCCCATAGCTCCCTGATTGGCCGCCTCCTCGCGTGAGCTCGGACTGCAGCGCCACCCACAACTGAACTGACTGTGGCGGCCCCAGAGGTCTCGGTGCAACATCGGGTTGCCAGGGCAACCCGAGGGCAAGTCGGCATTGCGGAGCCCCTCTGCCTCAGCTGACACAACATGCCTGCCGATGGTGTGGTGCTCCATGCTTCTGCAAGCATGTAGGGGGGGTGGGCGGGAAGCTTAAAACCCCAGGACTGTGAGGCATACAGCACTGGTAATCAGAGCGTTGAGAAGCTGGCCCCCTGCGAGAGCTAAGTTTGATTCTTGTTTATTGTCCCTGTTGATTCCAAGCCTGAGTGCTATAATAGTGAGAGTGTGTGGAACCTTGTGTGTCTCCCTGAGTGATTAAGCGAGTGTGTGGTGAACATGTGGAGTGTGAACCCCTTCCTCCTCCTGGGCTGTGTTCTCCCTTTCCCCGCTGGACTGAAAGCCCTATCCCCTCCCCCCCTGAACCCAGTTCCCCTTCCCTGCAATTCCCCCCTCCCTTCACGGAGCTGCCCCTTCCCCGTGGATCGTTGTGTGCTTGTGGTTTCCCTGAGTGTTGGGGGATACACTCCTGTGGAGCCTGCTCTGTGCCCAATGATGATAGCGGCCTGATCTCTCTGGGATCTAAAGGCCATCACACTATCCTGACGGGCTTGTTTCCCAGGTATACCCTTGCAGAGCGGGACCAGGAGGTCTCCATCCCTGTGTGGGTGCTCCCCGTGTGCTCTTGGTCCCCCATTCTCTGTTCTCTCCCCTTTCCCGTGACAGTACCTAAGCCAAGCACGTGCACCTGAGACCTCATGAGTTTGTGTATGTATCGCTATCTATTCCTGTTTCTTCCTCCCCCCACCCCCTTGTTACGCTTAGATTGTAAGCCTGCTAGGGCAGGGACCGTGTCTCTTTCTTACAATTGTGAAGTGCCAGGTACATTGCTGGCTGTATATAAACGCTTAATGATAATAAAAAATAATAATAATCTAGGCTAGAGGCAGCTCAGGCAGGAACATAATCAGAAAGGAGTAGAGGACAAACAGGAGTCAATACATGGGGCTCAAGGGAGTGGGACATTTTATTTAATTCATTTATTTATTTATTAAAAGATTTCATATCCCGCTCCTCCTACCACAGGCAGCTCGGGGTGGCTTACAACAACATCGATCAACAATTATAAAACCATAAAATTATAAAATCACTCCTCCCCCACCAAACACCTGACGGAACAGCCAAGTCTTACAGCTTTTTCGAAAGGAGGGAAGGTCCAGACGCATCCCCACCAGAAGGGAGTTCCACAGTCACGGTGTGGCCACCAAGAATGCCCTCCCCTGCGTGGCCCCCCAGAAGACTCCAGAGACCACAAGAAGGGCATCCCCCGATGACCGCAGGGGCTGGTCCAGTACCTGGGGGTGTGAGGCGGTCCCGCAAATAGGCAGGGCCCAGACCGTTTAGGGCTTTATAGGTTAAAACCAACACCTTGAATCGAGCTCGGAAAACTATCGGCAACCAATGCAGAGAACGGAGCACTGGTTTATTTATTTATTTATATTTATTTTTACAAATTTATATCCCGCCCCCTCCTGCAATGCAGCTCGGGGCGGCTAACAACAGCAATAAAAACAATTAAAATTCACTTAAAATATAAATATAAAAAACATCAATAAAACAGGGCTAGAAAACAATAAATAAATAGATAAATGGGCGGGGGATTAAAATCACCCCCCCCCACCCTCCCTCCCAAAGGCCTGGGCAAACAGCCAGGTCTTACAGTTCCGCCGAAATGTCAAAAGGCTTGGGGCCAGGCGAGCTTCCTCCGGAAGGGAGTTCCACAGCCGCGGCCCTACCACCGAGAATGCTCGCTCCATCGTGGCCCCCCGCTTAACACGGGGGACCTCCAGGAGGGCACCCCCGGCAGACCGCAGGAGCCGTTCCGGGGCGCGAAGGGCGAGGCGGTCCCTAAGGTATGAGGGGCCAAGGCCGTATAGGGCTTTATAGATCATCACTAGGACCTTGAACTTGGCCCGGCACACTATCGGCAGCCAGTGCAGAGCTCGGAGCACCGGTGTAATGTGCTCCCGGCGACCCGTCCCCGTAAGAAGACGAGCCGCCGCATTCTGCACCAGCTGCAGCCTCCGGGCCAAGAACAAGGGAAGCCCCACGTAGAGCGCGTTGCAGTAGTCGAGCCGCGAGGTGACGAAGGCATGGATGAGGGAGGCCAGGTCCGGGCCAGAGACATACGGACGCAGCCTACGTACCAGATAAAGCTGGCGGAAGGCAGCCTTAGCGACTGCCTCCACCTGCCGCTCCAGCCGCAGGTCTGCGTCCAATATGACCCCCAGACTCCGGACCTGCTGAGCTACAGGGGGGCAAACCCCCCCAACCAGGGGGGCCACCACCCCCTTCGCCCTCCCCACCACCATCACCTCCGTCTTATCTGGGTTGAGCTTCAGTCTGCTCCGCCGCATCCAATCCGCCACGGCCTCCAAACATTGGGATAGCACCGAGACAGCAGGGTCTGGGTCAGTAGAAAACGAGAGGTACAGCTGAGTATCATCAGCATACTGGTGACATCGCACCCCGAACCCTCTCACGACCTCCCCCAAGGGCTGCATATAGATGTTAAATAATAATGGAGACAAGATCGATCCCTGCGGAACGCCACACGGTAAGGCGCGGGGGCTCGATGTTTCCTCCCCCAACACCACCCGCTGGCTCCTCCCCGAGAGGAATGAACGGAACCATTCAAGAACAGTCCCGTCCAGACCCCCCCGGTCACGCAGTCGTCTCAACAGCAGCCCATGGTCCACGGTGTCAAAAGCGGCCGAGAGATCGAGCAGGATGAGAAATGTCGAACATCCCGCATCCATCTCCCGGCGGAGGTCGTCCACCAAGGCCACCAACGCCGTCTCGGTGCCATAGCCGGGGCGGAACCCAGATTGAAAAGGGTCAAGGAGCCCGATATTATCTAGATGACCCTGGAGCTGGAGCGCCACTGCCCGCTCAATAACCTTCCCTAAAAAGGGAAGGTTAGAGACAGGTCGGTAGCTGGCGAGCGCGTCTACGTCCAACGATGGTTTTTTCAGCAGGGGGCGCACCACAGCCTCTTTTAAGCAAGGCGACAACCTCCCCTGCCGAAGGGACGCATTCACCACCCTCGCCAGCACCGTCCCCAACGTCTCCCCGGAAGCTTTTATTAACCAGGACGGGCATGGATCTAGTTGACAACACGTGGCCCTCACAGACCCCAGGACATCCACCACATCGGCTGGCGTCACTTCCTGAAACTCACCCCATAAAGATGGACCAGACGGACCCTCCGCCCCCCCGCGCTCTTCCCCTACTGCTATCAACCCAGCGTCGAAATCGGCCTGAATCCGAGCGATCTTGTCTGCGAAGTAGATGACAAACTCCTCACAGCGGGCCCGGGACAAGTCCCCATCCAGGCGGAGGGAGGCCGGACTCACCAGCCCCCGCACCACCCGAAACAGCTCCGCTGGACGCGACTTCGCAGACGCTATGAGGACGGCGAGGAATTCCTTCCTCGCCGTCCTCACAGCCTCCACATAGGACCGCAAATGGGCCCTATGGAGAAGACGATCGGAGACAGACCGAGTCCGACGCCAGCGTCGCTCTAGCCTCCTGCCCACACGCTTCATACACCGCAGCCCCTCAGTAAACCAAGGGGTCCTGCGGTGACGAGACCGAGGCAGAAGGCGCCTCGGAGCCACCCTGTCAATGGCCTCCTCCAGCAAGATGTTCCAATGCTGGACCAGCTCATCCACAGAATGACCGTCCACATCCAGGGTAAGCTCCCTCAGGACCTCCTGGAACCGCTGGGGTTCCATCAGCCTCCGAGGGCGGACCATCCTAACTGGTCCCTTCCCCTTCTGGAGGGGGCGCGCTAAAAGACCGGCCTGAAGGAGGTAATGGTCCGTCCACGACAAGGGCACCGCTGTCACCTCCCCCACAACCGGACCCCCCGCCTCAAGGCCAGAGCCGAAGATCAGGTCGAGGGTATGTCCCCCCACGTGGGTCGGGCAGATCACCTCCTGGGACAAGTTCATAGTTGCCATGGCGGCACATTTATTGTGCTCCTGGCGACCCAGTCCCACCAAAAGATGGGCCGCCACATTCTGCATCAGCTGCAGCTTCCGGGCCACCATGGGGTAGCCCCATGAAGAGTGCGTTACCATAGTCTAGTCTTGACGTGATGAAAGCATGGATGACGGTGGCCAGGTTGGAGTCCGAAACATACGGCCTAAGCCAATGTACCAGATGTAGTTGGCAAAAGGCACTCCTCGCCACAGCCTCCACCTGAGGATCCAGGCGAAGCTACCCATCGAGTACCCCCAGACTCCACACCTGGGGAACCAATGGAGGACAAATCCCTTCAATGATGAGAGCCATTAACTCCATCGTCTTACCCACCAGCATCAGTTCCATCTTGTTGGGATTCAGCTTCAGTCAATTAGCCCTCATCCAATTCCCCCACAGGCATCAGACACCACGTAAGCACAGAGACTGCAGGGTCTGGGTTTGTTGAAAAAGAGAGGTATAGCTGGGTGTCGTCAGCATACTGGTGGCACCGTACACCAAACCTCCTGATCACCTCGCCGAGAGGCTGCATATACGTTGAACAGGAGGGGGGACAACACCGAACCCTGCGGAACACCACACGCGAGGTCTTGGTATGATGAAAAACACTCCCCGAGTATTACTCACTGGGTTCTCCCGGTCAGGAATGAGTGGAATCATTCAAGAACAGTCCCGCCCACCCCTGCACAGTTCCACAGACGCGCCACCAACATCTCGTGATCAACCGTATCAAAAGCACATGATAAATCTAACAGAACCAACAGGGTCGAACAACCCCGGTCCATCTCCCGGCGCAGATCATCCATCAAGGTCACAACCGCAGTCTCCATGCCATAACCCGGACGAAATCCTAACTGAGAGGGATCAAGAAAACCGACGCAGTCAAGATGCCCCTGCAACTGCTGAGCCACCACCCGCTCAATAAACTTCCTTAAAAAGGGAAGGTTAGAGACAGGTCAATAGCTGGCAAAGGAGTCAACGTCAAGCGATGGTTTCTTGAGCAGAAGCCGCACCACCACCTCCTTGAGACAACCCAGCACTCTGCCCTCCCGAAAGGAGGCATTGACCACCCCTGCCAGCAATGGCCCCATTGTCTCTTTGCAAGATTTAATTAGCCAATACAGGCATGAATCTAATTCACAAGAGGTGGCCCTAACAGACCCAAAGGTCCCAACTGCATCAGCGGGTGTCACCGACTGAAATTGATCCCATAAAACCGGACAAGGCGTGACTTCCATAACCTCAGGTTCCCCTAGTGTAATAAGTGCAGTGTCGAAATCGCGGTGAATACGAGCGATTTTATCCACAAAATAATTCACAAACCTATCACAGCATGCTATAGATAACTTCACTCCAGGGTGGAGGGAGGCTGGACTGACCAGCCCCCGCACCACCCGGAAAAGCTCCGCTGGGCGAGATTTTGCAGATGTTATGACAGCAACGAAAAAAGCTTTTTTCGCTGCCCTCATCGCTTCAGCATATGCTCGTAAACTGGCTCTATGCCGCAATCTGTCGGCTTCACTATGATAACAATGCAACTGTTGAAAAAGAGCTGCTTGCAAGAGGGGCGGGGTATAAATGCATTAAATAAATAAATAAAATTAAATTAAATAAACTGTCACTCCAACCGCCGCCCTTCTCGCTTCAGCACTTGCAGTACTCGCAAGGCCTAGCATTAAGGGTTCCAGGGAGGCTAGGTCCAATGCAGGGAGCTGTGGGGAGGCTGAGGCCTATGCCTAGGATGCAGTTCTGTGGTGGCTGGGAAATGCTTATGATAATAATAATAATAATAATAAATAATAATTAATAACAACCAATGTACAGAACTCTGGGCAGATGCAGGCTTGGCACAGCGGATTATGGGAAGGCTAGGATCCAATGCAGGCATCCAGCTGATTACTGCAAACAGGGTCAGATGGCATTCACCCCAGAGTTCTGAAGGAACTCAGATATGAAATCGCAGACCTACTGTTAGTAATTTGTAACATGTCACTAAAATCTGCCACTGTACCCGAGGACTGTAGGGTGGCTAATGTAACCCCGATATTTAAAAAGGAATCCAGAGGCGATCCTGGAAACTACAGACCAGTACGCTTGACGTCTGGGCCGGGCAAAATGGTGGAAACCATCATTAAGGACAGAATTACAGGGCATGCTGACAAACATGGCTTAATGGGGAAGAGTCAACACAGATTTAGTAAAGGTAAGTCATGCCTCACTAACCTGTTGGAATTCTTTGAGGGTGTAAATAAGCATGTGGACAAGGGAGACCCAGTAGATATAGTGTACCTGGATTTCCAGAAAGCATTTGATAAGGTCCCTCATGAGAGACTCTTGAGAAAATTAAAAAGTCATGGGATAGGAGGTAGTGTCTTACTATGGATCAGAAACTGGTTAAAAGATAGAAAGCAAAGGGTAGGACTAAATGGTCAGTTTTCACAATGGAGAGATGTAAAAAGTGGTGTGCCTCAGGGATCTGTATTGGGACCGGTGCTGTTTAATGTATTCATTAATGATTTGGAAAAGGGTGTTAAGAGTGAGGTGATCAAATTTGCAGACGACACCAAGTTATTCAAGGTAGTTAAAACACGAGCAGACTGTGAGGAACTGCAACAGGATCTTACGACACTGGGTGCCTGGGCATCTAAATGGCAAATGAGATTTAATGTGGACAAGTGCAAAGTGATGCACGTAGGGAAAAATAATCCAAACTATGCGTACACAATGCTGGGTACTAAGCTAGGAGTTACCACTCAGGAAAAGGATCTGGGGGTGGTTGTGGACAATACAATGAAATCCACAGCGCAGTGCGCAGCAGCAGTCAAAAAAGCAAACAGAATGTTAGGAATTATTCGGAAGGGGATAGAGAATAAAACTGAGGATGTCATAATGCCTCTATACAAATCAATGGTGCGACCGCACCTCGAATATTGTGTGCAGTTCTGGTCGCCCCATCTCAAAAAAGACATAGCTGAACTAGAAAAGGTACAGAGAAGGGCAACAAAAATGATCAAGGGCATGGAAGGGCTCCCGTATGAGGAGAGGCTTGGTAGGTTGGGGCTCTTCAGTTTGGAGAAGAGACGACTGAGAGGAGATATGATAGAGGTCTATAAAATCATGAGTGGTGTGGAACTAATAAACAAGGAGCAGTTATTTACCCTCTCAGCTAGTACTAGAACTAGGGGACACTCCATGAAACTCATGGGTGGCAAGTTTAAAGCAAATAAAAGAAAATATTTTTTCACTCAGCGTATAATTGGGTTGTGGGATCTACTGCCAGAGGCTGTGGTAAGGGCCAGTAGTATAGCTGAGTTTAAAAGAGGTTTGGACAAGTTTCTGGAAGATAGGTCCATTACCAGCTATTAGCCAGACAGGATCAGGGAACATGACGGGAGCTGGGGGAAAACAATAGGGAATGGATCCCCCATTGTGACCTATTGGGTGCTTCCCCCAAGCCACCGTGATTGGCCACTGTTAGAGACAGGATGCTGGGCTAGACGGACCATTGGTCTGACCCAGTATGGCACCTCTTATGTTCTTAGTGATGCAGGAACCCTCCTATAAGTTTCTGATAGACTGTCAACTGAACACCCATTTGGAGCACAGCTTTCATAGAGTCACTGTCAGCACGAAAGGTGCCATTCTGTCCACAGTACGAAGGAAGTGGGAACAGAGAGCCTAGGTCTGAGCTTCCTTATTGGAGTAGCCAGGTGGTTAGGGAAGGGCTAGAATGAATGTTATACAGCAGTAGGGTGGCTCGTACCACTGTGGGCTGTAGGAAGGGGAGACAAGGACGTGAGGAATTGAGTTGTTTGTTTTGGTCTCAGTTGAAATTGATAGAAAATCTCTCAGAGGCTTTGCTGGGAATCAGGATTAGACCCCACTGAACTGGCCTGTGCCTGTCTTCAGCACTGTTTCCCCTGAAAAGCGTATGGATCTATGGTTAGTGAGACTCATCTACAGCAGCAGGGAGGGGGAGTTTTTTGCAACCATTTGCCCCTCTTGGGACATCTTTCTGTGTCAACTCAAGCAAATGCCTCACACCTGTGACCTGCAAAGAACACAGAGAAACAGCTATGGAGATGGGTCCGACTCAAAGACCAGGAACCTGGCAGCACAGCAGAGAGCACGTCCAGCTACCATCTGATTCTTCCAAGCATCTGGAACAGATTACCACAAAGGGAATGGGAGACAGACAGAGCATCTGAACAAGGGCAGGCCAGGATTAATGAGAAACAAACCCCAGAGACAGACAAGAACATGTACAGAGAAAAAGGGATCCTGAAAGAGGAGGGGGGGTGAAAAGTGGGAAGAGATGAGGACAACGATCCACCGCATGCTCTTGCCTATGCCACTCTGCAGAAAAACTCCCAGTTGGCACTTAATAGACATGTTAAACTGGTGTAGACTATGGGCTGGTACTCACTGCTTACTGGGCTGTGTCTAGAGTCACTTGTGTCAGAACTCAGACAAGCGACACGGGGCACTGGAGCACAGTATCTACCGTGTTGAATCAGAGCTTTGCTCCATCAAAACCTGGAATCAGGAGCAGCAGCTGTTTAGCTCTTTCTTTCTGCAGACCATTTTAAGCCAGAAAGATCCTTCCCCAAATCACCTCCCCATCCCGCAATGTCAGGTCTGTTCTTCAGATTACCCAAGAGTCACAGAAAGCAGTTTGACTTTGCCCGATTAGTACACTTGCTTGGAAGTTCTGGTTCTTAGGGGATTTCTTCAAAGTGGCCACCAGCAGGTATCTGGGGAGGTGTTCAGAGATCTGCTCCTTTCTCAGCGTCTGGTCTCCTGCCCAGTTAGGCCCAGCATAAATAGTAACACTCAAAAATCCTTGCACTAAAGGGTGGAACTACATTTAGCCCTGCCCCTGCCTTCTTACAGTCATGTAGCTCCTGTATCCATTATGCTGGTCCTTGCATTCACAAATAGCCGACTGCAGAAGGAATGCAGTGGCTCCTTTAGAATGCAAGTATCTGATGGCCAGAGCCATAGTTGGCAAACAGAGAAGGAGGAAGAGGTCGCTTCATAAGAAAGCTCTACAACGGATATTTTTGGGGTAATGGGACATGCAGCCTTTCACTTCCAGGTTGCTATTTTACACCCATACCAGCAGGCAGTGAACTCATGCTCAGGCATCCACGTGAAATGACTTTGGTAGGTCAACGTGCATTTCTGCTTTACAAAAATGACTACCACATCAGTACTGCTGGCTGGCTAGCAGACACAGCATAGGCAATACGGAATGAATGGGCTGTGGACACTGAGCTCCTCTCCTAGGCTCAGAAGACATCCTTTGCACAACTAGGAAGGGCATGCTAGTACAGGTGGCATGGGTATGTGTGGATAACACACCTACAGTCTCCAAGGCTGTCAGTGCAGTGCCTTTCTCCAGCACTTGAGAACCCATCATACAGAAAGGAAAGCCAATATGGAAACTGAGACAAAGCCTGACTACATGAGAAAACCACACCAATTTAACTGATCCATTAACAGGCATGGTTCACTTATGTGATACTTCTGGATCCCTCTCTTCCCTTTGTTACTAAGCAAAACACATGCACCCGCAACTTCTTAATTTCACGAATGTAACCCTGGCCCTCCTTATATTGTCCATTCTAGACTGTAAGCCCCTTGAGGCTGGAACCTTCTCTAAAATCACAACAGTCCAGTGCCAAGCATGTTGCTGCTGTTATACAAATAATAATTAATAATAATAATATGGATGTTCTTGCACGATGTAGCATGTTATACTGCTGTGTGGGGGGCAGCATCACTGTGTCTTGGGAACTGTGTTAGTGTACACCAAGGGGACATGCTCGAGGAGGCCAGTTGGCAGCTCAATTTCTGGTAACATGCCTTGGAGCTGTGTTTTCTCCAACAAGAGAATAAGCCAAATGACAAGAGCAGGATTAGTGACCAGACACTTTTCCCAGTTCAGTTGGTGAATAGAACAAGCACCCCCACATCCCACTGCCATTTGTGTACAAGACCAATCCTTCAAAATGCACTGCAGCACCCTTTAATCAAGGCACTTCTTTTGGAAAATAAATACCAATATGCAAGGTTGTTGCCCTTCCCTCCTCCACCCTGGATCCTGGGGACATGGCAGGCTTCATTAGGGCCAGCCTGACTCTGCTTGGAGGCATGTTATTAATTATCTGCATTTTTAAAAGCAGCAATAAAAAGCAGAAAAATGAAAAACACTGGCCGCAGCCTAATGAAACTGTCATTCAGACAAGCTGATCACACTTCCTGCCATGGTGTGATCTGAAGGGGGACCTGGATTAGGAGGCCTGTTTGGAGCGGCCCTTCAAACACACCGCATTCAATTTCAAAGCCCTCAGCACAGGCAATGAGCTTGTGTTCTCCTCGCTGGAAATTTTATTCCCCTTGAAATGATGAAATATTTCAGAGGAAATGGAAGAGGGGAAGGAGGGAGAGATGGCTGTTTGTTGAGCCCTGGCTGTAAAACAAAAAAGGGCAGTTATAAATATCCGAGCAGGTACCTTAGCCTCCTGTCTTGCTATAAATCTGTCTCCTCGGCATCCCCACGGGGAAGGCGGGATCAGATGCCATTAATAAACTTCAGCTGCACAGTCCCACAGTGTTTCCAGGCAGGAGACAATGATGAGATTCAGGCATGTACAGGCCTAAATTTCACACCCACACGCAACACCAAGGGGTTGCACAGGTGTAAACTGGGGCAGGATAGACAGCGTGCTGAACCTACAAGCATAAAAGGGTACCAGACAACAATGCTGAGATCCTATAGGGGAGCTGGGCCAATTCCCCAAAGAGGCTGCCTCCACTACTGGAGGAGAAAATGTCTGCAGGTTGAGGAAGTAAACCGATTCTATGGGGCAGATGCAGAGCAGACATCTGATATTTGGTTGGATTTAGGCAGCCAGTGTTATTCTGAAATTCTATGCAATTTTACACATGGAGATGGGTTACTAGAAAGATAAAATGTGTACTTATGTGTTCTCACCTGGAACTTTACTTCTCTGCCACCACCCTCACCCATGCCAGTCTCCTGCTCCCTATTTCATGCAGCACCCTATGCCTGAACTCCCTCCCTCATAAGCACCCACCTCTTCCCCTAGCTCTTCACCACTCCCTCCTCCAACTGCTCACTGATGTTCCTTCTACTATCCTATAATTCAGGATCCCCTTCTCCCCTGTAACAAAGCTAAGCACATGTTCCTCCAACTTCTCAACTTCATGAATGTATCCACATCCCTCTCCTCCTCATCTTCCCTTCCCTGTCCATCCAAGACTGTAAACCCCCCAGGGCAGAGATTTGTGTCTCATGAATGATTGTTCAGTGCCAGGTACATTGCTGATGCTATATGCATTAAGAGCAGCTTCTGAGAGGTTGAGGGCATCTTCAGTCAATTTACCTCGGTAGCCACTTTTTAAAATATTGGATTTTCCCTCTATTACGCAAAGAACTTCGGGCCTTTCAGGATCTCAAAACACTATCCAAATATGAAATCATTAAGAAGGGGAGGGGGGAATTTGTCATTGACTGCAATGCAGGTTGTGCTACGCCTCAATGTTCCTAAGAGGCAGGAAACTATCTTTGAGCCCTGTCAGCTTAGCCTCTGCCATGAATCTGAGCGATATAACCAGCTGGATGCATCAGAGCTACCTCATGCTCAATCGGCGGAAGTCAGAGGTGATGCTGGTGGGGAGGGGCATCTGACATGAAGGTGCCCTCCACTATCCTGAGCCCCTGCATGTTGAGGGGGTTTCGTTGGAGGTAGTGGCCACGTAAGGGACTTGGGCATCATTTTCAACCATTTTTTAAGAATGTGGCAGCCCAGCTGCTCACTTGTATGGACATCTATGATCACATCACACCTGCCCTACATTCTCTGCATTGGCTGCCTGTAGAGTATCAGTCTGAATTTAAAATTGTGCTGCTAGTTTATAGGCAGGGACCCCTGTTGACAGCATTTCCCACATTTACACCAATGGGGGAAATGCAGTGAACAGGAGTCCGTTTCTAGGGCCCCGAATGGTAGCGGCCCTGGCTACATTCAAAACGTACTCCTGGAACCTCGCCCTAGTGGCGCTTTCTGCTCAGATACAACCATCTGTTTGGGGATCCTGCCATCGTGCTTCAAGTGGGCAGGTGATAGGGCCTTTACGGTGGAAGGCCCCTCCGTGTGGAACTCGCTCCCTCCAAATATTAATCTCCGTTCCGCCTTCCTCACCTTCAAAAAGCACCTAAAGTTTTTTCTATGCTCCAAATATTTTGAGATGATCTATTGCTGGTTCTCCTTTAGGGTATTTTTTCTTCCACCTTTAGCTTTTCCCTTTTAACTGTTTTAAATGGATTTTAAGTTGTTTTATGGTGTTTATTGTACGTTTGAACTAATATTGTGAAGCACCATTTGGCAGCAGGGGTGCTATATAGATAAAAGTTAATTATTTTACAAAGGGAAAATGAAATTCATACTGCTGAAGTGATTTACCTGAGGATGTGTTCTCACAAGCAACTCTTATGGATTAAGAACCTCTAACCGTCCTGTTATTGTTCCCCAGAAACATGGTTCAAGTATTAGTTATTCTGGAATAACTAATATTAATTGAAGAAACTCATGAGAATACACCCAAAGGATGCAAAGTGAATTGGTATCTGAACTAGGAGAAAACCACAGGTGTCCAGAGCAGTTAGTCTTCTGCTTTACCCTCTTGTTAGTAGGGTACCAGCTGTGCAAATTTTAGAGGACACTTATGAGAAATACAGGACTGCATTGACCCCAGTGCAGCCCTGCAACCTGTATTTCTCATGTATCCTCTAAAATATGCATACCTGGCCACCCTACTTGTTAGGCAATTGGGATGTGGGCAGTTAGGACCCAGCTAAGTCCTTGCAGGATATGGTCCGAGGCAGCAGGCATAATCAGAGGTTTGTGACAGAATGGGCCAGAGCTGGGAATTAAAAAAACAGGACACAAGGCAGGATCAGAAAGGGTGTTAACGAGACTATAGCCCACACCAGGTGGGCATTCACCCCCACTGGACACAGGGTCACCATGCACTCAGTTCCACTAACGCTATAGAGTCACGGGTAGAAATTGTGGACCTACAGCATCCACAGAGTGACCGCTTCTTACCCCTCTCTCCGGCTTTGCCAGTGGGGGCTGCCCGCAAGCACATGGAAGACACCAGGGGTTGCCTGTTTATTAGGTTGGACATGCAAAACATGTGAATAGGGGCTGAGTGAGGGCTGCACAGACTGAACCCAGACTGCAGTGGGATAACATCTTGTTAGTTAATACCTCAAGGGCCAGCATCCAGGCTTCGGAGCCAGGTGATCGGTCTGAAGGAGGAAGGGGACAGAGGCACAGTCTAAGAGTGGAGGCAAGGACTGGGAGTTGACTTGCAGAGGAACAGGGCAGTGGGTGGTGGCAAGCTGGGTCAGAAGCAAAGGGTGGCGGGGCTGGAGACATGCAGACTGGAAGCAGGTCTAGAGCAGGAGTGAAAGGCTGGGGCTCAGGCAGGTGTTGAGAAGTTGAGTGCTGCAGATATAAAGCAGGCTTAAGCACTAGGCTGGGAGTCAGGAACAGGCTGTTCCCAGGCTTCTGCTGAAGCACCATCTCACTGGCACAGTTGGAAGGACTGGGCAGCCCTGTGGTGGGACCATGCCCTCAGGCCCTGGTGCATCTGTTATGGTTGTGTTAGGCTATAAGTGACAAAGACAGACAGCCTGCCTGCCTTATGCACTGCCACATCCATTGGAAAATGCAAGCACTTGCACATTAGGCAGTCTGGGTGATAACTACGTAGGGCTACTTCCATTGAACACCTGTGACTTCAATGGGTCATGCCCCCACAAAAGTTGGCAAATTCACTGTACCACTTTAAGTTGCTTTAAAACAGAATAGGGTAAATTCATGAGAGAGAACTTGTGATGAGATTTCCTTTTGCTGTTACAGGAAGAAACTTGGTGTATTTTGAGATTCTTTTCTCTTTCTTTATGAGGCATCAAAGATATCCATATCTGGAGGTGGGACTGACTGAGCTTTGATTCTATGTCAAGTGCTTGACGTGTGGGTGTTGAACATATGATCAGGGTCTAACTCCTGCGGAGTGGGGCATGTCTCACTTGTTTGGAGTCATCTCGATATATTTCAAAAATCACTCCCTTTTATTTCAGGCACTGGTGTTCTCTGCTCACTCCCAATTTTTTTTTTACTACAGACTTGATGTTTCTGTTAGGGCAGTTTAAATACCTGAGATGGAAAAAGTGACCCTGGAGGACCTTTCCTGCCCTATGACTCGGTGACTCTGGAAATTATTATTTGCCCATAGAAAACCATGAAGTTACCAAGCATGAAGAAATGCAAAGGATGGCAGCAATCTTCAAAGAAAGGGAAGAAGAATGACTTACAATTGCTACTGAATTTAATGTTTATCCCTAGTAAAAACAACAGGACAAATACTGAGAGGGAGGAAAAATCATTTGCTAAAAGCAGAAATGGAAACATGAGCAACTAGCAGCTATGATTTTTAGATATGCAATGCTCCCTACTCGTTTTCTTCCTTGAACTTCCATTTTGTCTTGTGTGTGTTTGTGCAAACATGGAGCCACTTCCTGATGGGAAGCCTATGTTATACGTGGCAAAGCTCTTGGTAAGATTGACCAGGTTCCCCGTCCCCCATGTCAGTTTCACCAGTGCCTACGGATGCCATTAGGCTTCCCTTATCAATACCTAGGTCCACATGTGTTGCTTCTCTTGATAGGGCCACACCATTAGTGGGCAAAAGGAAAGCAGGAAGTACGATATGCTTGGATTTTGACAACAGTATATGTGGAATACCTCCAGAAATTCAAATCAATGTGGATACAAACACCATCGCGTGAGTAAAGAAAGACAGTTTAATCTGAGGTGATCTAGGGCACACTCTGAATTATGTCTAGTCTTGTTTAGCATCTTCATTAATGATGCAAACAGATAAAACAAATGCTGCTGCTGCCAATTCTTTATGGCCAAGTTGCAAACACTATGGAGGAGAGAGGTGTACAAAGGGAGTCATAATGACTAGAAATGTAATCAGAACACAGGCACCCAGCAGGACTCAGCTTGGAGAAATGCAAGAGCTAATTAATCCAACTGAGAGAACACAGATCCCCAATGGCAGAGCAGCGAGGCTGGGAGAGAGGAACAGGTGAGACTGAACAGAAATTTAGGAAGGAGCTTGCAGCGCAATATGGCAACAAAGGTCACGTTCTGATTGACAGTTAATTTGATGTAGTTAGGCCTTTCTTCTGTTTTACTCCTGAAGCACTGACATGAACAGAGTGCTAAAGCTATTCAGGAGCAGGAAGAGAAGTATGTACTCTTGAAAAACCATGAATACATACTCTCCTTCAGTTTGTATTTCAAAGTAGCTGACTATGTAAATACTTTTCAGTATGAGGATTGTGACCTTGGTTCAGTGACCATTATGTCTCAGCTAGGAGGGGAATAGACACAGGAACTACTTCGGTTTACAGTATTGATCTGAACGCTATAGAAGGGGAGTAGTTATTTTGAATTAAATCAAAGTAGTTACTTTAGTTTTTACCTCGTGTTTGTTGGAATGTGGCCAAAAGCCGCTATGCATCCTAGAGACTGCCCATGTAGACACATCATGACACAGAGCAGGGAGGCAACAGACTCTCTATAGGGTGTCAATGCTGCTTCTGCTGAAGTCAATGGAAATTCTGTCATTGTGAGACCTCACCAGACTTAAACTTGGGCCAGTGGGGATCTTGAGCAGATGCCTTATGTTGCTATTAGGAAGCTGACTACAACACCACAGCAGCAGCTCTTGCAAGTGAACCACATCCCTGAGGTCTGATTGGTCAGCACTGCCTGCTTCCCCATTGGGTGCTTGGGGATATACAAATAACATTCAGGAAATAGAAAATGTTCAAGCACTATAGAAACTACTTGGTTGTATGTGCATCTGCATGTAACTGCATAAATCCAACCTTTCTCCCGTCTCCCATTTTGGCTCCTCAGCTCTTTCATTCTAGCCCTTACCCGGTCTCTGAGCCTGCATTCCAGCCCTTGCCCTACCTCCCAGGCTATGTCCTAGCCCTTGTCCCGCCAACCAACTCAGACTGACTCCACAGTTCTGACCTTTACTCTGACTTTTGGACTGTGATTCTGCTCACTTCCTGATTCCACCTCCCAGCTCTGACCATGCCTCAGAGCCCTTACCCGGCAACTGAGGCCTTACCAAGGTACCTGAAAACCACAGCCTGCAGCGGGCACTGCTCTGGCCTGTATTCCAGAAAGACAAGGGAATTCAGAGAAGAGGAACAAATGTGTTCAGTGCAAAATGGAGCCAAGTTACAGGAAAAGAATGAATATTAATAAAGACACACCATTTGGCTAACTCTATGGGTAACGGATAACAGACACCAAACAACATAGTCAACCAACACCACAGAGGAAAGATGATGCAGTGGTTAAGCCAAAACCCTAGGACCTAGGGAGTCCAAGATTCAATTCCCAGCTTTACCACAGATTCCTAGTGTGACTGGGCAAATCAAATAAGGCCTGAAAGGTGCTGAGCACTAACTATAATAAATGCAGCACATATAGCTGCACCGGGGCCCACAGGCATGTTCTCTTTCAGGAGCCCACTCCCACATACCTATGAATCTGCAAAGCACTTCAACGTGACAACTCACACGCTGACATTTAAATGCACTGAAGTCATATGCATACAATTAAGTCTAGAGTGCTCTCAGGTCAGGATCAAGTCTTTAGCTTCCCTGGGACTCAGCTCCCCATCCATAAATGAGGAGGATAACAGCACTTTGATATTTCACAGATGCTGTGAGGATAATTAATGGCTGTGTTGCAAAGAGGGAGTGGCGGTAAGTATTGTAACTAGAAAAAGCACTTAGGGGAGTACACAGAGATAACAACTATGTGCAACAGGATGAAATTATAAAAGGGATGATAGGGGCTGACTCTCCAGAAAATTAGGGTCTATTAAGCTGGGGAATGCTCTCCTGGGAAGAGCTCCACAACTGGGGACAAGACACTCAAGCACAATAGCAAATTGCCCTGCACTGACTCCAGGGAGAGGGACCAGATGGGTTTCACCATCTCTGCATTCTAAGATTTAAAGCCTGCCCAGAACACTGTTGGGCAGCATCAGCAGACATGTTAAAAGCAGAATCTCTCAGTTGCTTTTAATTCGCTTTTTGATTTATTTATTTATTTTTTTGCAATAAGAACTAAAATGCTTACAGCAATTTGCAGACTTAATCACTTTCTAAATGTAATATTTTTTAAACGAAGTCAGCTGTGAAACTGCACAAGCATCTGAAACCAGTAAAGCATCTATCTCTGATGTTTTATAACTTGAAAATAAACACAAAATGGACCATTTGTTGGGTGTGTTTTTTTTTCATTTTACAAGACAATTGTTCTCGGGTGGAGACCTCATGGTGCCAAGTTTCAGATCAGAACAGACTGTTATAACCATATAAAAACCCACCACCACCATCTTACTCCAGGACACAAAAGGCTAATACTGCAAGTGAAGATAGCAGCTCTGGCAAAGTAAAGCAGTGTATTCCTTCATTCAAGGAGTTCAAAGTAAAGAACCATTTTAAACAACGGATTTAAGCAGAGCATGCGTCTGCGTGAGAACATGTACAGAACTGTGTGATGCATGTTCACTTATACACATGAGCCTGTGAGAGAATGCATATGGGCTCCATACAACTGCCTACAATTAGAGGTGAAAACAATATATACTACACATGTACTTCCTCAACATATAATACAGCACTAGCTATCCATCTCTAGTTCGTTAAAGCTACACAAGAGGCCATCCTTGTTAAATTACCCCCAAAAGCATTTTCAAAGGTATTGAGCACAGTCCTGTACCATCTCCATTTGAGCTAAAGGAGATTCTCCAACTGTATAGGGCCTTAGAAACACAGATGAGTTGTGATTCCAGCCAGTGGACAGCTGCATTGTAGATGCACAGAGTCTGTCTGATCTATCACCAGAACTATGAAAATACATAAATAATTTACTAGTCAGACAAATGGTAACTTGCCACACTGGGATTTGTAGTGAGGGAAGTAGTCTACGGCTGTTAAAAAATCCACTTGTCAGCTCACAAAGTAGGCAAGCCGAATCTATCAAAATCTAACACTGCCCTTTGGGGAGGCTAGATTGTTTGGGAGGCAGGAGGATTGGGTTAGTGAACTGGTACCAGCACCCTACCTGTTTGGGGACACCCAAGACATTTTGTTTGGGACAACTCATTCATTGGGTTGTGGTGGGTGGAGGGAATGGCTGGGTGGGGGAGGAATGGATTTTGTAGGAGAGAAAGGGATTTAAATGTAGAGGGTTGGGAGTGGGGTATGGTGCCATTATCCCCCTGTGAGGGGGGGATACGGGCAGGGATGTGTGGGCTGTGTGTGTCACAGCCCCCTAGTGAAAGGCAGGGGTGTGGACACGGATGGGTGTATGTGGAGGATTGGGCCATGACTCCCTTGTGAGGGGGGTGGGGGGCTGGGATTGTCAGAACCCACCTGTGAGGTATGGGCAGGGATGATTGGGGGGAGGGGGGAAGAGAAGAGGATTGTGCCATGACCCCATTGTGAGAGGGGGAGTGCAGGCACAAGGGTTTTGTGGTATGGACTGGGTAGGGAGAGGGGGTATTTAAGTACTGGGGGAACATGGAGCAGGAAGGTGGGAGAGGCAGGGGTTTCCCTGCCTGCTGCCTATGTCACTCTGCCTGTGGGGATGCTGGGCTCAGGAGACCCTCTCTGATCACCCGCCTCCCTGAGTCCTTGTGGGGGCAAGGATTGGGAATCAAGTGCCAAAGGGGGGGACCCTGTTTGAAGGGGGCTAGGAGGACGGCAGCTACTGGGGTCATGTTGGATACAAGGAGGTATAGAACGGGGGGGGGGGGGGTTGGATCATCAGGTGAGACACTTGGTGTCTGTCCCTGTGTCCCACTCCACCGCCTCCCTGTCCTGGAATATTTTGGGGCAAGGCCAGTAGGGCCCATATCCGACACGGATGCTGCTTAATAGGAGGTCGGTGGCAAAAAACCTTCATATGCTGCTGACCTCATATGCATTACGGAGACCTGGTTGAATGAAGCATCTGGGTCAGTATTGTCCCAGATGGTACCAGCTGGGTACTCTGTGCAGCATCAGTCTCAGTTCAGGGCTTGGTGCGGTGGACTGGTTCGATCTGTAGAGAGTTTGGTCTTTTGCAGGTATCTGGTGCCTAACGTGTCCAATACAGAACGCGTCCACCTTGTGTTAGATTTGGCTGGGGATAGATTGGGAATCCTCTTCGTGTACTGACCACCCCACCTGATTTCATAACTGCTCTAGCTGAGCTCGTCTCCCAGGTGATGTTGAGGTCACCCCGACTTATTGTCTTGGGCAATTTCAACATACACGCTGAAGCTAGCCTTTCATTTGCAGAGCAAAAGTTCATGGCCACCATGACAGCCATGGGACTATCCCAGGTAAAATCTGGCCCAATACATGAGGCAGGGCACATATTGGATTTGATATTTTGCACCAGCCTAGACACAGAAGTTCCGATTATCAGGGTTATTGATACAACACCGTTGACATGGTTGAACCATTAGTTTCCAAAAGCCCAGATCCAGGCCCTCCTATTTCCTTGTTGGGGTGTTGGACTGGTTAGGTTGGATCCATTAGCCACACTGGAGGTTAATGGAAATGATTGGTTTGAAGAATTCTCTAGAAGGCGATTTACCTACTGACCTTAGCAACTACTCTGTTGATGGCCTGGTTGCCTTGTGGAATGACATCTTGCCCATGGCCATTGACACGGTTGCACCCAGGCGTCAGTTTCCACCACTGTGACTGCACAGGTCCCGCTGGTACGCGGAGGACCTGAAGCAGGAGGGTAGGCGGTTAGAGCGCAGGTGGCCATATATTGTTTTTAAAGGACTATGCCGTGGCTATGATAGTAGTGAAGAAAGCTTTCTTCTCCGCTATCATAGCGCTTGTGAAGTCTCTGCTTCTGTGGGGGAGGTCTTTGGGGTGATGAGGGCAACCAGTTGCAAATTAGATCCTTGCCCTTTCTGGCTGGTGAAAGTCAGCCAGGAGACATTGGGATCGTTGCTGGATGAGGTTGTCGATACCTCTGTAGCAGCAGGGTTCCCAGAGCCTCACTAGTGCCCTGGGTGTTGATTTGGAAGTTAGTGAGTCCCCAGCTGCCACACCCTTCCAGCTCACTCTGGTTCTCTTCCCACACAGGCGGGGTGCGGTTCCCCTTTAAGGGTCCCTGCCCTTGGCCTCCAACCTCCCCTATAGCAAAGGCTTATGCCACCAATCAGTGCACAGTTCACTTATGAAGGTTAAATCCCTTCCAGTTCAGAGACCCCTCAGGGTCTACAGTTGACTCTCCTCAGGGTGTGTCCCAAACTGGGCTGGTTCCATCTGGATGCAGCTTGCTCACTGTAGTCCCTCTTCAGCAGTTCCTTGGTTTCCAAGTGGGCTTTTCAGTTAGGAGGAGAGCGCTCAGAACAATAGCTCCTAATCCTACAGTCACCCTAACCAGACTGAGCTCAGGCCCTTTATAGCCCTTCAGCATGCTCAGTCTGACTAGCACCTACTGAGCATGTCCAGGGACATAGACTCTGGAGAGACTCAGGGGTTCTACGGAGCATGTTCCAGGACTTAGCCTGAGAAAGGCTTCCCAGCCCCAATTGGGCATACTCCAAGTCTCCCATAGACTCCTACGGACTGCTCAGGCAAGTACAAAGTAGGGCTCTTTCGGGCTCCATGAAGTCACCCTACTACAGCCTCCATTCGGGAGGGTAGGGTGTTGGACGGTCTTAAATCTGCGATTGTCTGGCCCCTGCTTAAGAAGCAATCTTTGGACACTGACTCTCCGGCCAGCTATTAGCCAGTCTAACCTTCCGTTTTTAAGGAAGGTTATTAAACGAGTGGTTGCCCAGCAGCTCCAGGCCCATCTTGATACTATCACATTCCTGGACCTGTTTCAGTCAGGTTTTCATCCTGGGTGTATGGCACAGAGACTGAGTTTGTGGCCCTCATTGGGTTGTGGTGGGTGGAGGGAATGGTTGGGTGGGGGAGGAATGGATTTTGTAGGAGAGAAAGGGGGTTAAGTGTATAGTCCAGAACTAGCACCTGTTGATCTTGTTCGATCTTTCAGCAGCTCTACATGGGCTCTACATGGGGCTGCCCTTGATGACTGTTCAGAAGCTGCAGCTGGTGCAGAACGTGGCAGCTCGCCTCCTTTCGGGGACGGAACGCCAGGAGCATATTATTACCGGTGCTTCAAAGTCTGCGCTGGCTCCCTATAGTTTTACGGGCACAATTCAAGGTGCTGGTTTTGACCTTTAAACTGCTAAATGGTCTGGCCCCCAAGTATCTGAAAGGCTGCCTGCGCTTCCATGCCCCATTGCAGCCCCTGCCATTGGCCAGGAGCACCTTCCTGTGTGGGTACCGTCTGTTAGCCTTGTTCGTAAAGCAAGGGCTCACAGGGAGGTGTTTTCGGTTGCTGCCCCGAAGTTACGCAACTCCCTTCCCCCAGTGGTCCGATTAGTCTGAGCCTAACTGTTTTCTGGAGGCGGCGTAAAACTTCCTTGTTTGAAAGGAACAAGATGGGCAGGTGGGGACAGAGGAACATTTGGCTGGTGGGGATAGAGGATTGGGGTGGTTTGGGGGCAGGGAATGATGCCACAGCCCCCCCAGTGAGAGGGAGATATGAGCAGTGGTTGGGGATAGGGCTGTGTGGGATGAGGTGGAGGGACTGAGAAGAGGGTTTGGGGGGCGGGAGTGTTAAGGTTTCTTTTTAATGGTTTTAATACGTTTTTTTAAATATATATATATATATATATATATATATATATATATATATATATAAACCATTAAAAAGAAACCCTAAACTCCTCCCACTAACCCACAGATAATTTATACATAGAATATTATTTGAATAAATAATAAAAATAATAAATAAATCATATTCTTTAATTCAGGTCCCCAGTCATGGGGAAGGTATGACAGGGGTAGGAAGGCATGTACAATCACTCCTACATGCATGCTTGTCATTTAGATCCTTGTCCCACTCCTGCTAAGCCCTGCTTCTGTGGCTGCTGCTACTGAGTGTAAGGAGAAGGGGAAAGAGGGCTGCTTGGAGGGGAAGAAGGAAGATATCCTTAGGGATTATAGAGAGTGGAGAAGCAGCAGGAGCAGCTAGGGAGAAAGTCATCTGATGGGACAGAGAAAGCCCTGCCCCAGCGTGGAGTTTTAGGAGCATACAGACAGGCCTTTCCCAGCACACAGGATTTTGGAGGATACAGAGGGCACTGTATAGTCCTGCATTTGTCTTATCCAACAAGCCTTTGTGCTACAGTGCAGCAAGCCCAGAGGCACCAGCAGGAATGGAGGATGGAAGCTGCAGGGACCAGTTGCTCTCGTGGGCTTCTCTCTCATGCCTGTAGAGTGGGGACATTCAGTATAGTCCAGAACTAGCACCTGGTTTATTCTCAGCCCCCTTTCATTCTTTAGGGCACTAGGCCCTTGAGTGTGATTTAGAGCGAGGTGGAAGAATATAAACTTCCACAGGGTCTGAAGGCAGCAGACTTGTTAGCAGGTAGCCCCACAGAGAAAGCACTGATCTCTGCTCCCCAGCAAGCATGCACGTGCTTTCAGCCCACCATGTCCTGCACTACGGCTCTCACCTACCTATGCAAGTTTTCCCATCAGTGTGTAGCACAAACTTCACATGGCAGCCGCACTTGGGACCCTGGTCTGTATCATCACAGGTATGCTGGCACCCACCGTTTCCATAGTTGCATGTCACTGTAGGAGGCAGAACACACGGCCAAACAGTCAGCTGCTGCTTCTACCAGAGAGAAGATTCATAGCATTATCACAGTCAGAAATGCACATGGATCAGGACCTGTAAGGATATTGCAGCTGCCACACTTGATCAAGACAACTGGTCCATCTACTCCAGCATCCCATCTCATGTCCCACTAGTTCAGACTGCAAGGTCTATTACTGCAACATCTCATATCCTGCTCCACTGAACAGAAACATCTGGCTCACTGACACCACTGTCCTACTTCTTGTCTAACCATCATAGCCCACTGTTCCATCTAGCCTAGGATGCCACTTTCAGACCTACTGGGTCAGACCTCAGCTCAATGGAAAGGGCATTCTTTGTATGGAAAAGGGGGTCATGATATGGAAAAATCAGAGGAGCAGTGAGTTACAAGGACAGCAGTTGATGGCACTACTGTACCAGACAGAACACTAAAAATCCACTCTACTCAGCAAAAGGCAATAATAAATAAATAAAATAATATTAATACATTAATTTTTATATAGCGCCCCCCTGCCATGGCACTCTAAGCACTTCACACAGAACTAATTCATTTTTGGAGAAAATTTCACAGGGCACATCTAAAATATTTCAAATTCCCAATGGAATCTCAGCAGAGGAAGTTCTCTAAAGCGGGTTGTGTCTTTTTTCCCCTGTTGTTGTTTTTTGGTTGGGATATTTTTTGCATTTTGCTCTTTGGCAATTGGCCTTGGTCAGAAACAGGATGGCAGGAAAGGAGAACTCTTGATTTAATCTGGCAATCTCTATGCCAAGGAAGAAAGTATTTTTTCTTATTTAACCCAGGGTAAAGACATGCTTGTAAAATTAACACACAGACACACACACACACCCCAACTTCACACTCTCACTGCAGAGAGAGTAAGTCAAATAAAATAATGATTAAAAAAGAATCTTGTCAGCACCAGCAAATTCCTGGCCTGAGATCAGAAGGGCTGACAGCACAGATTCCCTAAGGGGTAATGATTCTTGTACATCTCTGGTGCCAATCACACACACTGTGCTAGAGGGAGAGAATTCTCCACTTTAAAACTAAGGATGATTAGACAGTTGGCTCCTCCTTATTGTAAACCCATTGAGTTCAATGAACCAGTAGCATCTACAGAGTTATACCAGAAAGGACTCCAAACTGATGTCTCCACAAGAGAACGCATTCAGTTGTTCCAGTCCAAAGCGTTAAAGCTGCCAGAAGTGGGAAGAGGGAGGAAAGGAACTTAGCAAAGATTGCATATGGGGAAGCTTACCCTTTAGGAACCACTGTAAAGGCTGCAGCTGCCCTGAGCTGTTTTAGGAGGGGCGAGGTAGAAATTTGATTAAATAAAATAAATAAATACATAAAATAAATAAATAAATAGATAGATAGATTAAAGAAACATCACCTGTCTGTGCAAATCACAACACTGGGCCTGCAGACAAAGGACCTTTTCACACATACACTCTGATAAAATGGGTGTTACATATTATACATGTTGCAGGGCACCCATAGAGCATACCTGCAGCCCTGCAACATGTATAATAAAATGTAACACCCATTTTATCGGTGTCAAGAGTGTCTGTGTGAAAAGGGCCAAAGGCTCTGCAGCAGGAACTGCAAGGGCAGTTAGGAGGCTGCACGGGTAAATAACTCTTCACCTTCACCCATGAGGAAAGTGGGAAGGCGAAGGCATTTATCAAGTCTTAGGCCTTCTGGCTTTTATGTCTGCATCACAAGGGTTGTGTTGTCTACAGCACTTACAGCAAGGTTTTGGTATCAGGGTGCCAGGTTTCCATTTCCACATGTGAAAGGACTGTGGGGCTCACTGGTTAGAATGGGGATGAGAGCCAAGCCTCCTTATCTTTCAGAGGAGTGTGAGGTCTACAGATTAACTCAGGGGAACTGGGAATCAGGGAGCTCAGCTGCTATCCTGGCACTGGGTGGAGAATAGGGTCTAGTTCAAGGGTGCTCAGCTTGAACAGTTGGGTAGGCCACAATAATTTGGTTGGTCCTAATGCTTGGCTTCACGCCAACCCTAAAGTTTCCTATGAACTAAAGCAGGGAGGGGGACCTCCAGTCCACGCCAGAAGCGCTCACTTCCTTGTCACCCTGCTTCAACGGTGTGTGGCCCAGCACCCACTTCTCGGTGGCCCACATGGACTTTTGTGGGCCGCACGCATTCAATCCCGAGCCCCTACCCTCAGAAGCACCCTGAGCGGGGGGGGAGAAGTACCACCGTCCACCTGGGTGTCCCACTGACCCTGCCTCTGCTGCGCCGCTGGCCTGCACCACCCTTCCGCCTTGTATGCTGCTGCTTGTAAAATGTCCCTCCACACACAGCAGGGCCAGCCATTTCCTGAATCTGGCATGCTGGGAAATGTAGTTCCAGCATGACAGATTCAGGAAATGGGTGAGGGGCTTTTGCAAGCAGCAACAGTGTGCATGTAAGCTTGACTGATTGAATGACTGTGTGTTGAATGACTGTGTGTGTGCGCGCATGCCCCCATCCCCTGTCATTCACCCCCAGCTCCTGGCAGTCAGAGGTATATGACTCAATTTGTTTTAATTTATTCTTAATATAATTTTAATTAATTTTAAATTAATGTGTAAATGAGTCTGTTAATTTTACTTTATTTATAATTGATTTTGACGTGCAGCCCCTGGCCTGTTCGGGGACCAACAATGTGGTCCCCAGGCTCAAAAAGGTTCCCCACCCTTGAACTAAAGGAAAGTTAAAGCGTGAATGAAGAGGAAAAAGGATTGCAGCTCATAATAGATAAAGAGTTGGTCAGAGAATACTTAGCTACTCTATATGAGTTCAAGTCTTCGAGGCTGTATGAATTATATCCCAGGGTACTGAAGGAACTTTTTGATGTACTCTCAGAACCTCTGTCTATTATCTTTGAGAGCTCTTGGAGAACGGGTGAGGTGGCAGAAGACGAGATGAGCAAATATTGTCCCTATCTTCAAAAAGAGGAAAAAGGAGGATCTGAGAAACTATAGACTGGTCAGTCTGACACTGATACCTGGAAAGTTACTAGAACAGATTTATAAAGCAGTCAGTCTATAAGCATTTAGAAAACAATGCAGTGCTTATAGAAATTATAATAGATTTGTCAAGAATAAGTCATGCCAGACTAATCTCATTTCCTTTTTTGATCGAGTTACTGGTTTAGTGGATCATGGGAAAGCCATGCATGTAATATATCTTTATTTCAGCACGACATTTGACAAAGTCCCTCATGATATCCTTGTTGACAAGCTGGTAAAATGTGGGCTAGAATGATACAACCATTAAGTGCATTTACAGCTGAGTTAAGGAACCTTACTCAAACAGTGCTTATCAATGGCTCTTCATCAATCCAGAGGGAGGTGTCAAGCGGAATGACAGGGGGCTCTGTTCTGGGCCCAGTACTGTTCAACATCTTTATTAATTACTTGGATGAGGGAGTAGAGGGAATGCTTATTTAATCTGCAGTTGACACAAAACTGGGAGGGACAGCTAACACCTTAGAAGACAGAAATAAAATTCAAAATGATAATTCAACTTATCAAGAGATAAGTTGGAAAGTTGGAAAACTGGGCTGAAACTAACAAAATGAAGATCAACAGAGATAAAAGTAAAGTTCTGCATTTAGGTAAGAAAAATCAAATAAACAAATACAGGATGGGGGATACCTGGCTTGGCAGCAGTCCATGTGAAAAGGATCTGGGGATTGTAGTTGATCACAAACTGAACATGAGTCAGCAGTGTGATGCAGTCGCAAAAAAGCCTAATGCAGTTTTAGGCTGCATTAACAGAAGCATCGTTTCCAAGTCACAAGAAGTAAAAGTTTCACTCTATTCTGCACTGGTCAGACCTCATCTGGAGTACTGTGTCAAATTCTGCGCACCGCACTTCAAAAAGGACATTGACAAATTGAAACGGGTTCAGAGGAGAGCGATAAAGATGGTCATGGGTCAGGAAACCAAGTTCTGTGAGGAAGAGTTGAAGGAGCAGGGTATGTTTAGCCTAGAGAAAAGAAGATTGAGAGGAGACATGATAGCAGTCTGAAGAGCTGTCACAGAGAGGATGGCAAAGACTTGTTCTCTCTTACCCCTTAGTCAGGAGGCAAGACTAGAAATAATGGGCTCAAACTACAAGAAAGTAGATTTCAGTTAAACATTAGGAAGAACTTCCTAACAGTAAGAGCTGTCCGACAGCAGACCAAATTGCCTAGGGTGGTGGTGGGCTCTCCTTTGCTAGAGATTTTCCAAACAAAGGCTAGACAGCCATCTGTCGAGGCTTCTGTAACTATTATTATTAATTATTATTATTATAAGCATTTATATAGCGCCAGCGATGTACCTGGCGCTTTACAGAGAATAAGACAGACATGGTCCCTGCCCGAGAGCTTACAATCTGAAGACGGGGAGGGGAGACAGGGAAGGGGGAACAGAGGGAGAGACAAGGGATGCAACTATCATGAGGATGCAAGAACTCAGGTACATGTTCTTGGCTTGGTTACAGTACATTGGGAGTTTGCAGATAACAGGTGGGGGATAATCCTGGGTGGGGATGCTTAGCAGGAGTTAGGAAGGGCAGAGCGGAAGAGGTGGGTTTTGAGGAGGGATCTGAAGGTACGAAGGGAGGGGGCAAGGCGGATGTGGGCAGGGAAGGAGTTCCAGGCATGAGGGGCAGCGAGGGAGAAGGGACGAAGGTGGTTGGGGGAGCAGGGGAGGCATGGGAGGGTGAGGGAGGGGATGGAAGAGGAGCAGAGTGCTCGAACAGGGGTCCGGAGGGAGATCAGGACAGAGAGGTAGGGGGGAGCAAGGTTGTGAAGGGCTTTGTAGGTGAAGACGAGGAGCTTGTGCAGAATACGCTCAGGAAGGGGGAGCCAGTGGAGAGAGGAGAGGAGAGGCTGCACGTGGTCAAAGCGATGGGCAAGGTGGATGATCCTGGCAGCAGAGTTTTGAACAGAGATGAGGGAAGAAAGGTGAGAGCGGGGAAGGCCAACGAGGAGGAGGTTACAATAGTCGAGGTGTGAGATGACTAGGGTGTGGATGAGAGTTTTGGCATAGGAGACGGGCAGAAAAGGTCGGATCTTAGCAATGTTGTGGAGGGAGACGCGGCAGGATTTGGCCACGGAGTCAATGTAAGGTTTGAAGGTAAGGTACGAGTCGAAGATGAAGCCCAAGCTACGGGCTTGGGTGACAGGGAGGATGGAGACTTTGTCAATGGCAATTGACAAGGGAAGAGGGAGAGGAAGGATTGGGAGGGAAGATCAGGAGTTCAGTTTTCGCCATGTTTAGTTTGAGTTGGCGTTGAGACATCCAAGTGGAGATATAAGAGAGACAGTTGGTGAGACAAGCTTGAACAGAGTGGGAGAGGGATGGAGTGGAGAGATAGAGTGGAGTGTCTTCAGCGTATGGTATTGGAAACCGTGGGAGGCAATGAGTTTGCCTAGGGATTGGGTGTAGATAGAGAAGAGGAGAGGGCTAAGGACAGAGCCTTGGGGAACCCCAGACCGAGAGGGGTAGGGAGGAAGAGGGATAGGAGTTAGGAAGAGATACATTGAAGAAGCGGTCAGAAAGGTAGGAGGAGAACCAGTCAAGGACAGAGTCCCCAGGGAGTGAAGCGATTCAAGCAGGAGCAAGTGGTCAACAGTGTCGAAGGCAGCAGAGAGATCAAGGAGGACAAGAATACAGTAAAGGCTGTTGGATTTAGCCACAAGAAGATCGTTGGTGATCTTAGCCAGAGCAGTTTCAGTGGAGTGAAGGGGGCAGAAGCCAGATTGGAGGGGTCAAGGGAGGAGTTGGCGGAGAGGAGGTCGAGGCAACAGGAGTAGTTCAAGGAGTTTGGAAGCAAAAGGGAGAAGCGAGACAGGACGGTAATTAGAGGGTTCAGAGGGATCAGAGGATTTTCTGCATTGAGCAGGGGGTTGGACTAGATGACCTCTGAGGTCACTTCCAATTCTATAACTTGTTTGCTTTACATGTATGAGAAGGGGCTGCTACTGTAGAAAGGGTCAATTGAGTGGTGGATGAAAAGTAAAACCAAAGAATGTAGTACCCTTTTACCAAGGAAAAATTAATGCCCTGGTTCTTTAATGCTAAGCCTACTTATGGAAACATTTAATGTCAAATCTAATTAGGTTTCCAATATGCCCAAGTTAAATCAAATATGGTCCACCAAATACCCAAGTTAAATCAGACGCCCACATGTGCTCTCAGCTGCCTATAAATGTTCCAGTTAAATGCCATCAAATGCCCACACATCTCCATCTCTCTCTGTCACGCATGCGTGCGCGCACACACACAGAGATTCTCACTCCGTCCCCACACTTGTTCCTACCCATCTTGCTGTTCTACTGCCAAAGCTACTGCTGGAGGAAAACCCCAGGTTGCTCTCCACTATCTACTGACTTGCCATTAGCTCTTTGCTGCTAGGAAGCAGCCCCTAATGACTGGGAGGTTGAAATTCCTGTAGGGAGCAACAACGTCTTCTCATGCTCCAGCAGACACAGCAGTTCCTAGCAGCTGTGGTGACAGCTCCATGCAGGCTGCAGACAATGGTAGAGAGACAGAAGAGCTATTTCTTATGATGATGTTAAAAGGAAAGGGGGATGCCGTGCCAAAGTCCAGAAATGTGAGATCAGTTTTATGACACAAGATGGGGTTGGTGTCCCCCAGGCTGTGGTAGAAAGAGGATGGGCAAGGTACCAGGCCCACCTGCACAGAGCTGCATACCAGGAACTTACATTTGCAATCCCGTTGGTTCTTGGTGAGTTCGAAGCCAGGCCGACACTCACAGGCAATGCCACCCTTTGGGGTCTCCCGGCAGATATGGGCACAGCCATGGTTCTTGTTCATGCAGTTCATTCCTTCTAAAAGAGAGAAGAAAGCACATAAAAACTATGCTGCTCCCACAAGGGGCCCAGCTACGGGGCAAGGAGAGGTCAGGGGGGAGATGAGCAGAAGGGCTACAGTATGCCCAAGCAAGGGGCTTCGTGTGTGTGTGTGTGTGTGTGTGTGTGTCCCTAATGTCTTGTTGGAGCTGATTCCAAGGCTAACTCAGAGAGGACGGATTAATGCAACCGATTCCAGGAACTGATGCCAGTACCAGGCAGCACCACCCCACTGGGAGGTTCTCAGAGCGCAGGTAGTTTGATATGCCCCATGGCATATCAAAGTCCTCTTTGAGCCATTCACATTTCCCCACTGACCATTTATTTAATTTTATTTTTATTATTATACTTTTATCCCACCCATCCTGCCTCTGGCAGCCCTGGGCAGCAAACAACATATAGAAAATACAATTCCAAAAAATCAATAAAAACAACATCTATATAAAATACATACATGATGAATATTAACAAACACCTACAACTGGGAAAATAAACCCCCCACCCTTCTCCCTCGCCAAAAGCCTGACACAACAGCCAGGTCTTACAGCCATGGTGGAAGGAGACAAGGCTCTGGGCCAATCGGATCCCCTTGAGCAGGGAGTTCCACAGCCTGGGGGCAACCACCGAAAAAGCCCTATGATGGGTGGCCACCCACCTTGTCTGAGGTACCCCCAAGAAGGCCCCCCCTCCCCCGGACGACTCCAGGGGCTGATCAGGAACATGGGGAGTGAGGAAGTCCGCAGGTACGCATGGCCTAGGCCGTGGAGGGCTTTATAGGTCAACACCAGCACTTTGAATTTGGCCTGGTAGACTACTGGCAGCCAGTGCAGTGCGCAGAGCAACAGTATTATGTGCTCCCTTCGACCGGTTCCCATAAAAAAACAGGCTGCCACTTTCTGCACCAGCTGCAGCTTCTGGACCAGCATCAAGGGCAGTCCCACGTAGAGCGCGTTGCAATAGTCTAATCCTGAGGTGATAAAGGCATGGATGATGGAAGCAAGGTCAGAGTCTGAGATATATGGCCAAAGCCATTAGACCAGATGTAATTGCCGAAACACATTCCCAACCACAGCTGCCACCTGAGCCTCCAGGTGAAGCTGCAGATTGCGGAGCACTCCCAGACTCCAAACTTGGGAGACCAAAGGAGGGTGGACCCCATCAATGACAGGAGACTCCATCACTCCTAGGCCCCCCCCCCCCAAATCCTTGCCCACCATCACCTCCGTCTTGTCAGGATTCAACTTCAGATGGCTCGCCCTCATCCAATCCCCCATAGCCACCAATCACCGGGTAAGCACCGAGATCGCCGGGCCATGGTCTGATGAAAATGAGAGGTAGAGTTGGGTGTCATCAACATACTGGTGACACCACACACCTTCACACCCCCTCACGACCTCCCCTAGCGGCTGCACGTATATGTTGAACAAGAGAGGGTAAGACAAGCCTGCAGTAAGAGATAGACCATCTAGGTTGGAGGTTCATTGTCCATGGTTTACTACTGAAATGAGAACAGACATCTCCGCCCACCCCCACCCCTTACAGCCATCCAGCATTAACTAGCCACACATTCCCTGACATTCACTTCCTCCATCCACTGAGCCATTCACACCACCACATCCAATTCTCCTGTTGTACCCAGTGCCTGCTCCCCACTTGTTTCCCTCCTCACTGCACTTTCCTCCCTCCATTCACCCCCAACCTCCTTCCTTGCTAACACCCCTTGTTCAGTGCCTCTCCAACCCATTAACCCTCACTCTTTGTGAGTACCTCCCTTCATGTCCCTCACCCTCTTGCTCTCCTCCCCAATGGTGCTGCAGGAAGCCAAGCCAAGGTCCCCAGGGCCGGCTTTTTCCCTGGAAGGCGTTGGGAGGCTCCCAGGCTCTCTCAGTGCTGTAAATCTGCCAGAGGCAGCATTAGCTGCAGACGCTGCTGTCTGGCCCATCCAAGCTGCAAACAAAACAGGGCGCTGGTGACTCACACCCCTGGATTGTTTGTGCTTTGCTCTGGTGTGAAGGACGCCAAGTCCAGAGTCAATCCCGGCAGCATCCATCACTCCATGTCAGCTGCCACCGCAGGCAAGGAGCAGAGCCAGGAGGGTAATGCCCCCTGCCATATGGTGTGGGAGGTCTTGGAGCAGTTTAGGAGCCATTAGAGCTGGCTCATCGTGCCTTGCTGTACACAACAGATTTTTAGGTTAGACAAGAGGAAAGAACAGGGTACTGGCTCCAGGCCAGTGCCATCAGAAGGTGCTGACCTCCACCTCAGCCTTGGAGTCTGCCCACAACCAACCAGCCCTGTGACAGGTGGCATGGGGCACTAGAGTTCCTGCTTCATGTGAGGGCCAGGAGCACTGCACACCAGGTCCAAGCACTCCACAAGGCTCACAACCCTCACACTGCCGCGTTTGTGATCGGAGGGCATCCTCTGTTGCCAAAGAAATGAAAGCAGAGTGCTGGTCCATAAACAAGTTCTGAGGAAAGACTAAAGCTCTGAGGAACATCCTCTCTCCCTCAGCAAAGTGAGCCAAGATCTCCCAGCAGGGCAGGCTAGGCCCATTCTCCCATCCATGCCCCAGACAAGATTCTCCTGAGAGATAAGGCAAACTCTGTGGGTCTGGATCACCAGTTCTTGGCTCCATCCAATGCAAGCTTTAAAGGGAAGGAGGGAAAATGAATCTGAAATAAGGGACCAAAGAAAATTATCTCCCTCTTCCTTTGTGTTTGTTGTTTTCTCTAGGCTTGTCTGGATGAGGGGACAGGGGTGAGGTTTTATCCTGAGTGAGTTCACAGTCTTGATTTAAGATACAGGCCTCTATCTGCCTCCCTCTTTACCCCTCATCTCCTCCTGTATTATTAGTATTGTTGTAGAGCTCGGACGTGCCAATGGGCCTCATTGTGCAGAGACGTACAGACCTGTTCTGTGTACAAGCGTGTGTGCGTATACACCCCACTCACCCCAGTTTAACTAAAGAAGTGACTGTAAACTGACCTATCCCAATTCCTATGCGTTTACAAGCCTGCAGTAAGAGACAGACTCTGCCCCAAAGAGCTAACAATCTAAGCAGAGGCAAAGAGCAGCAGGGGAGACAGTAGTGCCAAGACGGGAAATGACTTGTCCAATGTCACTTGGCAGGACAGTGGAAAAGCAAGAGACCCTAGTTTCCTGAGTTGAGACTCAGGAAACTAGGGTCTCTTGCTGAGGTGGAGGTCCAATCCCCCATGCATTAGACCAGAGGTTCTCAAACTGTGGCCCATGAGGCCATGGTAAATGGTCTCTAGCCTCAGGAACTCACTGTAAAGGCTGCTGCAACTGTAAAACAAGCTGTAACTCCAGCAAATAGGGCTTTGGTCACTAATGGTATTACAGCCACTTCCTAGGGGGAATGAGGACAGTCTGGAGGATGAATGTAATATACACATCCCAGCCACAGCTTCCACAGCAGCACATGTATTACAGTCATCCGCCTAGTGGCTGCGGTGCTGAGAAGGATGCAAGTGGCCTGCCTCAAGCAAACACAGCCAGTGCCCAATGAGCAGGCACTAGGCCAGGGCCATCTCTGGCAGGTACATGGGGGTCAGTGAGACGTTCTGACCAAATTTAGTCCCCAAAGCTTGACAACTGGAACATCCATTGAGGCTGCCTCCCCTTCCTTTCCCTCCCTCTCCTTCCCCCTCTCTCTCCCCAGCGCCCTCTTTCCTAGGTCCCTTCTGTCTCCCATTTCCTCTCCCCCGCCCCGCCTCCACTTTCGAATGAGGACAGAGCCCAGAACCAGCCCAGGCAGATATCCGAAAGTGTTGGCAGCAGTTTGGGGTCCCTTTCATTCCTTGCCATTGCTGTTATTCTTGGCTGGTCAGTGCAGTTGTTAGCAGGAGAGGGTTCAGCTCCTTGCTCACAGACCCTACCCTGATAGAGAGCTGCTGACAGAGGTGCACTCCCTTTAATGTGAACCATCACTCCTCACTCGCTACCCTGGAGAGAAAGAGAGAGAGTGCAGCTTGGGTTGCTTTTCCTGTGGTGCTTGCCACGCTGCACTGAGGCAGCTCAAAGAAACCACACAAGAGCCTCCTTGATGACAGGCACATGGTTTTTAAAGCGAGCGGTCTGTTTTGAAATGCCCAGGCAAAAAACCCCTTGGAGGATCTTGGGAAGACTGCAATATCTGAACCCTAGCTCTGCAGCACCACAAAGTGGAACCAGAAGGAACCAGGGCTCCTGGGTTCTACTCCCATAGCAAACTAAGGCAAGATACTGCCCTCCTCTGTACCTCAGTTTCTCATCTGTGAAAAGAGAGGAAAGGCCCCCTCCTTTGTGAAGCAACTTGAGGCTGTTGGATGAATAAGCACAAAGCAGGAGTACCACTGGCCACAAGATGCCCCTCAAAGCTGGGCAGAGACCACATATTAATGCCCAGAGTAGCGGGTTTACTATTCATGGGTATTATTGGCACCTTCAGGTAGATCTTTGGCTACCCAAAAACTATCTGCAACCAAAAACAAGTACATGCACATCTGATGGGGTGTGTGTGTCCATTTTGGTTTCTTTGTTTTGGGTTTTCAGTTCAAGTTTTGGAATTTTGATATTCTGGTTGTTTCATTTTCAGCAATTGCACATGTGCAATAGCATAAATATTGTTGAAATGATGTAAGCAAAATACCAAAATAATCAAATTGAAAAAAACAAAATGGAATAAGCAAAATGGATAACAGAGTGTGAACGGGTATTGGTTATTACCTATTATTATTTCTCTGGCAGGGTAAGGATTAGTGCTGAAGGATTCTGGGCTAGAACTGAAACGGATACCTGAAAAAATGGGTAAAGTATCCATTTCAGTTCTAGCCCAGAATCCTTCAGCACTAACCCTGAACCTGCCAGAGTAGTAAAGCAGGGGCCACACACAGCGCTATAGGCAAAGCGTGACTCTCAGCACCAGAATGGTCATCTTCCTTCTCCCCCTCACTCAGGTGGCACCAGCCTCACAAGCTCTTACTGTTTCTTTCTGTTACATGGGGGATAGCCCCAGTCCCCTCAGGGTCTAACATGGCCATCTCACAATACAGGACACTAGCCTCGTTTGATCCGAGTTTGAGCCAGTGTTATCGTGAACTCTAACACATCAGTGGGCCTAGAGGACAGACCGCAAGTACTGTCTTAGTGACTGAGCAGGGAAGCTGCCTGACAACACTGCCCAGGTGCAGGCTGGGAGATGGAAGTGCAGCAGAGAGTTTGGCTCCAATGACAGGCCTTGTGTCTGTCATTACATGTGCCCAGAGGGACTTGTGCATAAGTCACATTAAGTGTTGACAACTGAGGCAGCATATACATACTTGCTGCCCAGGAGTAGTCTCAGGGAAACAGGCTGAGGGATGAGGCTTTGGAGAGCTTCTAGGCTTATGGTTTTTATTATCTCAGCTGGGATCTCTCCCACTACCACCACCACCACCCTCTCTCTCCTCTCTCCCCCCCCCCCCCCCCCCCCCCCTTCTCCTGCCTGTCCTGCAACCTCTGTCCCAATTGTGGTCAACTAGATACAGCTCCTTTCCCTCTCTCCCCTCCCTGCTTGAGCTTTGGCTCTATCCTGGGTCTGAATGGCCAAGAATCGGCTGACGCCCAGAACCTGTCTGCCACATTCTCCTGGGAGACAAGGAAAGGTCACCTGTAACCTCAGTCATAAAAAGCTGAGTTCAGCAGGCACTGAATAGAGCACTGAACAGACTTTATTTAACATTTAACAAAACCCACAGCCAGGAAGAGGGAGCGGAGACACCTCGTGTGGTCACACATGGCCCAATTCCAGTAAGAGATTGCATACTGGATGCTCTGGCCCCATCAGCACCCTCTGCACACAGAGGCGCGTCAGGCGTTCCATTCAAGACGCACAGGTATCCAACATGCTTGCCCCTCCTGTCTCTCTCCCCTCTGGGAAACACCATCTCGGAAACCAGAACTTTTTCATGCCATTTTACGGTGCAGAGGGGGGAACTGGAGCAACCGCAGCAGCCGTCTGGATATTTTATAGCCACTGAGGTGTGTAATCTCGGCCCAACTTAGAGGTGCCAGCAATGCAATACCCTCATTGAACTGAAAGGCTGCCATGACTTCAGAGTGAATGAAGAGCATGCTGACTAGTAGACTACTAAAAAAGTGAGGGCTCACACTGAACAGATGCAAAGACAAGGCACCCGAGGTGAAATACGCATCTTTAGTGAATCATACACACTCGGAGAGAGCAGGGAAATGTGGTATGATGAGGGAGAGGGGAGCAGGGAACACAGAAACAGGACTCCCAGAAACAGGACTCCCACATTCAGTTGGTGTGTAGTGGGTTTGAGCAGCAGGGAACTGGGACTGAGGACTCATGGGTACTCATCCAGCTTTGGGAAGGATGTAGAAAGTCTGTAGCTTAGAGCAGGGCCTCGGATTCAGGATTTATACTCCTGCCTCTACATCAGAGCCACCATGTAACGCCTGTGTAAACCTCTCTGCATGCCTCAGTTTCCCCGTCTTTAAAATGGGTATAAACTAGGGTTCTGCCTCACAGGAAGGGAGGGAGGCTGTGAGGCACTTTGAGATCTTTGAATGGCAGCATAAAGTACTAGCATTCCTGGTGGAAGGAACTATCCATTCACAGCATGGCTGCTTGCAACCATGCCCTTTACTAAGGCTGTTTTTACACATGCAGAGTTATTCCAAAATAAATGTAATTCTGGATTTGTCATTCCAGAGTTGTCATTCAGAAGTAACCGTTTACATGATCACCAATATGCCAAAATAAGCATTATTCCAGAGTAGCAGTGTAAATGCTTATTCCAATATAAGAGTCACAAGGAGGACTGCATCAATCCCATGGTGCAGCTCACTTGAATTATACCACCATGGGGGACTCTGAACAAGAGGAGAATGCCTCTGCTAGCACATCAGTCTTGTCATTAATTGATGGGGGTGTAAATTTCCAGAGGGGATTCTGTATTTGTATAGAGAGCGGAGACAAACATGACAGTTCCAAAGGGGGAAAAACCCAGTAAAAACAGGCAGAGTCAGAGGGTGATTTCAGATGAGACGGGGCGGCATTCGCCCCATCCCGGAATCACCCGAATGATTCCCCACCGGGGAAATCGGGGAGGGGGCAGGGTCGCGCAGCGCAACGTGCGACCACATGGCCCTGTCCCCCCATGCTCTCCCGGCGCCCGCCCTCTGGGGAGATGAGCGGGCGCGTGGCCAATGCAGCCACAGCGCCCGCCCGATTTGACCACGGCCCGGAATCCTGCCGGGGATTCTGGGCATGGGTGCCGGCCAGACGTTACTTTTTGTTGGTTCCCGCCGGGGATCTCTTTGACCACGCTTGCGGCGCTTGCCCGGCAGGGAGCCCCGGAAGCATGGTTGAAATTGACCCCATGTGGGAATCGACCATGGTGAACATCTGGCAGCCGCCTAACAGACGTTCAGGGCGCTTTGGCCCCATGTGGGTATTGACCGTGGTTCACTGTGATCTCATCACGTCTGAAAATACCCATAGACAGTGCAGTTGGATTTCAGAGCGTTCTCCCGCTCTGATCTCTGAGTGCTGTGTGGGCAGCTGTGAGCCCCTCTCCTCCCAACATCCTATGTCACTTGTTGTCATGGATCCCTGGAGTGGATGGGTGTGATGGATTCCCTTCACTGCAGGGTCAGAGTGGATTAGGAGGCAGCATGGGAAGCATTTTGTCACAGCCTTCTCTGTTAAAAATCTCTATCCGTGACATTTTACCACCCGAGACTGCAGAATACCATAGAGAAGTTGGGTAGAGAACTCTACCTGCAGTTCTCTATGATGGAGTGGTTTAATACCTAACTAGTTGTTCACGTGAGCACTATTCCAGTATTATTTCATGTTGAGTAGATCAATCCTTCAAAATCAGGTTGAATTAATCCAGAATAAAACCAGGAAACAGCAGTTAAAAACCGGGAAGTGGAAGCAATTTAATCTGGCATGGCAATTCACACGATCAACTAAAATCCGGATTTAGAGGGGTTAATAACAGTATAAACAACTGTGTAAAGACAGCCTAAAAGCTTTGGCTCACTATGCCACCTCTCCCATTGCTTTGCTGTCATGGAGGGCAGCATCTCACCTTTTCATAAGCTGCCTCAAGACTTTTCCACCATGAAGAAAACACAATTGTACCTTCACACAGTGCCTGTGCCATCTTGGCTTTCTCCTTTTACTTCTAGATGGTAGAAACTAGGGCTGTGCATTTCCAATAAAACCCCGTATTCAAAGGCAAACAGGGCTGCCTTGCAAAATAAATGTTTCTCCAGAGAGAGAGGGAAACAACAAGACTGGTCCTCTTGCCCTCAAGCCCTGCCTTTTGGGCCAGGACTCCAAGAGAAGACAGAGTTAAACACTCTGGAGTTGGCTTGCTTTCCCAGGCAGCTCAGAGCATGGCACAGGTAATACAGCCTTGGAGGACAAGGGAGGGAGAGACTGGAAACATGCAAGGCCAAATATCTGTGGGCTGTAGCAGGGGGCATAAATAGCCCATTGTCTTTATATAGGAGGAGTTTGGTGCATGCTTGGGAGATAGAGTCCTGATGGATGATCAGAGATGAATTAAGAGAGTGGCAGGAGGCTAGAGACAGAAACCGATGATGTGGGTGAAGGAAGGCAATGTAGGCAGGGCAGGAATTGAGAGCGGTGGCAAAGAACAGTACCCACAAGCAGGGAAAGCCCTGGAGCTGGAACTCCTACAGTGCCCCTGGCAAGCTGTTCACAGGAGTTCTCCGTGCCTGGTGCCCTCAACCTCTTGGCGGCCAGAGGGAGCGTGGCTCACAGTCACACACACAAAGTATTTGCAGGGTGAAATGCAAGCAGTTGCCTGAAAGCCTTTCCACACCAAACCAGAGTGTGGACCACCTAAAGCCCATGCTATTTGGCACCAAGGGAGTCAGGGCCAGCACAGTTAGCTGGAATGAGCCCTTGTGCAGAAAATGGAATGAGGCACCAGACACAGCTTAGCACTCCTGTGAACAGCTTGCCTTGGGTAGTGTAGGAGTTCCAGCCCCAGGGCTTTCCCTGCTTGTGGGTACTGCTCTTCACCACCCTTCTCAATTCCTGCCCTGCCTACGTTGCATTCCTCCACCATCAGTTTATTCTCTCTCTCCCACTCACTCTAGCCTCCCATCTCTCTCTCTCCTGCTAATCATTTCTATAGCACTACTAGGCATACAGCATAGCACTTTACAACCACAGATATTTGGAGACAGGTTAAGAGTGGGCTTACAATCCAAGATGGACAAGGGTGAGGGGAATCCAGGGACATACAGACACACACTCCCATTTTACAGATGGGGAACTGAGGCTGAGAGGTTGAGACTTGCCCCACCCAGTGAGTTAATGGCTAGAACAGGATTCAAACTCTGGCTTCCCAAGTCCATGTCCAGCACCATATCCACTACACCACACTGGCTCTCTCCAGTTCATCTCTGGCTATCCATTGTGGTTCTGTCTCCTATGCTGCACCACCTGTCGCTATTCCCTTGCCAGCATGGGAAACACAGCCTGAGTAAGACACCAAGGCCTGCTGCATTGGCTGATATACATGATATACCTGTTCAGCAAAAATGCCAGGCTACCAGGAATTTTCCTGGTCATGAATGATGCATTCACAGCAGTACCACAACCACCCCTGCCTGCTGGGACAGTCAGAACACTGGCACTCGTATAACCCCCTCCCCACTGGGCTGTTTGCTGGAGTTGTTTAGAAGCACTGACCTCCCGCTGGAGAGGAGCTACACTCCAAAGCAATATGCCTTGGGCACAGAGCAGCAATGAAGGAACATTTTGACCTTAGCATTCTTCCTACAAGAGGCAACGCTGGATGAGCTTTTCCCTGATGCATTTGGTGCATGAGAGCGCAGCAAGGCCATTATCATGCTAACAACTAGTCTGCAATTTCAGCTGATGGCGCCACACTCGTCGTCCTGCTTCCTCCCGCTTCCATGTAACACCAAAAGAAAGCACTTAAGACAAATACTCCAAACTCAGAATTAATGTAACTGTTTTCAGCAGCCCAAACTTTACTGAGCAAATCTACTCTGGCAAAAAGTTAGCTGATAGGGTGCTGGATTGGGAGGAGGTGGCCCATGTTCTTTTCCCATCTCTGCCACCGACCTGACCTGTGAACTTGGGTGAGTCACTTTCCCTCCCTGTGCCTTAGTTTCCACTCCCACCTATTGTCTCATCTATTTAACTCTTCAGGGCACTAGTAAGAGTCAGCGTAGCCCAGGGGTAGGTAACTCTTTTCCTCCCATGGGTCACTTTGAAAATTAGTACAAGCTCTGAAGGCCACATAGAATTTTGAGGCCTAGGATGCACTCAAGAAGATGAGGATCTGGATTATGGATCTGTCCCCTATCCTTGTGTGCAAGCCCTCATCTCTGCTTCCTTACCCTGAGTTTAATTTTTCAATGCTTGGGGGTAGGAACTGAATCTAGGGGCCAAATCCAGGAACTGGAAAGGGGCTACATAAAAACTAGCCGTAGGCCTCATTTTGCCCCTGGGCCTCATTTGGCCCCTGGTATAGCCTAATGGATAAGGTGTCAGACTTGAACCTGGGAGACTAGTTCCCAAATCTTTTCTTCATCATGAACTCACTGGGTAAGCCTGGGAAAAGTCTCAGCCTCAGTTTCCTATCTGTAAAATGAGAATATCAATGGCCTACCTAACAAGGCTGTTATTTATTTATTTTATTTATTTACCAAATGTATATCCCACTCTCTCCCGCCACAGGCGGCCCAGAGCGGCTAACAATACAATAAAACAATTCAGCTATAAAATCAAACAAACAAAAAAACCAAACAAACAAATAACACCCCAAATCAGCCTCCCTATCTAATCCCCCCACCCTTCTCCCTCGCCAAATGCCTGACAGAACAGCCAGGTTTTGCAGTTCCTACGGAAGGCCGGGAGGTCCGGGGCCAGCCGTGCCCCCACCGGGAGGGAATTCCAGAGGCGAGGCACGGCCACTGAGAACGCCCTATCCTGTGTGGTCCCCCGGAGAACCCAGGGAACCTCCAGCAAGGCGCCCCCAGACAACCACAGGGGCCAATCTAGAACCCAGGGGGTGAGGCGGTCTCGCAAATAAGCAGGGCCCAGACAGTGTAGGGCTTTATAGGTTAAAACCAACACTTTGAATTGGGCCCGGAAGACTATCGGCTGCCAGTGCAGAGATCGGAGCACTGGTGTAACGTGCTCGCGTTGGCCCAGCCCCATCAGGAGCCGGGCCGCCACATTCTGCACCAGCTGCAGCTTCCGAGCCGTCACCATAGGTAGCCCCAAGTAAAGTGCGTTGCAGTAGTCTAGAGGTAACAAAAGCATGGATGATCATGGCCAGGTCCGGAACTGAAACTAGTGGCCAAAGCCGCCGCACCAGATGTAATGAGGATGAACTAGTTAAGGATTATAAAGCACTCTGAACTGAAACTGCAATACAAATAATTATTAATAAAATAATAAATAATAATAATATAATATGATTGTGCCTATAGCAAATAGTATTCCCACTGAGCAGTTGTTTGTTTTGTTTCACAGGAACCTGGTAGAATGATAAGCTCATTCCTGGTTTGAAGCTGACCACAGTCATCATTGATAAGTGCCTTTGCCATCCCATGGCCTTTCAGCTTCTTGCTTGTCATGGGATCTGGGAAGGATTCCCTCCAGCTCTCAAGGAGCAGGTGTCCCTATCAAAAAACAAACAAAACAAAACCCACCACCATTAACTGGCTGTAACCGCCCTTCCCTTGCTGGCAGGCTCAGTGAAGAGGCCAAGGACTGGGAGAATGGAAATCCTCCCACTTTAGCAAGAATAAGGCACACTGGCAGGATGTGCTGGGGGATGTTTCCCATGACTTGCAAACATGAACGAACAGAGAATCCAGCTGCTAAGGCTTGGCGGTGCAACATGTTCTCTCCAATCAGCACAGAATGGGTTAAATCTGCCTATTGCAAAGGCTGTTCTGGGTGCCTGGTGTCACCTGTGTGGTTTTGCTCTAGATAACTGTGATCCTCTCTAATTGCAGAAATAATCAAGCGTCCCAAAATTGCATCCATTCAGTGCTCAAACCACACAGATCCCCACCTTCCCTGGCTTCCTATTTGAGCCTATAAAGCTCCACAGTGTGCAGAACAGAGCCTTGTCTTTTCAGCCCAAATTCTTTCCCAGGGATGAGATTCCTCTCTTCAACCTCTCCTTTAATACCAAGTCCCAACCCTGTCCTGCCAACCCATGCCCTCCAAGAGCAGCTTTGCGCAGGCTGTACTTCTCAACTGTTTGCAGATGGGAAGGACAGCAAATTCTCCTTTGCCTCCCATCCAAATGGTGGCTTGTCACACATTTTATTACTGCAATTTAGTACCTTACTTAATTTATGTGGCCTGCAGCCATACCACCATGGGGGCTGATCATGCCAGATTTCACAAACTAAGCAGGGTCAGGGTGGGTCACTACATGAACAGGAGACCTCCAAGAAAAACGTAGGTGCTCCAGACATTGCCTGCTGCTCCCTGTATTCTCAAAGCCAATGCCCAGAAATGTTGCTGCGCTACTGGAAGTTCCAACACTCAAACAAGGCCCTGACTTTTTGCAGTCATTAGCGATCCTATGGCATTTTTTGTGTAGAGTAGGAGAATTGTTAGCTCTGGTATCCTAGCCAAGTTCCAGTTGTGGATAGCTAGCTGTAGTCCTTTTATTAAGATTCCCATGACAATTTCAATTGTACACAGGCTTCCTTCCACATTTAGCTCACCTGCTGTGCAGCACTGCTGCAGCCCTTCCCAAGGTACCTGTACTAGTCGGGTGTATGCAACAATTCTGCATATCTAGTTTACAACATGCTTTGGGATACTTTCATACTATACAGACGGGTTTAGCAAAACTTTATCAGGTTGCTGTTATTCCCACTTCACTTTAGTAATACTCTACATGCATACCATGCAGAGTACTGTATGCTTTCCAGATGGTGTCAGTAGAGAAATCAGTATACGAAACTGGCATCTACCTTCAAAGTGCAGGGCTTCACATTCATGCAAATATGGCAAATTCATGCAAGTTGTTCTGCCTTCCCTCCTAACCAGCCACCTTGTCCCATAATTTCCTATGTCACTGAACAACATCATATGCTGCCCTGTTAAGTGACTCCTAGCTCCAATGAAAGAGAATGTGGCTGCTGGATTGGTTCCAAATGCAAGAGATGGAAGCAAAGCAGCTCAGATGATTGCTTTTGTTGGACTAGCTTCTGTTGGTGAGAATATGCAAGCTTTCTGGCCTCAGAGAGTCCTTTCTGAGGCATGTAGAGTCAGGTCTACAGACTGAGCAAATGCAGGCTCTAGATAGTCTTTCAGTCATGTCCTAAGAGTGCTGCATGCATCTACTCTGCCATGCACCTTCCTCAGTACAGTGCTTTAACAGGGCAAGGACCCATGTGCACATCCATTCAAGACAGGCTAGTCTGAAAGCATGCACAAGGTGCTGTCGACTCAAAACCTGATAGCAGTCTCTCAGCTCACAATAATTCTTCTCCTGTCAGATCCAGTGCAGTATTACAAAATGCACTGGGCCCACTTATTTTACTAAAGTTACAGGGAATTACTGAAGGCCCAGTACATGCCCAAATGAAATTTATCCCTTTTCTTAGGCTCACACCTCACAGGCCTTCTCCCTCATCATTCCCCAAATAAGGCACCCAAAATGTTCTCCTCCTGCCAGTTTCTCTTTCATTCTGGTGTAAGGACATGTACAGTGCTCCTGCATTCACCTGCTTTCCATGTGCTCCATATGACAGAACTGTAATGATCTCAAGTCTTGGAAAGGGCATCATCCAGCATCCCTGAAATCTGGACCACAACCCTTACTATCCTGATCCTGAGGACCCTGAGCACTGACCAGAAAGAAACTGCAGGGAAAAGAGATTTATTTCAATCCCAGAAGCTTTTTCTTAGACACAAGCGCCGATGGCTGGCGCAGTGAGAAATTCAGACCCATTAATGTAAGGCCAGTCATCAACACTGTTTTTCTCCAGATGGGTTCACCTGTTTTTCTAGAACATAGACTCCAGAGGGCAGGAGTGCTAACAGCAGGTGGCTCCTCCTTAACAGGAAATGTTTGGCAGGGAGAGCTTCCCTGCAGATCTCCCTCTGACACATTATGGGATCAGGTGCTTAATAGTCCTGGAGTTCCCACATATAATTGACATTGTCTTCTTTTTAAAGAGGATGGATAATTCCATGATTAATGATCCCCCATGAGGTTTTGCAAGGTCGACAAGTGCCTTCCAACCAACAGTCCTTTGCGGCAACACTCGGCCTCAATTACAGACACCATGAGTATGGAAGAGACCACCGCCTATCCCCCACCAAGAAGCCATTCCTGGTTTTGCACAGAATCCTTAATGGAGGTCAGGAAGGATAGGGGTCTCAGAGTTTTATCATGTTTGCACTGATGCTCATGGGGTACAAAGAGAATCTGTAAAGGCCAAAAAGTGATGCATCTCCCAGCAAAGTCTGAGCCTTTATGTATGCGGCACCTTAGGAGCCTGTCACGTGACATTCCTCCCTGACAACCAGAGCTGCAATAGCTACCGGGTGTAATCGGTTGAATTTGCACCTGACCCCATCATGTGTCAGAGGGAGACGATGCTGATGATCCACTTCCCACTAGGACTTCAATAAGTGAGAAAGGTAGTGCATTTCACCAAGTATCTGCTCAGGTATCTGGGTACTTGCCCATGAAGGTACCTACAGGTAATAAATGCACTACCCTTCCAGCTCTATTGGCAACACCCTGACCACAGCAGACGTGTTCAGGTTTTCCCCTCCCAAGATCCGCTGGGGATGAGGCAATGTGGACTCAGGAAAGGGAGGTGAAACATAAGGCTATATAATGGCAAATGCAGAAGTTCCCAAACGTTTTCCTCATGTGACCCAATTTTGAGACTTAAGTATAATCTTGTGACCCCAGACAGCAACAAAGACATGCAAGGTGTCTCAAATACCAGTTGGAATTTTGACCATCCCAAGACAACATGACCCCACTTGGAGTCCCACAGTGGTGGAACCTCCAGGCTACTGTCTTGCAAGCAGTCCTTGCTCGTTTTCAACTGACCCAGGTCCTGCTGTCTCATTACTTTCCCAATGTTTGGAGGCTGTGGCGGATTGGATGCGGCAGAACAGACTGAAGTTCAATCCTAATAAGACAGAGGTGATGGTGGTGGGTAGAGCGAGGGAGGTACT